>CM031243.1:154745096-155182921 GCA_018340775.1 Taxus wallichiana var. yunnanensis | reverse complement strand
AGAAATGGATAAGCACCCTTAAGAGGATTTGATCTATCCTCACTACTTTATGGTTTTGCCTTTCAACCAAGGTGAGAGGACCCTTTTAGTAGCCTATTGTTTGTGGAGGAGATGGAGATGTCCTTCTTTGCAAAGTTATTAAGAAGACCTTGAAGAAAATATGATCAATACAACAAAATCTAACTCTCACGAGTTATCACCCTAGATAATGGAGATATTTTCTAAGCAAGGTTCAAGCTACTAAAGACAATGAAAACTGATTGCTTTTGCATGTTTTGGTAATAGAAATTATGCATTTGTACACACACAGGACAAATAGGGGTAGTATGGGTAGGATTGGTTGTTTTTAAATGAATTTTGGTGGGAGGTGAGGTAGGAGAATGAACTTGATTCGCAGATCTTTGAGAGATTTTACAAAAATGGAAGGCTTGATCAACATAATGCTTCATAATAGCTAAAATGTTCCTTTAACTAGAAGGTGTGCTTCAATGGAGGCCCAGATCAACACGTTTTCACACAAACTTTAAGAATCCAAAATGAAGGCTCAAATTGAAAAACTTAATTAAACATTATCAACCTTTGTTTTATCATGCCTAAGATACCCTCAAAGGCTAACAAACAATCTTATCATCATGCTAGGAGTAAAGTGATTTTAAATTTGTTTATTTCACTATCAAATGAAAGCTCTTTTGATAAATGAAATTGCAAATGCCACCAAACTATCACAAGGATAAGATCTTGTGTGATTCACAAAGATTTCAATGTAAGATTGCAATGGGAACAAGAAAAACTATTTGCAGACATTCAGAAATGAAGCAGACACAATTTTTCTCAAAATCAACACAAGATTAACTCAAATTTGATTAAATTCATCAGCAGGGAAAGTTTCTAGAACAATCTCAGAGCTTGTCAATGGTTGTACACTTGCAACCACCTTGACATGATCAAATTTAACACAAAAGAAATAAACAAGTTCCTCAGATGATGTTTCTCAGAAAGATGGGCTCTATCAAACTTTTCTCTTAGGAATTAACTCCCGACCTCTAACACTCCAACCATTTGCATGAAAATTCATGCAATTTATAACATTTAATTCTACAACAGAGTTTTCCCCCAAAAACAAAAACATTCAAAGCACCATTGCTTGTTACGATTTTGATCGTGATTCCTTAATCAGATTTGCAAAAAAGTTGTCAGGTGCTCAGAGGGAAAATCTCTTCAAATATTTCCAGCATTCAATTCTTTCATCTAGTAAATCACTCTTCATCTCACGCGCCAACTACTTCCTCCTCTAATCTATCAAATCTGGTTTTTTGCATGCCAAGGAAGGAAAGATTGGAAAATCAGATCAATCCAATAGTCAATATCACATCTTAATGGTAAAAGACATTTTCAGATCTTCCCACCAAATCAAGATATCAAATTAATTCTCCTCTTCATTTGGCATGTAGGAGACATCAAGAAATGATAAAAACCATAAAAATTCACATAGATCTTAATGGTAAAAAATTTTGGAAAATCTTCCCCACCAAATATAGATATCAAATTAATCGATTTCCTTTCATTTGGCATCCAGGAGACACCAAGAAATGATAAAAAAACCATAAAAATTCACATCCCTGGGGATTTTTACCTTTTACAACTTTTGGGAAAAAATGCAAAATGATCATTTTTCTCCACCCCGATTTCCCTTGAAAAAATTTGACATCCACGTGTCCCAAATGGGTCCAAGTGGAAGATGGGCCTGGGGTTCTTTTTACCTTTTACACTCATTTTGGAAAAAATGGAAAATTTCAAATTTTTTTCTCCACCCTCCGCCTTTGAAAATGGGCTTTTAGTTGTCCCAATGTGGGTCCCAATGGAACCATGCTTCTTTTTACACTTTAACCCCTTTTTCAAAAAGGAAATTTTCCAAATTTACCCCAAAAGTCCGCACCTCCGCCATTGACTTTTCAAAGAAAATTTTGACTATTCTCTATTGGGCTTCATGGGTCATTTTGATGACTTTAATCTTTTGACAATAAGAGGAAAAAAATCCAAGTTGCCTCCAATGGCCCACCTCCCACCTTTTGAATTTTCAAACTGCCACGTGTCTCAATGGCACATTTTGAGATGGTCCCCAAAAGTAGAGACCCCAAACAAGTGTGGGCTCAACACGTGTCTCTAGTCCACAGAGTTTCTGTTAAAAATTTGAAGGTTCAATGGAAGGTGCCATGTGTCTAAGGTCCGAGACAGATAGTCTCTTGGCCATTGAAAAGTCCAAGAAAAAGGCAGAGTGAGAGGAAGCCTCCAAGTGTCCTCCTGGCACTTCTTCAAAATAAAACTCAAGGGCTGGTCCCCAAACATGTGGTCCCTCCACGTGTCTTAGGCCCTTTAGGAAGTTGCTTGAAAATTCTAAGTAAGGAAGGCCCGGTGGAAACCTCCATGTCTTTATGGTGCAACTTCAAGATGGTCCCCAAGAGTGAAGACTCTGAATGAGCATGGGCTCACCACGTGTCCTAGGCCTTAGAAAATTTCTTTAAAAGTTTAAGTACAAGCAGGAGCCGGTGGAAGCCTCCACTATGTCCCTCTATCACAATTGTTAAGGTGGGACCCTGAGGCAGATCCTTCAAATGAGCGCCAGCCCACCACATGTCCATGGCCCACCAAAACTATACCAGCTACATGAAAAATTTTTTTCTAAGTCTGGGAAAAGCAAAGTGGAATCCTCCACGTGTGTCCCCCCATGCAACTCCAAGGCCAAACCAAAAGGTGAATTTTCAAATGAGCGTCATTCCTCCACGTGGACAAGTTTTGGGTCAAAATGATCCATAGATTTTTTTAGAGTGCCCCGCCGAGCCACATCCAACCAAAAAGGGCCACATTTCCACTGATGTAGAGATGTAAATTTGATGGGAAAACACACCCGTCAAACCATAAAATGTAGGGAAACCACCATTTGAGCCTGAGATGAAATTTTCTTCAAGGATAGAGAATTTGGAAATGTTGTAAGGTTCAAACATGATCCTCCGAGCTACATCCAATCATTTTCTTAGGTATTTGGGACAAAAATGACAGGGACAACAACACACATGACTCATGGAAAATGGAAGGAAAGGAACAACCCGAGTTTTATGCCCAATTTATAGACACCTTCAGATGGACAAAGAAATGAAAACAAATTTTGGATCTTTAAGTGATCTTCGACCAAGGAAGGACTGATCATGGCAACCAAATGGAGGACAAGAGTCTTCAAGCACCAACATGGGGAGATAAAAAATGTGACAGAGGCCACAAACTGAGGGATTTTAATGAAAATGGGGTGAGACTAATTTGAGCACCAACATCGGCTCCGACTGGGATGGGCACTCCCTGTGAGTGCCACAAGAACCAAATAATAGACCAAGTGCCAAAAATATCCATTGGGAAAAGGAGTCAGCTTACAGAGTAGAAAAACCAGAACCATCTCCCAAAAAAATGAACCGAGAAACCTAACAAAACCAGGTCACCAAGGACCAGAATGAGCAAAAACACAAAAGACAAAAGCAACCAATGAACTATACACTATACAAATGATGCTCACCTTGATTCTGGGGAATCAATCAAGGAAATGTTTCAAATGCCTACCATTAATAGGAAATTCAAGCAATTCCCCATCCAAGTCTTTCAAGAAGAAGGTATGTTCACCAATTCGAATGTCAATGGAGTAAGGGCCCATCCATAATGCATCAAATTTACCATGCTTTCCCTTATCTTCATGCCTGCTATCCCATAACAACACAAGATCTCCAATGTTGAAAGCTCTTGGAGTGACCTTCTTGTCAAATAACTTCTTCAATTTTTCTCTAAACTTCACATGCCTTTGGTGGGATGCCCTCTTTCTTCATCAAGTTCAACAATCTAGTTAATGCGAGCATCATATGGACTAACTTCTTGATCTTCCTAGTTGTTGAATGAACTGATATGAGGATAATTGCATATGTAGGGGCAAAGCAGAGCTTGAGTTCCATACACCAATTCAAATGGAATTTTTCAGTAGCTCTTTTAACAAGTAATTCTATCAGCCCAAACAACAAACTTCAACTACTCACCCCATTTCCTTTTGTTCAGCTCCAAGGTTCTCCTAATGATCTTTAATAGATTTTTATTGTTGGACTCTGCTTGTCCATTTCCTTGGGGGTTATAGTTGGAGGCATATGTCAAATTGATCCCATATTCTTTACACATTGCCACCAAAGGTTTAGCTCTGAAGCTCATGGCATTATCAAGCAACAATTTTAATTGGCACTCCAAACCTGCAGATGATATGGTTCAACATGAAGTCCATGACAATTTGGTGTGTTGCTCTCTTGGTGGGGATTGCCTCCACCCACTTAGTGAAGTAATCAAGTGGCTACAAGAATCCACTTATGGCCAGCACTTGAAGGGTCTGAAATCTCACCAATGAAATCCATTCCCATTGCTTGAATGGGGCTTCAATTGATACAGTGCTGCAAAGGAAGGGAGCCTGAAGCTTTAGTCTTCCAGAAAAATGCTTGGCAACTCTCACATCTTCTAACCAACAAAGTTGTATCCTTGAAAAGAGTTGGCCACCAATAACCAGCCCTCAAGATCTTGTGTGTTGTGACTCTTCCAAAAAATCCCCCCACAAACTCCTCCATGGAGATCAACAATTATCTTGGGGGCTTCATCTTCAAGTAATGCACCTTAAGAGAACTCCCTCAGGGTTCTTCCAAGCTAACCCAAAATCAGTAATGACATATTTCTGGGAAGCCAACTTAAGAGCTCTTTTCTGATTTTTACTCAAATACTCAGGTAGTATAGATGTCTGAGATAAAAAATTATATCTTTGTACCATTCTTAACTCATCAAATTTTCAAGGACATCCACCCTTCCTTCTTCTACTTCATTCACCTCAATAGTTTGCAAGTTTCTCTCAGCCATAAGTTTAGCTAAGCCCAAACCTCTTACCAATTTCATGGTTTGGATATCCATGTCATATTCCTACAACTTGTTCACCCATCTGCATTTTTCTTGAGACCTCCATCTCTGATAAGACATCTTTCACCATGGTGTGGGGAACATAAGAAACAACTTTAGAGCTCAAAATGTAAGGTCTGAAAACCTTTTTTTGCTTTTACCAAGGAAAATGCTTGCTTCTCCATAATGGTGTACTTCAACTCAGCCCCTTGCAATGCCTTACTGAAAAAGGAAATTGGCCTCTCAGCCCCTTCATCATCCTTCTGCAACAAGACAGATGCAATAGTGTTCTCTGAAGAAAAAGAAAACATTTGAAAAGGCTTCTTATAATCTGGAGCTGCTAAAACAGGGGCATGCTTTAATGCTTCTTTGATCCCATTGAAAGCTTGAATGGCAGCCTCTTCCCATTTGATAACTTGGTCCTTCTTTAGCATGCAAGTAATTGGA
The DNA here is from genome assembly GCA_018340775.1 of Taxus wallichiana var. yunnanensis. Lineage (NCBI taxonomy): Eukaryota > Viridiplantae > Streptophyta > Pinopsida > Cupressales > Taxaceae > Taxus > Taxus wallichiana. The sequence continues at coordinate 155,177,515 of CM031243.1, read as the reverse complement.
ATGGTCAACTCAACAAAGTTTGATATGAATCTTCTGATAAAGTTTATTTTCCCAAAGAAGGACTGAATTCCCTTCTTGGTTCTTGGAATTGGGACCTTGTTGATGGCCTCTACCCTCTTAGGATCAATCATGACACCATCCTTTGATACAATGTGACCAAGCAACTTGGCTTTTTGCACTCGAAATGGCACTTCTTTGGATTGAGTGAAATGCCATACTCTCTGCATCTTATCAACATTTTTTCCAAGTGCTGCAAGTGATCACTTCTCTTTCTAGAAAACACAAAGTCACATCATCTTGGTAAACAACAATAAAATCATTAATGTAACCTAGCAAAAAGCAACATCCATTTCTCTTTGAAAGGTTTGCTCCAACATTCATCAAACCAAAGGGCATTCTAACATAGACATAAGTTCCCAAGGAGTGGTAAAGGTTGTCTTAATTTTTTCGATTCCTTCACAACAACTTGATTATAGCCAGAGAAACCATCCAAGGTAGAAAGCAACTCAGAACTAGTCACTAATTGCAACATGTTTTCCATGTTTGGTAAAGGATAATTATCCTTCATTGATGCTCTATTCAGATTTCTAAAATCCATGCACAGCCTGATATCACCATTCTTTTTTCTAATTGGCACTAAGTTTGCAACCCAAGAAGAATACCTTGTTGGCTGAATGATCCCTCCATCCCTTAGTTTCTTTAGTTCTTCTTGCATTTTAAGAGATAGGAGTGGATTGATCGGCCTTTTTTTTTTCTTGAATGGTTTTTGCATTAGATTCCAAAGGAATTTCATGTTGAAACAAATCCTCTCTGTATGCCTTCAACTTCCAGAATAAGACCAAGCCAAGAAATCTTGATATTTCTTCAACAATTGGACATAGGACTATTTTTCCTCCTTGTTTAGATTGCTTCCCAACCAGATCTTCCTTGGTTTCTCCTTTGTACCAAGGTCATGCTCCTCAACATCCCTTGAGGCTGCTATATGCCTGTTAATAATGCAATCAACATTATCAAAGTTTGATTCAAGAGCAACCAACCCTCTAGGAATGGTATTAGTTTTCAGTTGGATGATGTCTTTTCCAAACAAAGTTTCTTTACCCTCTGCTGCACACACCATTGGCTCCCAATCAATACATTGATCAAAAACTCCCCTTTTTTTACAGAAATATTTTGACCTGAGCATCATCATCAAAAATTTTCCAATGTTTAATGTTGTCAGGGACAGATGGCCTTGTTAACACTTCAACATCATATTCACAATATGGGGACATTACACAATTATCAAACCGAGATCCCAATACTGCAAGCTTTTCTACCATAACATTGAACTTCCTATCATGATGCACAATATTAAATGAATCAAACATCTCAATCAAGTCCCAATTGCATGCTTGTATTATTTCATTCTCTGATTTTTAGTAGCATATAATTTTCTGATTTGTTTGACAATTAGTTCTGAATCTCCCTTAACAATGATGTCTTTAACATAGTATTTCCAAGAAATTCTCAAACCTAACAACAATGCTTCATACTCAACAATGTTGTTAGTACACTCAAAGTTAAGTTTGAAAGAAAAACAAACTCTTCCAAGCTTGGAGAAATCAGAACTACACCAACACCATTTCCAAATTTGGAGCAAGCTCCATCAAACAACAAAGTCCATGGAGAGCCTACTTGTTCAAGACTCTTACATTGATCCATTTTGTTCTCTTTCCCATCAACAAATCCAACAAAGTTATCAACATCAACACTTGTGTACAACACTTCATAAGATGCATTGTTGGGATCTTCAATGAGGTGCAACATCTTCTTTTCTCCATACAACTTGACAAGGCTGCCCTCAATTGGGATGGTGGCATAGGACATATCCATTTGAACACTCCCACCAACACTTGCAGCCCATTTTCTAGACAACAACATACCCCACTTGGCTAGGCAATCAACAATAACAACATCAAGTTTCAAGTTCCTACCCGGATAAGCTGCAAGTTGTACCACCAAACCTTTCACACATCCCACCACTGGCACCTCTCTAGAATCCATGGTAGTGCACTTCCCATATATGTTTGTTACTTTGATATCTAGTTCATTCATGACTTCTAGAGGCATAACATTGCATGATGCTCCCGAATCAAACATACAGTTGTGTAGCAATCTGTCCTTAATGATTAGAGTAGTGAAGAATGGATCTACATTTAGCTGAGACTCTACCAAGGATGTTCCCAAATAAACCTCAGGTGGTTCACCTAGTTCTTCCAATGTTGGTGGTGTTTCTAGCTCTTCAATGATTGGAGGAGTCTCCACAATGTTTACATTTCTACCTGGGGTACTCTTCTCTTCTTTCAATCCCAAATACTCAAATGCCCTCTTCTTGTGCTCAGAGAATCCTAAGCAACTCAACAATTGGAACACTAACTTTGATTTGACTCAAAACTTGGGCAATGTCATATGGAACACACTTTGGCAAGGCAACATTGGAAGGGAGATTGACAAACTCATTAGATGGCATGGGATTTTTGATAGTTTGGGCATGAGGAGAAGTATGAATCTTGTTTGGGACAACAAGGCCTTTGGAAGGTGTATCTTTCTTAGGAACCTCTTTAGGAATACTAGTAAGCAATGGAGTTTTAGGTTTGGCTTGAGGCCCTGCTCCTTTGACAACTCTACTCCTAGTATTATAATCCTTTTCTTGAGCAACAACAACGTTCATCAATAACTACCTATCCTCCTCAGATGGGATTCCTCCATCATACTTCTTTATCATTAAAGCTCTTAAATATTCAAAGTCATTATTGGGAAATTCAAAAGCTTGTACAATATCTATTTCTAAAGTATGAGAGGGAGGAAGAAGAGGTACCCAGTGAATGCAATCCCAAAATCAGCAGTAGTAGTTCTAGCACTTATTACCTCAGTTGAAGTTTCTCCTTGTTGTGAGCTTATAGAGCACTCCATCATGCATGCATCATCATCAATGTTATCATCATCAACTTCTTCTTCTACTTGCTGATCTACTTCACATGGAGCATGGGGCATGAAACATCTATCACACCAATCAATTACATTTGTTTCTTCAACAACAACAACTCTGAAGCCAAAGGATCAAGCACCATTCTATTTTCCCTAGCTTGGGATGTTTATTTGCAAATCCCATGGGTCCCTTGCCTCTGTCATCAGATCTCTACTCATTTCTAGGATGATTTGAAAATTTGTCTTGGCCTTGTTGCTTATGCTGACCTTGTGAACTCTACCCAATTCCTTTTCTTCTTCCTGGCTAATTTGTATGAGATTTCTTTGACAGCCCCTGCCAAAGTTTTCACAACTTCCTCCAAATCAGCAACCTTACTTGCTTGAGGTTTTTCTAGGTTAACTAGTTTCACACCTTCCCTCTTAGGAGGTTTTCCAATTGCTTTAATGTTATTCTCAATTTGCAGAGCCATGGTAAAGGCCTGCCTCAAATTGGTAGGGTTTTTGTCCCTCAAATAGTAAGAAACTTTCTTATCAAATGCATCTGAATACTTTATAAGACAAGATTCATCACATGGCCTTAAATTACAGGAAATCTCCTCAATGTCTTATTAAATCTAGTGTTGAAATCATGCACTGATTCATTAGGATTCTTTTTAATATTTTCAAATTCTGACAAAAGAAACCTAGGGTCCATTTTATCACCATACTGCAATCTAAATGCATTATTCATTTTGTCCAAGAATCAATGGAATTATCTGGAAAATATTTATACCAGTCCCTTGCATCTTCTTCCAAAGTATGGATAAACAATTTGATATATACATCTTCAAATTCAATCTCAAAGTCTTCCATCATGTTGATAAAAAGCTTTAAGTGTTGATCACCAGTTATAGCATTATTTCCTTGGAACTTTGGTAGTCTATTTCTTACATCTTGGGGAACTGCATTTGGATAACCAACCATCCCTCTAAAATTTATAGGACCAAAGGTATTTACAACAAATGGAGGTCTGGGTGGGGGATGGGCCATGTTGTTTTGAGGAGGTGACCTTGGAGGAGAATCAAACTGATAAGGGACAAGGGGTCTTTGAAACACAGGAGTATAACTTTCAAAATGGATATCCCCTAAAGGCTTTGTTTCTTGGAAAACCCTATCAACTTTGGAAAACATAGGGTAAAATGAGAAGAAAACTTTTCAAATTCAAATGAAGGCCCCTCTCCAGATGGAGAATTCAATTCCACAAAAATACTACCTGATTCAGAAGCACTTGAATGGAAATCTTCAATGATAGGATGATCACTTTCATCAATGGAGATCTCTTTTCTTGACTGCTGATCTCCAACAACTCTCCAGGCTCTTCTTCCTTCTGACTTTGTTTTTCCTAGCTCTGGAAATAATGTCCTAGTAGGATCCTTAGTGAAGAAAGATCTTCTTCCTTCCATATTTGCAAAGATTAGTAACAAATCTCACTTGACAGAGGTTAAGACACTGGTATTTATCAAAAATCAGATCAACATGGAGTCACCACTAAGGATTTCCACCTTAGTTGTGCAAATGCACTAAAAATATGATCTGTCAAATGTCTGTCAACACTAGAAACTGGAAATGGAATGATCTGACCTTCCTTTACCTAGATTTATCAATGAAACTTAGTGCAATAACTGTAGAAACTGGAAATATTACACACAACACTTGTAACTTTGAACACTTCTTATAGCCAAACAAGATGATGTTGAAACAATGTACTAGCACTTAGAGCATATAAGAAATGTTTACTAGGGTCTGAATATGAACTGCAAATAAATCACAATGTCCCCAAAAATGGTGCAAAATGGTGTTGGTACCCAAATTGATTCTCCCTCAGAAGCTGAGCAACATCACATATTTGACAGGAAGCTTAGAGACAAGAAGATCATGTTGTGTGTCATTTTGTAGCTGGGAAGAAATGCAAGCTTGCTCTTTGTCACTCAGATGTGGAGAAATGGATAGCACCCTCAAGAGGATTTGATCTATCCTCACTACTTTATGGTTGTGCCTTTCAACCAGGTGAGAGGACCCTTTTTAGCCTGTTGTTTGTGGAGGAGATGGAGATGTCCTTCTTTGCAAAGTTATTAAGAAGACCTTGAAGAAAATATGATCAATACAAACAAAAATCTAACTCTCACGAGTTGTCACCCTAGATAATGGAGATATTTTCTAAGCAAGGTTCAAGCTACTAAAGACAATGAAAACTGATTGCTTTTGCATGTTTTGGTAATAGAAATTATGCATTTGTACACACACAGAAAAACAGGGTAGTATGGGTAGGATTGGTTGTTTTTAAATGAATTTTGGTGTGGGAGGTGAGGCAAGAATGAACTTGATTTGCTAGATCTTTGAGAGATTTTACAAAAATGGAAGGCTTGATCAACAAAATGCTTCAGAATAGCTAAAATGTTCCTTTAACTAGAAGGTGTGCTTCAATGGAGGCCCATCAACACGTTTTCACACAAACTTTAAGAATCCAAAATGAAGGCTCAAATTGAAAACTTAATTGAACATTATCAACCTTTGTTTTATCATGCCTAAGATACCCTCAAAGGCTAACAAACAATCTTATCATCATGCTAGGAGTAAAGTGATTTTAAATTTGTTTATTTCACTATCAAATGAAAGCTCTTCTGATAAATGAAATTACAAATGCCACCAAACTATCACAAGGATAAGATCTTGTGTGATTCACAAAGATTTCAATGTAAGATTGCAATGGGAACAAGAAAAACTATTTGCAGACACATCAAAATGAAGTAGACACAATTTTTCTCAAAATCAAACACAGATTAACTCAAATTTGATTAAATTCATCAACAGGGAAAGTTTCTAGAACAATCTCAGAGCTTGTCAATGGTGTACACTTGCAACCACCTTGACATGATCAAATTTAACACAAAAGAAATAAACAGGTTCCTCAGATGATTTCTCATAAAGATGGGCTCTGTCAAAATTTTCTTAGGAATTAACTCCCGACCTCTAACACTCCAACCATTTGCATGAAAATTCATGCAATTTATAACATTTTAATCTACAACAGATTTTTTCCCCAAACAAAAAAACATTCAAAGCACCATTGCTTGTTACGATTTTGATCGTGATTCCCAAAATCAGATTTGTAAAAAAGTTGTCAGGTGCTCAAGAGGGAAAATCTCTTCAAATATTTCCAGCATTCAATTCTTTCACCTGGTAAATCACTCTTCACTTCACGCACCAACTACTTCCTCCTCTAATCTATCAAATCTGGTTTTTTACATGCCAAGGAAGGAAAGATTGGAAAATCAGATCGAATCCGATAGTCAGATCACATCTTAATGGTAAAAGATGTTTTTTTAGATCTTTCCCACCAAAGATATCTTCCCACCAAATCAAGATATCAAATTAATCTTAATCCTCTTCATTTGACATGTAGGAGACATCAAGAAATGATAAAAACCATAAAAATTTACATCCCTAAGAGCTTTGGAGAAAAATGGTGGAAAATCATATAAATGCATAGCTTTCATGATTTCCTTTTGAATTTGGAAACCCATGGGAGATAAAAGTTAAAATGGGCCTGGGGTTTCTTTTTTACCTTTTTACACCTTGGGAAAAATGCAAAATTTCTCATTTTTCTTCTGCCCCTCCGCCTTTGAAAAATGGGCTTGACACGTGTCCCAATGTGGGTCCTAAGAGGAACCATGGCTCGATTATGCTATTTTACCTCATTTTGGAAAAAGGAAAATTTTCCAAATTTTCCCCCTCCGCCCTTTGAAAATGGCCTTCGACACTTTAGTCCTAATGTGGGTCCCAAAGAACCCACGCTTCCTTTTTACACTTTAACCCCTTTTTCACAAAAGGAAAATTTTCCAAATTTCCCCTGAAAGTCCGCACCTCCACCGTTGACTTTCAAAGAAAATTTTGACTATTCTCTATCGTCAAAGCTTCATGGGTCATTTTTTGATGACTTTAATTTTTGAAAATAAGAGGAAAAAAATCCAAGTTGCCTCCAATGGCCCGCCTCCCCACCTTTTGAATTTTCAAACTACCACACGTGTCTCAATGGCACATTTTGAGATGGTCCCAAAAGTAGAGACCCCAAACAAAGCAGGCTCAACACGTGTCTCAGCATTCTGACAGAGTCTATTAAAAATTTGAAGGTTCAATGGAAGGTGCCATGTGTCTAAGGTCCGAGATAGTCTCCTTTGGCCATTGAAAAGTCCAAGCAAAAAGGTAGAGTGAGTGGAAGCCTCCAAGTGTCCTCCTGGCACTTCTTCAAAATAAAACTCAGGGGCCGGTCCCCAAACATGTGTGGTCCCTCCACGTGTCTTAGGCCCTTTAGGAAGTTCTTGAAAAGTCTAAGTAAAGGAAGGCCTAGATGGAAACCTCCACGTGTCTTTATGGCACAACTTCAAGATGGTCCCCAAGAGTGAAGACTCTAAATGAGTGTGGGCTCACCACGTGTCCTAGGCCTTAGAAAATTTCTTTAAAATTTTAAGTACAGAGCGGAGCCATGGAAGCCTCCACTGTCCCTCTGTCAATTGTTAAGGTGGGACCCTGAGGATCCTCAAATGAGCACTAGCCCACCATGTGTCCATGGCCCACCAAAACTATACCAGCTACATGAAAATTTGTCTAAGTCTGGGAAAAGTAGTGGAATCCTCCACGTGTCCCCCGACGCAACTCCAAGGCCAAACCAAAAGGTGAGTCTTCAAATGAGCGTCATTCCTCCACGTGGACAATTTTTGGGTTGAAACGATCCATAGAGTTTTTAGAGTGCCCCACCGAGCTGCATCCAACCAAAAAGGGCCATGTTTCCACTGATGTAGAGATGTAAATTTGATGGGAAAAACACCCATCAAACCGTAAAAATGTAGGAAACCACCATTTGAGCTCGGAGATGAAATTTTCTTCAAGGACAGAGAATTTGGAAATGTGTAAGGTTCAAACATGATCCTCTAAGCTACATCCATTCATGTTTCTTTAGGTATTTGGGACAAAAAGTGACAGGGACAACAACACATGACTATGGAAAATGGAAGGAAAGGAACAACCCGAGTTTTACGCCCAATTTACAGACACCTTCAGATGGATAGAGAAATGAAAACAAATTCTGATCTTTAAGTGATCTTTGACCAAGGAAGGGACTAATCATGGAAACCAAATGGAGGATAGAGTCTTCAAGCACCAACATGGGGAGATAAAAATGTGACAGAGGCCACAAACTGAGGGATTTTAATGACCGTCAAACATTTAAAACAAACTTACCCCCTAGCTGGACAATACAATATTTTATTCATGAAGCTATAAGTATTTTTCAATCTTTCAATAATTTCAAAATTGTTCACACTTATAGAGAAGGTAATAGAGTTGTGGACTCTTTATCCAATCATGGGATTAAAAATAAGTTTACCACTTGGTTTCATGATGATAATATTCCTATCGAAGTACAAAACTCCATTCTTAATGACAAGTGTGAGAGATTACTTGCTATCCAAAATCCTTAATGAGATCTTCCCACTTTATTGGGAATGAAATCTATCCCACATAAGAGAAACACAAGCACTTATTACCATTTTACTACACATGATTTATGGGTATGTAGTGATACGGTTAAGAAGCTGATTGGGGATGCAATAATTGATATTTTTAGCTATGGCAAGCACTTTGAACACAAAGAGAAAATATGGGGATCTTCTCACAAATAGAGCCTAACTACGACCCAACCTAGAAAGAGGATGTAGTTATGTGGATTTTTATACAGTTAGGAGGGGTTTCGAACCTCATTGAGAAGATTCAAGGTTATGATCAAAATATCTCCTTACAATTTTCCACCGATTGGAAAAAGAGAACGGTGAAGTATGGTGGGCATGCCATTCAGATCACAGAGGATATAGTCACTGAAGTTACTAGTCTAAGCATGGAAGGGAGCTGATTTTTAATTAAAAAATTGACAAGAACACAAAGGTAAGGAAATTTATTGAAGCGGAGAAGAGCTTCAATTGTCATTCATTGTGGGTACTAAGGTATGCTCCATTCCTACTCCCTTTGATGAGCTTGCAAGGATGATGGTTCATTTCATCACTCTTGAAGGTAGGTATATCACGGTTCCCATTAAGCATTTGTTTTTCTGAATTATTTCCATAGGAACTTACTTGTGTGTTTTCCTCAGTACATTCTCAACTCCATGAAACACTCCATCCTTGAGTTTCAAAAACATTCCCGTGCCATTCCACGTAACCATGGCGTAATTTTCCTCCCGTATAGACATTTCCTAACACATCACTCTATAATTCCTCAACCCCTGTCATTATGTCCACCCGACTCCCTCAATCTCAACCTTAATATCAAGCCCACAACTACTAGGAAGAAAAAACCAAAAGAACCTCTACCCCTAGTTCCCATCCTTTTCCCTCAAGTAGAGTCTTACACTTTGTAGAGACCAAAATTGGGTCACACTCCCCTTGGCCCCTCATCAAATAACCAACTCAAACATATTCACCTAATCATGGCCCCTTCCACCCCACATTAATATTAATTTAATCAACTTAATTAAATTAATATCCATCCTCACAACATTAATTACTTAGTTATTTTAATTAAGCTAAATTTCCACCTCACCCCTCCACCTCACCTAGACACATCACCTAGCCACATCACCCTAGACCTATTCTTGGCATGTTTCCATAATTAAATAAGACATGATCTCACTTTCCTTAATGATCTAAGATTTGGTCTAACCCTAAAAGCACATTCCTAAGATTTCTCTAACCACATTCCCACTCATTAGAAGGAAGCTTCATTCTGATCCACGAGAATAAAACCAACCTAGCCCAAGAAATCGGAGAGATTTTCCATTTTTAGTAAACCTAGGGAATCCCACCTTAACCAATGTTGGTCACCCCTAAACTGATGCGGTCAACTTTGAACCATCTTCGGTTACCATTTATTCACCTTAGCAACCTTTTTTTGGGTTGGCACATTTCTAAGATCAAGGGACAAGAAGAGAGTTATATGCAAGAAGAGCCAGAGTCTTTTTACGCACCCAGACATCCACAACAAGCACCAGGAAAGATCCAGAGGTATTACACTCATGGAAGCATTCCAGGAAGCACTACTGTGGCACCAAACACCATTCTTTTGATCAACTTCCATCACCATTTAGCCATCAAACTTGTATCACAGTAAGTATACCTTTTACCAAAGCATAGTCTATTTCAGTATAATAGCCTTGTTACTTTTGTTATCAGTTTATACTTTACATGTCCTTTTCCCATATTTTACCTAATTGTAGACTCATCCATTCCTCTACCAACACCACCAAATCACCCATTCTTACCTCCTACACCCCTCTGAGTATACTTGAGAATTTTACAGACCTCCCTATCCATCCTTCCATCTCTATTTAGCTTCAGTCTAACTCCTACAATCATATTTCATTTGATTTCCTTTCACCTTGACCATACCAATGCCGGTCACCTATGACCATCATCGGTCTCCCCTAAATCATCGTTAGTTATACCTGACTGACATTGGTCTCTATGTTTCATACCCTTTGCCAATAACATAACCACATAACCTTCTACCAAGTGACCTAAACAACCCAAAACCTGACCTTGACCAGTTCCAGTAACTTGACACCTACCTACCCTTCAAATTTGACTATAGCCTAGCTTGTTATGTTAGATTTTCTTATTGTGTTTGAATGAAATACCTAAATCATATCAACTATAGTAGGAATTTTTTTATTTCTCACATTAAGTTGTTTTAAATAGTGGATTGACAACCATCTAGGGAGTATCACACTTCCCGGATCTAGCACACACTAGGCAGTCCATTGTCATATATTATTTAACTCTTCTTTTGTGGTCTTGTTTTCTATTTTAGGTAGTTCCTCCTAGCCAAAAGGAAGCTCTCATAGTCAACACTAGATTGAGAAGTCAGAACACGTGCAACAACCATATATTAACCAACATAAACAAGTATTCCTCCTTATCCCTTACCTTTATCTATTTTGTCTCAATAACGTAAATAAAATGGTGAAACATTTTGGCACGCCCGGTGGGACCCATCAGGGTTCTATTGCATTTTCTTCATTCCTAGGAAAAATTTGTGTGTTTTTTCCTTTAAAAGGCTTACACATTAATATTCTTCTTTGGTAATCTTCTCTTCTTTCTAAATTTCTCTAAATGAAACATTTCTCTTGGTGCATTTAAAAAGAGTCATTCTTCTTTCTTACTTTCTGCATTTAGTGAAAGAGCATACCCTCTCTATTCACCATTTTCTTCATCGAACGTAATTTTTTGATTTGGGCTTAAAATTGATTGCATTACATTCTAATTTGCTACATTTATCTCACATTAAAATGAGGGCAACCTATATGCTGGAAGTCATGCCTAGCTAATGGTTGACACAAAGAATCATAGAAAGCACATCTCTCTCTCTCTGTGTGTCTTACCAAACTGCACAAAATTGAAATATACACATCTTATTAAACAACATCTTAGGAACACCTATCGGTGATCACACAATCAAAGGATTGATTGGCAGGTACTCCCTAGCTCATTACTTCTATCAAGTCATTATCTTAGAGGATGGCCCACCCCCACCATAACATAACCTAAAACCTCTCCTTTTAGATATCCTTCTTCATAGGAAGCCTTCCTCACCAAAAATCTATTCTAAATTCATGAGTCAATCTTCTAAATAACATAAGCTCAACACATTAAAAATCACTTATTGAGGTACATGTTTTTAGCATTTGATTGATGTGTGTTTTGAGGTGTGAGGATACGTCTCTCCATTTTCCATTCTTTTGCCTTGCACACTCCACAATCATAGTTGGAGTATTCCAACTTCTTCTGAGTGTGTTAAGGAATTCATTGCATCATCTCCAAACCTCTGGGTTGATTATTTATCTCACTAAAATTCACAATAATCCATTTTTATACATTTTTCCAATTTTCATAGTAACTGGAATTGGTTACCCTTGTTTTTTTAATAACATCGATTTTCTCTTGTTCTTTTGGGTTAAATTTCCCAAAGAACATTTATTTCATTTTCTTTTTTGTCAGAGTTCCTGTGAGTCTCTGTACTCTCTATACTTTGATAAACAATCATCATACAACTTGTTCATCTGACCATCACTAGTCTTTGCTTCATTTAGTAAAATTGTTCTTGTCTCACAGAATGGCGACGCGTCAGTTACCCTTGAACCGGTATCATCCACCCTTAACTATTCGCTTCGGTTACCTATGTTGAATCTCAGCTGATACATTGCCCAAATCCACCTATAAACACCTATTTTCTTCATTCCCACTACTCTTTGTGTCATCTACAGGATACATCATCACCTGATATACATCCATTCACATGGTGTTGACTCATAATCAATCTAACACTCTTATATTCCATGTAATTCATCAACCACTCCCACCTATTCCTTCATCACCCTCTATCTTGTCACCCATGGATCCAACCCTACCTACCACCATTTTCGTAGGAGATAAGAAATTTGCATGACTCCTTGACCAGAATCCCATGGCCTTATAGTTCTACCTTTCCCACTCTTCCACTCGGGACTCCTTAGGTTAGTTGATATATGGCATGCCTATATCCATCTCTCCCACCCTTATTCCCACTTCTGCATCACCCTACTAATGTGGTGTTACCTTCACCATATTTATCCCTATTAGTTTCATATCTAGGGCCCCATATGCACTATGACCATTGCATCTTCATGTAGTATCGGTCTCACCTATAGTATATGTTGTCCCCTTATTAACCACCCAGGACCATAACCTCATACGCACCGATTTTTATAACATATACCAATTGCAACACAACCACCTGTGGTGTGGTGACCCGACCCATTCAATAATCTTATCCTCTCCATCCCACAATATCTACCCCCAATCGCTACTAGTAGTCACTGCGACTATCCCACCCACATATACATACTATCAACAACCCCCTATCTCATCTATCACCCATTATGGATATATTCCCTATATGTTGGTCCCTATTCTTAACCTCCCTATTCGGCATCACCATACACTAGAATGCCACCCACATCACATTTTAAGTACCATCCCTCTATGCCACAGAGGAGCCCTTCCACCACAACCTACAATGAACTCATCAAATTAATGATGGAAAATATGGAGACACTAGAAGCATTGGCCAGCTCATGTAATTCTCTCACCTATGATGAAATCTGTAATGAACCCATTCATCTATCCATCCCTATTCACCCTTACCTCTACTTTGGGAAATGCTAAAATTCAACCATTTCAATAGTAAATAAGACCCTGTGACAACATTTGTGGTCTTTCAAACATGGGTGTTACTGATCACCCATGATGATGCTTTACTCCTACTGGACCTTCGTGATGTCCCTAATAGGACCTGCATTGGACTGGTGCAGTGGGCTACCAAGAAAATTTATCTACTTATTTAATCAAGTAGCCAAAGCCATCTTAGATCACTTCTCAATCAACATTATTAAGAAGGTCACCATGATTAACTTTATTCCACATGACAATATGATGATGAGTCTATCGCTGACTTTTTCTGCTTCGCTAGCGCAGCCTAATTAACCAACTCACATTTCAATTACCTCAAACTAAACTCATAGATTTGTTTACTCAGGCTTGCACTAGACACATCTCACCAACCCTACAGGTGCAAACTTTCACACTTTTGATGAGGCATTCACCATGGCCCAAAAATTGGAAATTCATGCTATCAAAGAGAAGAAAATTTAACTTTGTAACAATAACATCGAATTCAAATCAAATGATGCTTCTTCATCTTCAAAACCCCAAAAAAATATTCAAAACCTAAAGGATCTTCCAACATCGTAGTTCTCAAGGCTGGCCCCCCTCATCAATCAAACCCAGCCAAACCTCCTAATCTCTCTCTCTTGTCCAAGCTTTCTAGTTCAGATGAGAACAATGAAAGTACACTTCAATAGGAGAATCTTATGCTTTTGTTTTGGAAAAGCTTATTAAATCTAGTGTCATTACCCTTCCACCTATAAAACACACACTTTGGTTTTGACCCTAAGTACCCCATGCCCACATGGTATAAAGAACATGAATTTTACAACTATCATCGTGTCAAAGGTCATAGCAACAATAACTACATCACCTTCAAGAATATCATCCAAGAAATGTTAGACAATAGAGATCTAGTCTTGGATAGCTTGAATGCACCCACTAACCAAAACCTACATATCTTCAAGAATTCATTCCTAATCATGCCCCATCTTCCAACCAAGTGGTGACACTTCAACAATGATAGAAATGTCCGTGAGGTCCATGCTATTTTCGATGACATACTAGTTACTTCCTAATTGCCTCATGTTCCTTCCATAGATGAAATCTTAGCCCAAGCTCCCCTACCTACACAAAAACCTATTTCATCTACTCCTCCACCCACAGAGGAATCCCTTCATTTTTTCCTTTACCGTGGAAGAGCCTATAAATAGCACGCCACCTTTACCCCTCAAAATTATGAACAATTGTCGGTAACACCTCTCCTACTCATAGGAGATACATGTCCATAACCTACACCATCACAAGGAGAGTCCACCTCATCTGGCCCATCCTATCCTCTACCCATAGAGGATCCTATATAAATACCATCTCCTTTAGATGGTCATTCACCATCAGACCTTTAAGATCCTGTTGATCTACTTCTTATCGGCTCTCTTACCCTGAGTCCGAGGCTAACTATTTCGTATCTCAAACACATTTTATAGGGATTACTACTTGATCCACATTGGCCCCACCTGTAGTAGTACCATTTTCATGCTTGGCTCCGATCACCTAGACTATGTTGATAGAGCTTACTTTGGGGACACCTTCTACTTCTAGTTTTAACCCAAATGCAGTTGTCACTCACCGACACCTCCACTATCTATCCAAAAGTGTTTCAAATGACCAAACCAAACATAACCACAACTATTGTAACACCTTTCACATCACCAACCATATCCCAACATGCACCTCTTCCCACAACCCAACATACATCTACACCCAAACACCTACCCACGCCTATATCATCTCCCTTACCTAAACCCATCACCACCTTAGGGGTCATACCAACATCAAACCTTACTCACCCACCCATAAAATTAGATTTAGCCACATCTTCCAAAACTAACACTAAACTTACCCTGGCCCCTAAAAAGAAGACCCAACCTCCTAGGCCTCATACACCAACCTCACCTACCACACCATTATCACCTTCACCCCTTCCGTCCATCCTAGGACCTCACCCCTCGACCCTTGGCCAAGAAACCTCCATCCATCGGTAAACCAAGAACGCAACCACCCACCTCCTCATCATGAACTCTAATATAACCAAGTAACCCACATAACCTCCGCTTATCACCTATAACCTTCTTACCACCCATACCACCACTACCATCCATAACTTCTTCACTACCCATGACACTTTCTTCCCTTCCACTCACACCTTCTACCCAACCTCTACTGACCACCTCCACAATAAATCAGTTACCCCCATGGGTAACCCGTCCTCTTCTACCATCTACTTTTCCCTCACATATCATACACCCATGTCACCTTTTCCCAAAAAGGGGAAACCTAAAGCTAAAAATCTACTACCCTCCAATAAGTTAGTTAAACCAACCAAAACTTCTTTCACAACTCTTCTACCATGCCCGTACCCAAGAAGATGCAACCAAAACCTAAGACCACACCACACACCAAACTAGTAGACCAACCCACTCCCCCTCCTTGTAAAGCCTCTTCCTCCACAATCAGCTGTACCTACACCCAAACCCACATTCACCTCCCATTGTGATCCACTAGTAGGGTCCTACACTAAAATCTTAACTAATCTCCTCGAAACTTCTATCATCACATTACTACCTCTTAGACCTTATGACCTGCTCAAACCCAAACCAAAAGGGTTTGAAAAAACTAAAACATGGGCATACCATCATGTGCTAGGACATGATGTAGATAACTATAAGGATTTAAAAACTGCCCTTGTCTAATTGTGTCCTCTTGAAGAAAATTTTGACAAAAATGATATTCTTGATGAGGACTCCGTCTCCCCTTCACCAATTTCCACAGATCTTCTCCCATTAACTACTCAGTGACAAAAATCTCCACCCCTAATCTCCACCCCGAGATTTGAGATTAACATGGTCCATATAAGAGAGCTAGAAAACCACCACCAAACACCAATGTGCCCTAATACATTTCACAAGGATCGTATCCCCCACTAGGGTTTTGTCCCTCATGATGCTATACCTTCCATGACACACCCTCTTCATCCACATCCCTCAAATTAACATGATCAACATTGCCACCCATGCTAAAAAGAAAGGGAAAGGAAAAGGTAAGCGGCCCTATCAACCAACCATTTTCCCAACATACCATCTGCACCCATACCAAAATTCATCATTCGAGGTCCTATATTTCCTATTTCGATGGGGTCACACATCGCACAATGCTAAAACAACTACATTAATCCCTCTCAAAATTTCTTTATATGATCTTGTCCAAACCTTTGAGTCACATGTCGAGCCCTCATGGAAGTCCTTCAATCTATTGAAGTCTTACCAAATGACCCCACACCCATAGCCTCCATCATTACCCCTCACCATGTTTCCTCTCTCACTAGGTCATCACCTTCCTCTACACCTCCACATATTCACCAAGTATTCACCCTCATCTTTTCAGATGAAGATATCACTCCCTTCTAGTACGATGACCCCGACCTTTACTCTTTTCATCTCCATCTTTATCAATAATATACGCATACAAAATGTTATGATTGATGGTGGTGCTAGTATTAACATCATCTCCTCCCATGTATATGACCAAATGTGAATACCTACTAATTTCATGCATGGTAACCCAGTTATGTTGCTCTCCTTCAATGATGCCATGACCTCTACCCTAGGTACCGTCATTCTCCATGTCCACATAGGTGCCCGCACTATCCCATAACTTTTATATGTCCTAGAAGGGGAGTTCAATATAATCTATTGTTTGGATGACCTTGGATCCTTGTTGTGGGTTGTGTCCCTTCAATTTACACTTACCTCAAATTTGAACACGAGGGACATAATTACACCATCCTCTTTTGACCGTCACCTTTCAAGACTTATAACATGCTATACCGGCCCAATGATGTGCTTGTACCATTCAAGGCATCTGCCACTATCCCTACTTCACCTTCTCCTACAAGCCCATCCACCAAAACTGCCACTACCTCTTCTACATCTAATTGTGCTATCCCCACTATGATTACTGCCTCTACATTGGCCCACCTATTTACCCATCATCTAGTGAGCCATCTATCCCCACTACCCACATATTGACTAGTGATCCCTTAGAAGGTGTTTTTCAATGCCTCACTCTAGGGGAATACATCCTATACAATATCAACACCTTCCTCTTACCAAGAGTATGGGAACCTACGTCAACACCCCAGTTATGAAATCTACATCAATGACATTTTTCCTTATGGCCCTCCCCACCTTTGCACTAATATAACATATGAGGTACTTGATATGGCCACCAATAAACCCAAACCTCCATCCCAAACCCAACCATTTTCATCTAACCTACACTCCCTCACTAATCGCCACTTCACTCACACTATCCTCCATGGTGTGCATGGAAAGGATTTGGCTTCATATTTTATGAATAGGGCTGCCATATTGTCATTTCCTGTACCTCTCGTAAACACAATGACTGTAGTGGTATTGGTTTTGATGCACCACATCCCAAGAAGGTTTGCGTCGACCTCATCCAGGACGGAAAATCTTCCACACCTTATTCATCCACATTACCATCTTCACCCATGGATTCCATAGATCCTGAATGTATTCCTCCTAATTTTATTTTTTTCATAAACACCATTTCCTGGGGGACCTCGACCTATCAACATGATGGTGAGGCTCCTCTTCTCTCCCATTCTGTATCCTGACATGATTGATGATGATACACATTCTATTAATGTCATTTAATGTTAGGATGATGAATCCATCCTCACTTACCTTGGTGTGGAATATTCTTATATTCATTGGTCATTACCTTTTGAGATGTAAACCATGTTGAATGAATCAACCATTGAAATCAACATTAACACTCAGGATGAATTACACATTCTAAAGATTGGCCAATCCTTAGATGCTACTAAACAAGAAGCCTTTACCTCTTTCCTTTAGGACCATAACAATGCATTTTCTGGTCCTATCTCTATATGCCTGGTATTGACCAAAAAAATGGTCCACAATATTGTAACCATTCATGGTGTCAAACCCATCAAAAAAAGATGTGGAAAATGCATCCTTGCATTGTTCTTCTAGTCAAAGAAGAGCTTCATCTCATTCTCTCGTTTCCTTCATTCTACCCATTAACTATCCCCAATGGATTTCTAACATCATTCTTATCACAAATGTGATAGGGGGACTTTGTATTTTTACGGACTTCTGTGATCTCAACCTTGCTTGTCCTAAAGACGATTTCCCCTACTACGGCATAAACAAACTAGTTGATCTCACCACTAGCCATGAAATGTTATCGCTCATGGACGGTTTCTCAAGCTACAATCAAATATTACTAGCTCTAGAGGATCAACACTAGACTACCTTCATCACCCCTTTGGGACTTTTTCTACTATCGATTCATGCCCTTTTGCCTAAAAATGCTAGTGCTACATATCAGCGATCCATGACTTACATCTTTCATGACATCATGCATCACATACTATAATATTACATAGATGATCTTGGCTAAATCTAAACATTGACCCAAACATCTTCTCATCCTTAAGGTCATCTTTAACCTTCTCATCAAGTGTTGTGTGCATATTCAACCAGAGAAGTGTGTCTTTACGGTGCTTTCAGGAAAACTCTTGGCTTCATCATTTCTTTGTGTGACATAGAAGTCGATCTTGCTAAGGTAAAGGCTATTCTATAAATGCCTCCACCCACTAATATCCATCAACTTCAAAGCCTACAAGGCAAGTTACAATCCATTCATCATTTTATCTCAAAAATTTTGATCGTTGTCAACCATTCCATCATCTGCTCAAGAAAGATGTGTCATTCAAATGGGATGATGAATTTCATAAAGCCTTTAAAGCCTTAAAAAATACCTCCTTCAACCACATTACTCATTCCTCCTAAAGATGATCAAGCCCTTTTACTATATATTTTTTCCATTGACCATTCTTTAGGTGCCATGCTTGCTCATCGCGATGAGCAACACAAAGAGCAAGTGATTTATTACATAATCTATACCCTTCTTGACTATGAAACTAGATATAACCACTCTGAAAAACTCTAATTAGCCTTAGTTTTTTTTCCACCAAACTCCGCCATTACCTACTCAATCAAAAAACCTTTTTCATTACTAATACTGACCCATTACACTATATGTATGCCAAACCCTATCAACATCAATGTGCCACACATTGGCTTATGCTTCTTGCTGACCTTGACCTCAAATTCATTCATCAAAATTCCATCAAGGGCTAGGCTATCGCTGACCAACTAGCCAATGCACCTATTTTCGAGAATCAACCATCTAACTTTGATTTCCCAGATGAGTCTATAGCTACCCTTTCCTGGATGAACCCACTTACCAAATGACACTCTTCTTTAATGGATCTAAGTGTCAGCGTGGGTGGGGCTGGTGTTATCCTCATTCCTCTTGATGGTGAACCTATGCCTTTGTCTTTCAAACTCAATTTTGATTGTATAAACAATATTTTTGAATACAAAGAACTCATATTGGGTCTCTGGGCTGCTTATGCCTTGGATGTTAAACCCATCAACATCTTTGGTGATTCTCAGCTGGTCATAAACCAAGTCAATGGTATATACCATTGTCGTAATGAGATCCTTCAAAATTATAAGCAACATGTAGACATAATTTTGACCACCTTTGACCATTATGCCCTTCACACCACCCCACGTTCTACTAATAAATTTGTGCATACCATGGCCTGCTTGGATTTTCAGATACCTGCTTCACCCGCTAACTCTAAAATCTTTGTCACAATACAAAGGCTACAATCACCCTCTTATTTACCTTGTGAGGTATACTCCGTCAGAGCCATTGCCCCTGACCCATGTGACCTTTGGTATAAGTAATATGCAGACTATCTTTCCCTTTCCATTCTACCCGCTAATCTCACTCGTAATGGACAATGTTCCTTTCTTAAAAGTGTCTCCGTTATGTCATCATGGGTGGTCTTCTTTACAAGTGTGGTTTTGACAACATTCTCTTATGATGCCTTACTAGTTTTGAAATTCCCTACGCCATTAAGGAAGTCCATGATGATATTTGTGGAGGTCACTTTAGTGTTTTAGCTATTACAAAATGCATTCTTCACCTAGGCTATTATTTTCCAACTCTAAACCACGACTATTGTGATTATGTCAAACGTTGCATGAAATTCCAGCAACATGCTAATCTCCATCACACACCTAGTCATGCCTTACAGGTTGCATGAGACCTTTGTCCTTTCTCTCAATGGGGTTTTTATACCTTATCGGTGAGATCAACCCCTTTCTTCAAAATTTCACCAATGGATCATAACCGCTTCTGAATATTACACTAAATGGGTGGATACCATTCCCCTAATTTCTAAAAAGCCAAGAAAATATGTGAATTCATCAACCATCACATCATTTTTCACTTTGGTGTTCCTCACCATCTCATCATTGATAATGGGAAGCAATTTAAAAACAAAACCCTATGCAAACTATGTGACACTTTTGGCATCCAACTTAGTTTCTCATCACCTTATTACCTGCAAACCAATGGTCAAGCCAAATCAACAAATAAAACCTTGAACAAAATTCTTATGAAAGTAGTCAATGATACTGGAAAGGATTGGCATACGCACATTCCTTTCACCTTGTGGGCTTATCACACTAGTATTCACACTTCAACTATTGCCACCCCCTTTTCTCTGGTCTACACAGTGCGAGGTTGTCTTACCTCTCGAAGTCTAGATTCCATCTCTCTGCATATCACTACAAGACATTCTCAATGATGATGAATTTCACCAAGATCGTTTAGCGCAACTTGAGTTATTAGATGAACGTTGTCCCAATGCTCTTGACCATCTCAAAATCTACCAAAAATGTATCAAACATGCTATGAAAAATGTGTCCATGCATGAACCTTTCAGTTGGGTGACCTCATCCTGAAGGAAAATCAACATGTAACCAAAGAGGAGAAAAGTAAATGGGGTAAGATTTTCTCCTAATTGGCTCGGACCCTATATCATTACCTATGCCTATGGATTAGGTGCTTATTGTTTATCTTCCCTTAAAGGTAAACCCAAACCTGAGCCCCTTAATGCCTTGCATCTTCGACCATTTTATTTCTAATGTCTAGTTCTATATCACTTTTTGTTAGTTGATTTCTCATCCCTTGAGTGATGTTCACCTTTCATATTACCCATTTTGAGGATCCATGACTCAAAAATAATCATGTGATTACCCGTCACCTTTCAGCCTTATCTTCAATATGAGTACCACGGCTCTAATCATAACATGATTCTCATGGATACTTTTTATCTTCTTCAAGATGGAATCCCATGGTCATTCATCACTCAAAACCACCTACTTCATACTTATCTCTATGTGCTATAGTCTTTTCTTCTAAACAAGAACCTAATCTTCCTCTATAGTGTTGTCCATGACTTAAACATCCAAAAAAAAATGGATACAACTCCTTGAGTCAAAATTCCATCAAAAGATGACTCCCTCAAAAGGGACATCTCTTCTTTATATGTCACCACTATAAATAGACTGCTCCCTTGAAGGATAGCTATATCAAGTTATTTCACAAATCCAATAAAAATATCTAGAAGCTTCCACATTGATCAGCTTCACAAAGACCTCAAGGAGATAATATACCCATCCCATGTAGACTTCCTGCATCGACTAGCCTATTACAAACAAACAAATGATGAAAAATATGAAAAATTTTTTCATGGAATTGCCTATTTTTGATTCTAGGTTTCTTGTTCCAAAAAAACAAGTTGTCATGCCTTTGAGTTACACTCAAACCGCCCATTCTCACCTCCTTGCCTTTTATCCTAATTTCCTCATTACTTAAGGGACTTTTTGCAAATGTGACATTTTGTGATTATGTAAGGTTTCTTCACTCTTAGAATGGTCCATTATACAATGCCTTTAACATCTTACGTTCATAATCCCCTGTTAGGTATAGTCGACTCATTAGGGTTCTTATCACTTAAGAAACTCTTTTACCACCTCTTACCATTCACCTTCCTCATTAATTATTGATTATCCTATATAGGACCAGATCATCGACACTTATATTTAAAAACATGCAACCATTCCTACGACCTAAAATCAATCATGCATGTGACCTACATTCAACCATGCCTAACACCTATCAACTCATTCCTCTACTTCATCCTAATCTTCCCTAGCTTATGGGAGAATTACATGGCGTAAGGTCCCTTTTCGCGGGACTATGTAGGCGGGACTTTGAGGGCATGGTTCCTTTGGAGGTTAGATCAGCCACTCTTTACCTAACCAATTCCCCTTTTCCTTTCCTATTCATATTCTACCCTAGTTAGTTTCCTTTCTATATAAATAACTAGAAATTAAACCAAACAAACAACAATTGCTAAAAATCTTTACCATAATAACTCATACATTCATTTCATCATGTCTACCATTTATTTACCATAATCATACATTTTCCTACAAATCATCTTAACACGATCCATACCATCATTAATTGCACAAATTAATGAATTAGAAATTCAATCAACTATAAAACCTGACTCAACCATGCCTAAATAAAACCGACTCAACCATGCCTAAAAAAACTTGAATCAACCATGCCTAAATAAAACCTAGCTCAACCATGCCTAAATCAACCTGACTCAACCATGCCTAACTAACCTAACTCAACTATGCCTAAATAAAACATAACTCAACCATGCTTAAATCAACTTCGACTCAATCATACCTAAACCAGACGACTAACTCGCCTAACGCCTCAAAATGACTGACTCCATCATGCCTAATCTACTTAGTTTCCATCACATACACACATAATAACAGAAATTAAAATCAATAACCCCATTCATGCTATAAGTACCATCAGCTATAAATCGGAAAGTATGTGTATACACACATGTGTACATGGATATAAATAAATACCAGTCTCTCAAAAACTCTCATATATAGCCTCACCATCTTGGCACAGCAGCGGTATATGATCAAAAATAACAAAAACTCTCATCTACATCCTCACTCTCTTCAACATGTAGGCCGGTATATATAAAAAATAAACAACTATATAAAACAAGAGGTACATCTGACCTATCGAGACATAACCTCGCTATATATCCTCCATATCTATCTCACCTGTCTCTTCCTCCTCCTCACCCCTATGGCATCCAGCTAGCATCTCACCACCCACCATCAGTCCTGGCCGGATCTATACGGTACCTCACCTAGGGCTGGCCTCCATAAATTGGTGGCCTCGCCATGACCTTGTCTCAAGGCTCGATGGCCCCTTGTGCTCTCCACACTATGGGTGCATGACATGGTCCTCTCACTGAAGGCCTACTATGCTCTATACTCTCCATAGGATAGGAAATCTATCCTTGTAGCCATTAGCTGATCCTAATTGTAACATTCCCATTTTAAGGCTTTTAGAAACAAGGGATTTTTTAAAAAATAATGTTCCCTGATCTAAATTCATAATTTAGATCATATATTCTTTATCAACCATTCATATAAAAAATAACCATATGCATCTATAATGACTCGGTGTACTACCGATCTATTCATTTCATGACTCAAGGTAAATTACCAATCTATTCATGTTAAACATCAAGTATTGAATACTTTTCTCGTATACTACGTATAATTGGTTATTTTTTCCTCTTCGAGGGTATTGAGTGATTTGTCTAAGGATCCTATCTGAATATTTGTTACCAATATTCATTGGCATCATGAGCATTAGACTAGGTGATATAGGACAACGTAACCAGTGACTTGTGATACTTTGGCCAAAGATTTCTAACATATTGTTGGTATTACTATTCCTTGATGGAATACTCGTTAATCCATAATATGTCCTTCACCCCACCGTATTGTTATCTATAATTTCCTTCACCGACTCCCGTCAGTCCACTTGCCCAAGGTTTAACCCTAGTTTGAGTTAACAACATATGTTATGATAAGGGGAGGCTCCCAAAAACTTAGGGTAAGTTGACATACTGGGTCGACCTAAGTCAACCCCATGTGCCAAGGTACCTCAAGTTTTAGAGGGCTACTCCATATCTTAACCATGCTACAATCTAGATCTAGAGATAAACTAAGATCAAGTCCAATGTGTGTAGATCTAGATGATCAATGCAGAAGGGTATTGCCACATGTCAACTGCATCGTTGTATCCTTGAGAAGATCCTAATCTTCTCAAAGGTACAACCCTGCAGTTGGCGTGTGCCAACATCCTACAAAACAACCTCATCGAGATGTACATACCCAAGGAATTTATTAATTGTTTAATTAATTTAGATTATTTAAACAGATTTCAACCACCTACCTAATCCCTAATCCAACATTCCATAATTTATTTTCTAAATTGATTCATTTATTCCTTTAATAAATTTTTTATATTCATTTCGCTTTTACTTTTTGCATACATAGTTAAAGCTGTTAGCTAAGCATAACTTCACAAAGTGTTATAATATTTCATAAAAAAAGTACATTAACTTTTTAGAAATTTCAGCGCTTAAGATATCCAAAATAAAATAGACTTCATAACAAATGAAGTCCGATAAATTGAATTCATGTTATCAAATCTATATGATTTATGAACAATTATGAAAGATGAATATTCTTTCATTATATGTATAGTGTTAAGGTTTATTCTTCCCCTTCATCACTTTTTTTATAATGTATGTTCAAATCTACTTTGCATTACTATGATTTATAGTTTATATAATGAAAATCACATTCTACAACTTTTCAAGTTGTATCATAAGTAGGGATATTGAGCTTAATCCCTTGATCAAATATTATTACAATTTAACTATTTAACATATAAATAATATGAAAAATTGACAACAAGATGGGACCCATCTTTTTCATAGAAATGCAAAGTAATTTACACAACCAATACCGGTAATCTCCCACCTTTCAATTTATCTTTATAACCATTACATTTACAAAACTTATACATTCAGGTAAACTACATAACAACCGTATTAATTATAAAAGAATACTACTTTTCTTTTCTAATATAGTCTCAAGAACAAATCAGAGTTCATCACAATAAATAGAATTAAATCATCCAATGTATCATGTAAGTTTTGACTTACGTATGACTTACGAAGTCCATCTCGCAAAAATTTCTAACACAAGTTAGTTCAATGAATTGAGCATGATAAGCACTAAGCCTTAAAAAGAAGTGCATTCCAATAATTGTTCCATTAAAACAACTCTTCTTTAATGAGACAATTATTACATCAAATAATCAATATATCAAAAGCAACGAAAAAGAAGAAAACTATAAAAATTAATTTTACTTCCATGAAAAGGAACAGAATATTATCTACTATTTCATCCCTACAAATAGATTCTAATTGATTCCATCAATTATCATTAGAAAAACAACATATTATAACATCTCATTGTTCCCAATATGCCATAAAAGAAAAACAACATTTATCTTTGCTTCAAGCAAAAGAATAGTTTAGAGCATGGTTTATTAAGATGACTCATCTATCTCCTAAACACAAGAAGAAGAAGAACCATTACAATTCATGCCTAAACACAACACATCCAAGAATAGAACAAATTCAAAACATGATTCAACTGTTTCTCCCAAAAGACTATTACCTTAAGAATTTTAACAATTAAGATATTCATCCGAGAAAAATTTCATTTAATCCAAGAAGAATAGAGGATCAATTGGTTTTACCTGTAAGTTTTAAATCTACTTTTAATATAGAAGTTAAACTTTTGGAGATTTGAAACAATGTTCAAATATCAAGGAAAACTCATACAGGTTACTCTCTACTCTTCATCATCCAAAGATAATTTTGAAAAAGATAGAGTGCCGAGACAACTCACTCATCTCAAACCAACAAGAAAGGCCCTACAAAACAACAATCTGCCAACAAACTGACATTTACAGTTCAATAAAACCAAATAATATAACCTCTTCCAACATCATTTCTACAAATGATTGTGCAAAGGAAGACCAAACAACTCATACTAGTATCCCAAGGCCAGGGTTCATTTTTGCATTACAAAAAGAATAACCAGTTCTGGTTCAAAAAAATATAATACAAAAACTATAAGAACAAATTTAAGTAATCCCTCCATAATAGTATACGGTACTAAATTACTAAGTTCTTCTCATAAAATAAACTCAGAGTCTATTCTAAGAGGTTTGAAATACAAGTCTCCTCAAACTGAGAGAAAAAGGTTACTCCCAATTAAATACCATCAACATCTCGGAAGGAAGAAATAGTTCTTAAAATGAATTAACAATTTTATTCATCAAACGAGAACGTTTTTCCATCGATATCTTGGAGAGTTTTCCCCACAATAACCCAATTATTCTCCCAATTTTACCTTGAGCAAAAACTTGACAAAAGAGTTGTAAATTTTTAAACATTTATAACAAATAGAACACAACTCCAAAGTTCTAGAATAGAGTCGACACAAGTCCTAACAAAGTTCAGAACTATACAATACACAAATACAAATGCAAAGAAAATACAACTTCCATTAATAGTCTAAAATTCCTCTACATAAAACACAGGTACAGAGCCATAAACGACATCATCAAAGCCCTATTTATTTCCAATAATATAAACATGGGTTCAACACAACAAGTGACTCCTACATGAGTTTAAATCAAATGCAAAGTCCAAAGACTAACTCAATGGAACTAAGGTTTCCCACAAAGTTCAGAGTCCACATAAATAACAAAACGTGAGTGCCATGTACATTACAACCTTGTATTAACAGTGAAAATGATCACTAGAGAAAGACATAGGCTCTAAGCCATTTACGGACTTCAACAACAGTCCAGGTCATTACAAGTATAAAAATCACGATCCTTAAGAACAAAAGTTCTCTAACAATAGTTCAGGAAATGTGAGTAATAAATTACGTGTATAAGATCAAATAAAAACTTCTAACAATTTGGAGCTACCTAGGTCTCCAAACTCTAGTTCAGAACAACAAAAGCTCCTACACAGTTTTATAAGAAAACACGAAGTCCAAATACTAGCTCAAGTAGGACTAGGAATTCCCATAGAGTACAGAGTCCACACAAGTAACAAATATGAGTGCTTTGTAGTTACTAATCTACAAAAACTATTTCAAATTTCAAAAGAATGTAAAGCATGGTTACAGAGTCCCATATTATCTCTCAATGGAACTAAGATATAAGCACCGAGCTTTATACGTGCTTCGACAATAGTCCAGAGATATACAAAATTCCAACATGGTTCAGTACAACAAGAACCTAAATCAACAGTTCTCACAAAAACTAGAACCAGTTCCAAATCTAAAATGAGCTCGAATACAAGATCCATTAATACACAAGTTCAGCTCAAGCTCATGATCAACAAAACACAAATTCCAGCTAGTTTAGATAGAACCCAAAGATCTCAAAACTCTAAACCACATCCAAATAGTGATGAAGATTTATCTAAACAGAATACTTCAATTTCCCATCCTAACATGAAAAGGCCAAGTTACAGAGATACGTTTTGCATGCATTCTTATTTTTAAGAACTGTACATGGTAAGTTTCTAAATAGAACTCTATTTACCATGAAATTCAAAACCAATAACACAAATTTAATAAACCCCACAAGTCAATAACCAGACAAAATAAGGAATCTAAGAATCTCATAGAGCATAATTGTTTTAATGAAACATTTATAAGAGAGCAAAAGATCTTAAATTTTAGAGCCTATCATGCCTGATAGCGCTTCTGCCAAGTCGAAGAGAACCTCTAGCCGAGCTCAAAACTTCTCTTTTTCTCCATGAAAAATCAAATAACCATGTTCTTTTTCCACCATGCCTCCTATATATTCCACGAACTGAAACTAGGTTTAAAACCTCAAAAATAGCCATCAAGTGTAGTTCTATCTGTTGGTTTGAAAAACCAGTGAGCATGCATGCAGAGCAAAAATCACAAAACATACAAAGTGAAACAACTGCATACCAAACCATTTGCATGCCTTCTAAGGTAGTTTGAGCATGAAGACCAAAAACAATTAATTCCCTTAACTCCTATTTTCCTGCCTATCCTCCTTTTCCACCGCCTCTCATGTTTAGTTATTGCCAAATAAAATTTAACAAAGAATTCCATTTTAGTGGAGCCTCCACCTAAGCCTCCACCAAATTCACTAACCCCTTCCAAAGCTGGCAGTACCTCCAAACAATTAAAACCTTATCAACATTTTTAATGCCTTGGAACCATCGCCTACCATGTATGTGACCACCTAATTCCCCATTCAAACCCATTAGTTTAGGGTAGATTATATTGTTTAGGTTAGACCTTAGGTAATTTGTAATATATATATACCTTAGGTTATAACCCAAAAACAATTACCACAATAGGTCTTAGCACATAGCCTAAGGTAGTTTTCACTTAGGTTAGATTAATTTTTCATTACTATAGTTTTAGGCATTAGGTTAGATCATAATATAACCTGGTAGTATTAGGTTAGGATGCCAATCAACCAAATCAAAGTAGAATAGGAAGCTTTAGGTTAGAATAGGAATTTTGTTACGTAACATAGTTTAGGTAGTAATTATCTTTACCTATCTTAGGTTTCAGATCTTTCCTATGCCATGAATAGCTACAATTAGTTTGTGTCAACATTGTCTGGTATAATCGAACTGAAAAGATCCAAGCATGACATACCATTGAATAGAACATGTTCATACAACAATCAAAGAACTAGTATCTGTCAAAGTTCAGTCATATGTCTATCAATTCCTGGAATGTTGATTTACCATTCATCCTACAGAGCAGATTTTAAAACATTCCTTGGATCACTGAAATTGATCCAAGGATGAGTCAGATTAGTAGAAAAGTTTACAATTCTTAAACCAGATTGTAACCCACCTACAAGAAATGAAAAATGGATTTAAGAAAGCCATTCCAATTCAATCAAAGGATCTTAAGAATAGAAGATGATTTATCCATATCAAGCATGATCTCCAAAATTCAAAAGAACACATCTTTATAAGGAAAATCACATGTCAACACTTGAAATGTAAAGGAGGAAAATAACAACTATCAAGGGTGTTACACTGATAATAACTCACCTCACCTAAGGCATCCCTCAACCTACCTATAGGTATTGTCTGTGGTGGTGCCATCAGCCTTGGACCCTGTACCTATCTATTGGGACCCTATTCCATTAGTACTATGAAGATGGACCTTGTCCCCCTGTGCCTATTCCTATCCTCTGAGGGACCCTGTCCAGCCCTTGCCTATATTTGGGCTCGAAGGGCTGCAACCTATGCTTGTGCAAAGTGGCAATCGGGCTTGAAAACTTATAATTTGTTCCTATAGGGTGGCCACCTATACCCCATCCCCATCTCCACCCTATGCGGGTGCCTATCCCTGCGCTACCTAGGCTTGTAGAGTGGCCACCTATGCCTGCAAAGTGGCAACTTGTGCCTCTAAACCTATAAAATTCCCCACCACTATCCCCAATTGTGTAATCAGGGTAGCCACCTACCCCTATAGGGCATCCCTCGGTAATGTGATGGTGGTTAAATCTTGATGCCCCGGCCTTAGTGGTAATGCTCGTAAATGTGTAGCCCACCACTATCTATATCTATCAGTAACCCCGACACCATCAATCCATTGGTCTATCACCTTCTCCTCCTACCCTATCAGCACCGTCGGCTATGGTAGAGGCAGAGGCCTCTCCATGTAGTCCCTCTTATACTATGGGAAGGGTGGCGATATATCCTAAAGTATCCTAAATTGTTGTCTAACCCTGTCAATAGGTATCATCTCATGTTATCCCACACATTGCCCCTATATCCATCAAATTAGCTATAGCTCCTTGGCCATCTACCCATATGATGGGAAAGCCACATATGGCCTCCAAATGATGTCCACACTAGACAACCCCTCTAGAAAATGCCTGTAATAGGCTAAATCATGTGTAGCCCACGATAGCCCAACATTCTTCAATAAGCGGTACCCATCACTGTAGCCTACTCAGGGCGAATACTGCCTCAACTACATCTAGATGGGGCATACCAACTGGATGCACACACATGATGTGCTCGTATGCCCAAGCAGTGTAGTAGAAACATGCAACATAGGATGAACCTCTATAGCCTCCCATAGGCCCATAACTCTTTGTATAGCTACACCAAGAATGTTAGTGCCCATGTAAACTAGGTCCTATCCTCCATCATGTCATGAAGAACCCCATCAATGCCTCGTGGGAACCTCCCGCGGTGCCCGATACATATCTCCATAGCTCATACTAGCACTATGGAACCTCATCTCTACCAACCCCTTGCCAAACACGGTCAACATCAACTCCTTAGATTCCTCTCGAGGATATGGAACACACATGTGTCCCCACTATTTGTAATTTCCGGATCCTATACACATCCTCTAGGGTGACTCGTGATCTCACCCATTGGTAGATGGAAGGTATTAGTCATTGAGTCCCATCTGTCAATGAGAGTGACCATCAAAATTGGTTCCCGGACTATGTTCCAGTATTGCGTCGACCCCAATCGAGCCAACCTCTGCAACATGGCACCAATCATTAGTTGTTGCACTCCCTTGTACCTCCATGAGTAGGGGCGGTACCCTATTCTACATCCGTAGATGGTCCCTTGCCTACACCCAACAAAACACACTATTATCAAAACCTTCCCATACCAAATACATATTATACCCAATAAACCTTGTCCCCAACCCTTATTACTTATTGTACCCACTCTACCAATTTTCCCTTGCTAAACCAATCTTTTCATGCACCTTATACCTATTCCCTACTCACTTCCCTTTTAAACATATTACCCTTATTGTTATCACTCCCCTTACTTCTATCTCCCATCCCTTACCCTTCTTTTCCTATCCTTTTCTACCTATTGATCTATTCTCCTCTAAACCCAACCGACATTGATTCCTTATGATCGGCATCGGTCCCTTATGACTAACATTGGTCACCGCTAGATAATCGATGCCAACATTTTCCAATCGACGTCGTGCCCAACCCTTAACCAAGTCGGTCACCGTCATGGAGCCAAATCCATTCAACCCCGCCCATTTTCTAAATCTTTTACAAACTAGCTTAATAAAAATCCTACCCTACCCAAAGCTAACCTAACCCCCACATGCCCTATTTACCCAACCTCGACTTCCCCCTCCCTCATTTCACCAATTTTACCCAAAAATTTAATTATATTTCCCTACCAAAAACCCATACCCATATCACCCTTTTCTATTTCCATATGAAGAAAGGTTGAGAACCTACCTCATCCGGTGTTGTCGGTGTGGTGGAATGCCTGGCCACTACATTGGTGGTCCACCCAAACCCTCTCCCACCTCCGCCATGCCACAATCTACCTCCAATATCTCCACCAATCACCTCGCACTCCACCCGATCTCATGGACCCATCTACCTGGCTCCTCTAACCAACCAGATCTCTCCACCTCAATAGGATCTCATCCCTCGTACTTTTTTCTTGACAAAGCATAACTCATTTAGTGCTCTATCATTTCCCCCTATTTGGTAAATTACAAATGATTCCATAAAAAGTAGAATTTTCCTTTTTTAACTACACCCCAACCTGACCGGCATCGGTTATACCTAGATCGACATTGGTCCTGTGCCCTAGCAAATCATGGTTGATTATACCTAAACTAACATCACTCCTGTGCCCTAGCAAACCATGGTCAATTTACCTAGACCATCATTGGTTAAGCATGACCGACATCGGTTACCTATCATACTCCTATCAATACCCTTTCCCCATTTCCAACCAAAATTTACCCTTCCCACCACCTTCTTGACCTTACTCACCCTTATTGCCACCTACCTCCCCACCCATCTTACCTACACCCATCCTACATTATGTTAAGGGACCTATTGTTTTTACCCATACCTTGGCCATACCCATACCATGACTTATATGCCTTGACTGGAACATTATTTGTGACCTTTGAACCCATGTGCTCATTATACCTTGTGGAGTTGTTACCCGTGTTTTTATCCTACCAACCTTACCTTTCCTATTTTCATACTATTTATCCTGACCTGACCTTTGGTCTACCGAAACATACCTAAACGTTCTTGCACCTGAACTCTATCATGTTTCCACACCATATCCTATACCTTGGATACTAGACTCACTTCAACCTTGTTTGGATAGACTTATCGACCTTGGACGATGTAGAGTTTGCAAGATTTTCACTCTGGTATCGTGCCGCAATTTATATGTGTGTACATTCGACTATCACTACCTTTGACCCTAGCCCATTTCCTGTTTTCCCAATTTGACCTTTACCCCATTACCCATTTTTACCTCCACCTACCCTACCCAAACCTACCTACCTAACTATTGATTAAGTGGATATTCCCATGTCCTCACCCATTGCATCTTGCAATAACGGTACATGTTTTACTCAGCCTAATAGCCTTACCTTGCCTATGGTCATGACCCTTATCTAAATAAACCTTTACCTTTTGACCTTTTGGATGTACCGGAACCACACCTACGTGTTCCTGCATCTTACCTTGTTGAGTTCCCAAACGTATCCTTTACCCCCTGGATACCGGACCTCACTAACCCTTGTTTCGATGACTTTTACGACCTAACTTATATTTTTTATGTTGAGAAACCTTGGTATCTCAGGAATTTCACAATGTGTGTGTACATCTGAATACTCTACCTAATCACCCATCCTACGCCTTCCAATCACCATACCCTCGGCCATAACCTTCTTCAAACCCAACCTTGTTTTCTTAAACCACCCACCTCATTTTATCAAACCACTCACCGCTTCCTTCTCTCACCTCATCGGTTCCTAGTTTGAGGGGGGTTACCTTTACCCATGCTTGGGACAACACCACCTTCAATTACACTTAATGCAACCACATCCTATTTTTTTCAATTTCGCTTACCAATAAAAGCTATGTAAAAAAGGGGAAAAATGTAGACACCAAAATTGGGTCACACTCCCCTTGGCCCCCCATCGAATAACCAACTCAAACATATTCACCTAACCATGGCCCCTTCCACCCCACATTAATATTAATTTAATTAACTTAATTAAATTAATACCCATCCTCACAACATTCATTACTTAATTATTTTAATTAAGCTAAATTTCCACCTCATCCCTCCACCTCACCTAGACACCTCACCTAGCCATCTCACCTAGCCACCTCACCCTAGACCTATTCTTGGCATGTTTCCATAATTAACTAAGACCTGATCTCACTTGCCTTAATGAGCTAAGATTTGGTCTAACCCTAAAAGCACATGCCTAAGATTTCTCTAACCACATTCCCGCTCATTTCAAGGGAAGCTTCCATTCTGATCCATGAGAATAAAACCAACCTAGCCCACGAAATCGAAGAGATCTTCCATTTTTAGTAAACCTAGGGAATCCCACCTTAATCAACATTAGTCACCCCTAAGCCGATGTTGGTCATCCCTGAACCATCATCGGTTAATGTACGATGGAAAAGTGACATGCAAGCATGGGAATCTACAAGTAACTCTTCCTCACACCCAACCTCCCGAGGTTGTGCCAAGACTGATCGGTGGGGATGGAAAATGCGTGGATGTACAGTAGACTAGTTAGGCAATTGTATGTCTTTGACATGCACTAATGGAATTTTTGAATCTAAGGTAAAGAAAGCTCTCCTAACCTGAATTGGTGTGATAGATCATTTGGTGAGGATGGCTGCTCGAAGGCTCCAATCAATATCAAGCTCTGGCGTAATCCGATCTATAGGTTGTGGTATACATGGAAAATGACCTGGGATTGTTTCGTGTATGTCTCCAGATAGGGTCATAAGATGGATGATGGATATATAGTGGATTCTATGGGTGATTCTCTAGTCTAGTCTAGAAATCCTTAGCTTGGTTAGCTACTATATCTAATAAGGATAACTATGTGATAATATCTAGTGGAAGTGGAGAGGATCTAAACACCAGCGTCCGTAAACCCGTGTCAATGTTTGATTGATTTGTGGACTCGTTGGGTTGTGGGATCTGTGGATCACAGCCGTAAGTTCATGGTCATTGTGGACCTCCTATGGTCATGTGTGGAATTAATTCCTAATCTCTAGTATCTAGTAGTCGTATGCCTTTTCAACCTCTATATTTAGGACTAAAAGTTGTGCAATCTTCTTAGAGTACCTTACAGGCATTTTGGTAACTTGAATTCTTAAGCTAGTGTCTATGTCAATGAAGATATCTCCTACATTTGGCTGTGGGACCAATAGATCACAATGAACATTTGATCTCTTTTAATCCCTTCTACTGAGTCATGTGGGTATCTATTTAGGGTAATCTGTAGTTTGGTTGGTTTATATAAAATGTGTGTGTTTGGTCGTATTCTATGTTTAATCCTCTTAACTGTGAGCTGATCTAGTGTAGGTCTATTGTTGTTCGAAATACTTGGATTCTAAGATTCTGATCTATATTAGTTATTACTGTAACAATATTGGGTTGAGGCACGATTGGCTCGAATACATATTCTCTAGGCTCCCTAGGTCCCGTCATTGTCATATGAAAGAAACAATATAAATATAACAAAAAGTAAAATGAACTAATTATATGAAGTATATCCACAACATATGTAAATTAAACTAAACTAATTTTGTATTTTTGATAAACTATTGAACGGAATTGAAAGAGCAATTATTTAATATATCTAGAAATTGACAATTAAACTAATGACAAAATTAAAAACAAACAAAGCATTTGAGAATAGCTACTTTCCTGTGCGGTTGTAAATCTATTCTAAATAACCAAATAATTGATCTAATCTATTTGAAAGACTCTAATCTTACCTCGAAGTGAGGAGTGAATCATAATTTCTTAGAAACTATCAATCCCCACGACTTCCTGTGCAATATCAAAAGTGAGATTAACTTGAAATGAAATGATTGAATACCCTATTTGATATGTTTTAACTAGAACTTTGAAATCTTGAACCTAGATTTTGTAGAACAATGACGAATCCAATTGTGTGTGGCTTTGTCCCTCGGTGTGGTCTCCTCGTTCCTTCGTGCTCACATGAATCTAGAAAAGCATGTGATGTTAACATCACGAGAAGTTGGTATCGAAATAATGGCAGCTTTGGATGCATTTAATACAATGTAAGTAGGAGAGGGATAGCGCAAGAGAACAGAGAGCTTGGCTTATGTAATTCCTAGTGGGATTTATTACGAGTCATACTAACAAAAATGTCTAGAACTTGAAACTATCCTTTTTGATGAACAAAACCTACAAATTTAATGGCTTCCGACTGAAAATGGAACTATCCTACCTCAATTGACTATATGAAATAGTAACAACACTAGCACAAGAAGATTATGTGGCTTCCAAATAGAAAAACAACACTATGCATGCAACAAATAAACTAATTCAACTCCTAAGCAAGAACTGAAAGACTAAAATTTGAAATGAGAGAATGAGAGGTAGTTCTGAGGGGCCATTTGCTTGAAGATCAACCAGCTATTTATAGAATCCCCATTTACCCAAAGGTGAAAACCAAATTGAACTCTTTAACCATAAACAATGAAAAAACACTATTCCAGGGAACTAGAATCATAAATATGAGAAAAGGCGGTGAAAAAATCTAGTGAATGTTGAAATTTATGTGAGTCGTGATAAAAGGAATGTTCTGGAAAAATGTGTGAAGGACCACCACCACCCGCCTGGTGGCGGTCACGAGACGGCCACCGGGTAGGGTGGTGGTTTCATTATCAAGACCAAAAAGCAAAGGAAAAGAGGGGGAAAGAGAAAAACAAAGCACGTAGGGGCAAGTGGGGCATCGGGGATATTAATGTACACTTGGAGAGCTTTTCCGAATCCTAAACACCTTGCGAGGAGACCTATATCATCATTGGGGCACATGTAACATTTTTTCGATGACACAATACCCTTTAATTTTGGGTACGTACATATTGTCCCCTCAGAGAAGCGTTTTAGCCATGAAGAGGCGTAAAATGGTGGGTCCAAGTATGGCAGTCCCTAAATGGGAAGTTAGAAATTATACCCGATACATTCGTGTGTCGAAATGATGCCATCCAAAATTTCCGCTACCTATAAAATGAAGAGAGGATTCAAGTGCAGATAGATAAAAT
This sequence comes from Taxus wallichiana var. yunnanensis, assembly GCA_018340775.1. NCBI lineage: Eukaryota > Viridiplantae > Streptophyta > Pinopsida > Cupressales > Taxaceae > Taxus > Taxus wallichiana. The sequence continues at coordinate 155,141,132 of CM031243.1, read as the reverse complement.
AAAACAAAAAATAAATGCTAAAATAATATGAAACGAGGACTTACCATTTGCGCAGGGATAAGAACTTACCTCCGTCGGTGCTCCAAACTTGTGAAAAGGGGCATTCAAAACAAGTCAAGATGTTATATATGTAAAAATGGGCCCATTTTCCTATTCATTTGCACATGTTGATTTGATTGATTTTGAGATCTGGGACCCACGGTGATGGTTTTTGACGAGAGTATAGTCAAAACGTTCATAACGAGATAGTGATCATCCCTCCGCGAGTAGAACATTGACCCGCGAGATCATAGGTTAGTTCTTCTTGATTTAATGTTTTTTCCCCAAAATATTAAAATGAGGAAATATTTGTCATAGGGGATTATTTTTGAAAATGCTAGTGTTAATAGGGTCATTTACGGGGGTGCCTAATGGGTAAGCTTTGTTTTGGTCAAAATAGTCATTTTCATGTTTTTAGGCATTTTTTTTAGGGCACGTGACCCGTTTGAAAATTTGGGACATGATCGCCGCCCTAGCGGGCGGCGATTACAAGACCATCACCCTTTAAGGTGGTGGTTACGGGGACTTTTGCCCTTTAAGGCGGTGGTTACTGAGAACCTCCGCCCCGCTTCAGTGGTGGCGGTCCTTTCATGAATGCCAAAAACTTAGTGTTTTGAGCTAAATTTGCATTTGTAGTATTCTTATATGTTTTAATGATTTTTTAATGCCATTCGAATACTAACTTACTCCTTTTACGTTCTTTTGGGTGTATGCAGGCGAAGGAGGAATATATCAGATGGAGCCGAGAGAGAGTGTGTGATTGGCTTCTAGTAGTGTTGGATGCACTTTCTCAGGCTGAGCAGGATACGCTTCAGAGGTCCGACATATTGCATATATCATGGGTTCCTCATGTCGCACCTTCTAGTCACATACTTTGTGACTTGTTTTCATATTGGGATGCTGATCGGAACACTTTCCGATTTCCAGGAGTCAGGGGTGAGTGGACTATCACCCTGGAGGATGTTTACCATATTTTGGGAGTCCCGATCATCGGGAGATGGCTCACACTTGAGACAGCAGAGTCGTGGGCTTAGATAGCCCAATGGGCTTCATTTATGGGAGACACATTTATCTCCCTTTGGTTCGAAGAAGGGGCGAGGGTCCGATCTATTCGAGATTTCCTATCCCCCGATTCATCAGGATATTATGGGGATCCTTGCCTCAAGATTAATTAGGGATAAGGAAGGGGACACTTTACTCTACTGCTGGTCTCCTATTATCACAAAGATTAAGGCACATGGTCGGGTTTATGCATGGGGACTGATATACTTGGGACCACCTATCATGATTTATCTTGGGTGGTTCACTGCAGGGACAGATCTTTGAGTCATCCGACCTTGGTTATGAGTTGGGTCTATGAGTGCATCATCCCTTATGGGAGAGGTGTAGAGGTGGTGGATCCTGAGCGTGAGGGCAACTAGATGGACAGAGATGTCGGTGCTTAAAACACCTCACTGCCGGGTTGCTTCCCTGACTACTGATGATATGGAGGCCACACCTTATCAGGCCATGGCAGGGTTATGGGGTGAGGAGACCCTTACTTTTATCTCCTACTCTACCATAGGGTAACTTGTGGACAGGACGGGAAGGTAGAGACACACCCCTTCGACCGAGTGCCTCAAAGCATTTTTGCTTTCCCTACATTGGTATGCTTCCCCCAGTGGTGCCAGTGTTTAGATCAATTCGAGAGGCTAGGGGAGGTCCTAGAGGTTGGGGCTGGACAATTGTTACTCATGGTGTCCCTACTGCAGCCAGGAGTGTGGTACATGCTCGAGGGAGAGCCGGTGCTCCTCAGGCACCTTTACTTTGGATCACCGCCAACCCCGCCCTACAGCGACGACCCCATTGATATAGACTCGTGTCCGAGGAATTTACAGGGGGAGAAATGGAGGAGGAGATTGAGGACATGGAGGTCGGTGATTTGGGTGGAGAGGAGGATAGTGATCTTGAGTTGCGCATGACACTCGGGGAGATGTTACAGGCTGAGAGGGTAGAGTAGAGTGCGGAGAGGGAGACTCTAGTTTCAGAGGAGTTGCCCTCTCAAGACGTGGGTGGAGAGGATGAGTCTGTAGTAGGATGATATGTTGCCCAGGCAGGAGGAGGACATCAGTCAATGGTGGCATCTGTGGCAAGCACTGACCCTAGGGATCCCTCTTGGAGGCCTAGAGATCCGAGTGAGTTATCACCCCTCTCTTAATATTTGCTTTTAGATAGGATTGTCTTAGTTGCTATCTCTCCTCTTGTTTATTCCTATTTTTATCTCTTGATTATTTTCTAATTTTCCTTTCTCCTTTACTTACAAAGAGGCTGACGAGTGGCAAGACCTGATTCACCGGGTATGCACTAATACCCTGATGATCCCCATGGAGAAGACTCATGCCGAGCTATTCGTGGATGCAAGGAGCCTTGAGCGGTTGGTAGGCAAGTGATGTCTTCACCCCTATCTAGCATGTGGCCAAGATGGTGACTACTCTCCATACCAAGTTGGCTAGATAGAGGAGAACAGAGTGCTTGATGAGGAGTCTCTCTCATAGCGAGGTGTCAGCTACTCCTCGGGATCATGAGCCCTCTGTGCATTCAAAGCGCTGGTGTATCCGAGTCCTAGACGTGGTCGTGCACCTTCTAGAGGGGTATCATAGGGGTTGAGAAGCCGCTTGGCTCTCTTAGATTTTTCATACATTTTATTTTGTATTTCCGGGCTCATTGAGCATTTTGACCATGCCTAGTGCATGATGGCATTATACAAGAAACTTGGTATATATATATATATATATATATTTTTTTGGATCAGACTCTTGGTATCTAGGATTTTTGTGATTTGTTTCTGCATGTATATTGTAATGTTGTTTTTATATGCTTTTCAGAATGTATGCAAATGGAGAACAAATGATACGAATGCTTTCTTTCTTTTTGTATTTCGTGATGCTGATATATGATAATGCAGACACAATGTGATTTTGAACTTTAGCTTCTATAAGTAATTTTTGGTATTTCGTATAATTTTAATAAAATGTGATGACAAGCTGGTATGATGAGCGGATGAACTTTCCCCACTCCTAACTCCACGCAACTAGTAAGATGTGAGGGCTCACCATCGAGAGCTAGAAAGGGCATGAGCTATGAAATTTATTGAATGGTAGTGATGAGAGATAGATAAAGACTTGGTTGAACCAAATTAGGATGCTACAAACCTATTCTACTCAAGTGACCCCATAGTTTAGAATGTAACTTGCTTTGCATTTTATCTAGACTTAGATCCATAGATGGCCACATGGTTGAAAAATGTGGTTTTCAAGGTTTTGAAGTCTTTTGGAATTGTTGGACATCCGATTCATTTGTTTTTGACTCAATATTTCAAAGGTTTATTTGAACTATTTGCTTATGACCTTCAATGTTTATTGTCAAGAGAACCCCCTGCACCTTTCCCATGCTTCTAGTAGGAAGCATGGGCTTATCACCATGGACAAGGCACGGGAGAGTAAGGGAATTCCCATCCTTTCCCAACCCTATGTCACTAGTAAGAGATGCAAGCTCATCATCAAAGGTTGGTAGGGAAGGAAATGTGTAAAAATAAAATTCTCTATTTGATCTACATTTGACTTATTTATTTGAGAAAAATGTCAAGTATGTTCTTATTTACAAAAAGAGATATATATATGGGATAGATGTGACACTATAAATCTTCTAGAATAGACCATAGGCAAGACACCTATCCTAGGAAGAAACCAAAAGTGAGAAAAAGCATGCGAGGCCTTGGTATGGCTACTGTTAAGACTTTTTCATATCTAGCTTTATTTGAATGAAATGATTCTAAAATAGGTGATGATGTTATGAAAATGAAGAAGTATGATTGGAATGCTTCTGCCAATACCAACATAAGTTTGTAATGAATTGCTTGAGAATAAGTTCCTTGATCACAAAATTTTATGAAACGAGTGGACAAAATGAACCTAACTACATGAAGATGCAATGTAGATATAATTATACAAATAGTGTTGGTCGCTTATGCATAGAATCATTTAAGATGCAAGGAATTGATTGTTTCATTGAATTCCTTTCCTTCCAATGTACATAAGAGATATGCACCATTTCCATAGTCTTTCGTGACTCGGTATGGGCCCAACCATTTGGGCTGGAATTTCCTTCCTTCGATGGTTTTTTTATCGATCCGGTTGTCTAGTCTTAGAACTAGATCTCCTTCATATATATCTCATTCATAGACCTTTTTGTTATACTACAGGAACATCCGGTTAGTATAGACTCTATGCCACTATTCAATGTCTAACCTGGCCTCATCTAGGATTTCTAGTTGGGAGAGGTGTGCTTCTCTATAAGCTTCTTCATCTAGAATCCCTTGTAGGGAGATGCGGAGACCGGGTATCTCAACCTCAAGTGGGATAATCTGCTTCACTGCGCTTAAATACCAATGAGAAATAAATTTCTCCCATTGGTGTTATTATTGAGATTCGGTGGGCCCACAAGGCTGGATATAACTTTAAATGCCAATCTTGTTTGCTTTCTTTTACCATTTTAAGGAGAATAGATTTCAACATCTTGTTTGTTGCTTCACCTGCCCATTGGTTTGAGGGTAATACGGGGAAGCTATATGATGGTTTATTTTAAATTTACTCCATAGCTCACAGACCTCATCATTCTTAAAGGAAGTGCCATTATCTAAAATAATGATTTGTGTGACAACTTTGTACCTATAGATGATCTAGTTCAAAAATGAGCGGTGGTAAGAGGCATAGCCTCTACCCATTTGGTAAAATATTCGGTGGCCGTGATTATGAAGTTATGGCCATCCATTAACAAGGAGAGAACTTCCCTATCAAATCTAGGCCCCATGTAGAAAAGGGCCATGGATTTTCAATTGGTTGTAAAGCTTGTGCCAACATGTGAATCTCGTGGGAAAATTCTTGGCATTTATGGCATCTACGTATAAACTCTACTACATCATGTTCTAGAGTGGGCCAAAAATAGCCCATCCGATGTATTTTACGGGTAGTGGCATGACCACCAAAATGGCCTCCACATATTCCACTATGGGATTCGTAGAGAATCTTCTTGGATTCTTTTTGTCAACACACCTTAGAAGTATTCCATCAAAATCCTTACGATAGATAACTTGTTCTATAATAACGTATTTAGCTATGATAATGCGTAATTTCCTTCTTTATTGTGGTGTAGCACCTTCCGGATATGCATGGTCCATGATATAGTTAATAATATCAGTATACCAAGGACATTCAGAGATGGGAGGTTTGGCTTTGATGTAATATATGCATTCATCGGGAAAATATAGATCCATTAGATCACCTTCGCGTCTAATGGGTTGTCGGCTAACCAATCTTCAATGATTTTTCCCTTAACGGACTTCTGGTTTACAAAAGTTAATTTGAATTCACCCATTAAGGTTATAAAGCATCTATCCCTTTAAGACAAGGACCCTTGCGTGAGGAAATTTCATAAATGGTCCATTTTTACAATGACCCTTGTTTCTTGATTCAAGTATGTAATGTCTTAAGTGTTTGGTTGTGAAGAATATGGCAAGGCATTCCCATTCTACTTGTGTATAACACGTTTCATAATCGAGTAATGTTTGGCTAATGAAATATATTGCGCATTCTCTTTTTTCATCATCTTCTTGAGCTAGCATGTAGGCTAGCGAGACATTGGTAGCTCGTGAATATAAGATTAAAGGGCGGTCTGGCTTAGGAGGCATTAGCATAGGTGGTGACAATAAGAAACACTTAACTTCTTCAAAAGCCTCATTACAGTCTTCGGTCTAATAGATACTATAATATTTCTTGAGTAGATTTTTGATTAGATGAATAGAAAAGCTCAAGTCTGGGATGAATCTTCATATTGCACCGAGTTTCCCAAGAAATGACCTGATTCCAGATTCATCCAAAGGTGGGATCATTTCAAGAACAACCTAGATTTTGGCTGGGTCTACATTGATCCCTCGTGATTATATGATGTAACCCAGGAGTTTCCCTCCTATCACACCAAATACACATTTTTTTGGGTTTAGTGTGACTCTGTATTCGATCAAATGTGAAAGAATGATGCGGAGCACTTCTGGGTGATCACAGTGCTTCCTAGATTTGGCCAATAAGTCATCTACATAGGATTCCACAATTTTATGAATAAGATCATGAAATATATATGTCATTTCCCACTGGTATGTAGTGCTAGTGTTCTTGAGATTGAATGGCATGACAACATAGCAATAGGTTCCCCAAGGAGTTATGAATGTGGTTTTGGCTTGGTCTTGTTCAGATATTCTAATTTGATTATATCCCAAGAATCTATCCATGAGAGACAAAAGCTCAAATCTAGTTGTTTCATCAATGATGATATCAATGGATGGTAATGGGAAGTCATCCTTAAGGCATGCCTTGTTAATGTCTTGGAAATCTATGCAGATGTGTATCTTCCCATTCTTTTTGAAAATGGGAACAATATTAGATACCCACTAAGAGTAATCGACTGGTTTGATGAATCCTACTTGGAGAAGTTTCATTACTTCTTCCTTCACCATGAGAGCTACCTTGGGCTTCATTGGTCTTGATTTTTGTTTAATTGGCTTTACATCTGATTTGGTGACAAGGTTATGTACCGCGATGTGCGGTGCAACTCCCATCATTTCTTTATAATTAAATGCAAAAGCCTTCTGATGTTCTTTAAGGATTCGAGTGTGTATTTCTATTTCTTCTGGAGTTAACAAAGATCCTAGTTTTAAGCTTTTTGGTTCTTCCTTTGTTCCGATGTTAATATCAATCATTTCTTCAATTAAAGAAGTGTTACCTTGTTCAAACTTAAAGGCGAGGCTAGAGGTAGTTCTAGATCTTCTCCACTCTACCACATGATGGGTGAGATGTAACTCTGCATAGGCATTTAGGTAATCAAGAGTGGCTCCATCACTCTTAACGTGATCTAAGATAGTAGATTTATTCTCAGCTATGTTCGTTAAGAGAGGATTTGATATTGTGTTCACTAACGGTTTAGTACGAAGGGATAACATGAAACGGGTGTCTTCCAACTCACTGTTTGGATTAAAAGGTGAAGTGAGGTTCTTTATCGAATCTACAACAAGGTTTTTTCTTGTGGGATTGCCTAATGGATATGAAGTCAAATCCTTTATTTAAGTCTAATCTGCTTATTTTTTAGAGTTGTAAATGTTCACTCTAGTCTCATACACCTCAGAGACTTGGTTTGCTACTAATTGTGAGTCTCCTAATACTCCGATGTTATTAACACCAATCCTTTTAGCTATGATGAGACCAAGGAGGAGGGATTCATACTCGGCGCCATTGTTTTTACATTCAAAAATTAATTTAAAGGTGAATGGTAGGATCTTCCCTCGGGTAAAGTAAAGATCACACTCCGCTTTGACCCCATAACAATATACAGCTCCATCAAAATGGACAGTCCAATATTATGTTGGGAAGATGGATATTGGGATATTTTCTACATCTATTTCTTACGCTTGATTAATTCTACCATGTAAAGTTCCTCTCTTAGAAGAGAACCAACTCCTAGGGTATATCCCATACCTACAGAATCAAATGGCAGGAAAATTGGTAGATCTTGTTCTAGTAATTTGACAATTTTTTGCATAGTAGTTCCTAATGATACTATTTCTACAATGTTAGCCTCATCCTTGAGGGCTAGGATATTCTTGACTAGGTTCGTAACTTCTATTTCCGTTGTAGGTATCAATTTTTCTTCCGGTTTTGAGTCGGTTGGTTTGTTAAGTTGGTTTGTTGGGAGTTCAAACTCAGAGTGAATGCCTGGCCTTTTCTTTAGGTCTGCTAGGTGTATATCGAATGGTTTCGGATAGCCTTTTTCTATGAATATCATTCCTAAGTGCAAGAATCTTATTTCTTGAAATAATGTAGAAGGGATTGCCTTCATATGGTGTATCCATGGTTGGCTGAGGATCATGTTATAGTTGGTTTCCGATCTATAATATAAAACTCGATTAGGATTGTTTTGGGTCCTAAGGTATTTGGTAGTATTATAGTCCTAATCAAAGTGGCTTTAAGGCTATCATAGCCTCTTAATGTATTCCAAGTCGTGGAACAATTTTTTTCTCCATACCCTAGCTTTTGAAGGAAATAGAAGGGGACTATGTTAAATTCTACCCCATCGTCAACCATTGTGTGTTTAACATAATTATTAAAAACCCACACTTGTAAATGTAAGGTTGGATCACCTCTACATGTAATTTCAGCATCTGTTGGCATTTTTTAATGTCAAATATAAACTCGGTATCCCTATTTTCTTTCCTTGGGGGTGAATATCAAAGTCTATATGGTTCACTTGTGTTTCGGGAGGTGGAGTAATGTTAATTAAATGACCTAAACCTAATGCTTCTAAAAGAGAAACCCTATGGGTAGGAGAGTTCTTCAACAAGTCCAAAAAGGAGATGTGGGAGAAGGTCTTTGTTAGGTCATTAATTAATTCATAGGCACCTAGGGTTTTGTATTATTGCGGGTAACTTGGGTTTGGCTAAGAGGATACTCTCGTGTCCTTTTTACAGCTTCTACGTGTAGCTCGGTGTCTAATTCCACTAAACCGACTATATTGGGTCGTGGCTGACTTCCTAATTGTGGTGCGACAGGTGGATTTAGTGAAGTCAAGGCTTCATGATCATTGTTTCTTATCATTACACCCTTTTTCAACCCATTTGGATTTAATTTGTTGTTATTGTGATTTGGGAGTGGATCATTAAAGATCTTGAGGGGTGCATTTTGAGGGGAAACTACTCCCATGAAAGTATTTGGTGTTGGTGATGTAGGTTCTGCTAAGAACATATCTATGAAAAGTTTTCTTTGTTCCTCTAGAAAACATTGCATGAATTTATTGTAGTCATAGCAAGTCCTACTATCATGGCTTTGAGTTTTTGGAAACCACAATATGAGTTAGGATTGTAATTCCTAGGTTGTTGGTTTGGCACATGTTGTGGTCCAAAACTCTGACTAAACTGTTGACCATTGGGATTAAAGTTTTACACTTGTTGTCTTTGGTTTTGGTTTTGGTTTTGATATCCAGTTGCATTTTGTCTTGGACCCTGTGTTTGGATCTTCCATTTTTGTTGTTGTTGTTGCTGTGGATGATTAAAATCCATTGCATTGATTGTTGCGGTAAAATTGTTGTTTCATTGATTGTTAACCGATGGTGGAGTATTTACAACATTTTCCTTCTTAGCTTGGTTAGTTACTCCATTTGTTATCACGCCATGATTCTTGTTAAGGATTTTAGGTCCTTGATTGGTATTTACTGTACTAGGATAAGTCATAGTGTTTTGATTGGGGATGATTAACCTCCCGTTTGATCCATACGCTCATGATTGCTATCTATTGTGGCTTGATCTATTTAGATGGCACTCTTGAATAATTCATAATAAGTCCTTAGCGGTAACTTCTGGACTTCTTCCTTTATCTCTCTACTAAGAGAATGAGGGAATAAATCACATAGTTCCATTTGATCCATGTTTGAGCACTTGCCGAAGAATAAAGGACCGTACGCCATCTTTGGATGAAATGAGCAACAAATTCATTGTGTTCTTGTTTAATATGCAAGAATTCCCGATTCTGTTCTCAAAAGTTTGTTCATGTCGAACGCATTGATGAACTCGAAATGAGTTGTTTAAATGAATGGATGGAAGCTTTAGGTATTCTGTAATACCAATCGAGGGTAATGCCCTCTAAAGTTTTGGGGAATATTTTAGCAACAAACCCATCCCAAGGGAGTAATTCTCGAATGGTGTGGCATAGGCCTTGATATGTGCATTCAGGTCTCTCTCCCCTTTGTATTTGGGCAGATCGAAAAGGTCTTGGAAGCATGATGCTTCATATGGTGAAGTCTAAGGTTTTTTAAATATTCTGAATAAGTTCTTATCGCATAGGTTTCGACCATCGATGGCACTTGTTGAGGGGGTGGAGGTGGGACGGTTTGTTGATATGGTGTAGCATATGCATTTACAGGGACATAAGGAAATCCTTGTGGTTGAGTGAACATGCCGGGAGAAGAGAACATATCTCTTTGTGGTGATTTGGAATACATGTTTAAGTATGGAGGAGCATTTCTCAGGAATGGATTGGTTTGTACTAAACCGGGAGGTATCATATTTTCCACCGGAGTGGTATTAGCAAACACGGTTCTAGTTGGCACTTGTTACGAATTCGAGGAGGCATGCCTAACATGCCCGTTCCCGTGAGGAGGTCTACTTGGCTAGGATGATGTGGAGGGTTGGGGATTCCTACTTTCCCAAAGTATGAATTCTTATTTTCTTGAGAAAGCTCCAGCCCTCTAACCTTTTAGCCAAGGTTGAAATGACCTCATTTGGTGAAGATATGACATTTTTCCTTATGGGCGATTGTTGTATTATTTGAGGTTGCAAAGGGGTATGATACCCTGCTATGAATTGGTTGTTACCTTGCCAAACATCACCGAGGGCATTTCCCGTAGGTGGAGGAATAGGGGTGTTTTCCTGGAATAGAGTATCAGATTGTACTTGTAAGCTCCCTATTGGTGGATACATGCTTTGGAAGCATTGCTCACTTTTAGCAAAGCGTGCTAAGTATTCATCATCCAAAAAGGAAGTGGGTCTGACTGTCTACTAATCTGTGGTTTGAATAAGACCGAGGAGATGAAATAGATTCTCCAGTAAGCATCATGTTATTAGAGCCTGAAGGCTCTAGTTGTTGCATTTGAGTGAGCTGATCCAGCTCCTCTATTTGGAAAGAAGAACTATATCTAGTCCTTTGAGGTCGAGTTTGAGATGATAAATAATTATTTGAATAGTTATCAGCCCATGCTAGAAAGCGAGGGTGATGGTTGTCTATTTGTTTGACTATAGCTTGTTTCAAGACCTGAAAAAGGTATGCCATATGCATCAAATCTCGACATATTCGGGGGGTATATGAATACCCACATAATAATGGGAAAGAGCGAAGGTGGATGAAAGAAATAAAACTAAAGGAGGAAGAAGCTGTTCATTCACGTTGGGTTCACCAATTTTGTATGATGGAAAAGTGACATGTAAGAATTGGAATCTACAAGTAACTCTTCCTCACACCCAACCTCCCGAGGTCATGCCAAGAAAATTAGTGGGGATGGAAAATGTGTGGATGTACGGGTGGACTAGTTAGGAAATCGTATGTCTTCGACACGCACTAATGGAATTTGAAAATCTAAGGCAAAGAAAGCTCTCCTAACCTGAATTGGTGTGATAGATCATTCGGCGAGGATGGCTACTCAAAGGCTCTAATCAATATTGAGCTCTGGCGTAATCCGATCTATAGGTTGTGGTATACATGGAAAATGACCTGGGATAGTTTCGTGTATGTCTCCAGATAGGGTCATAAGATGGATTATGGATATATAGTGGATTCTATGGGTGATTCTCTGGTCTAGTCCAGAAATCCTTAGCTTGGTTAGCTGCTATATCTAATAAGGATAACTGTGTGATAATATCTGGTGGAAGTGGAGGGGATTTGAACATCAGCGTCCATAAACCCGTGTCAATGTTTGATAGATTTGTGGACTCATTGGGTTGTGGGATCTGTGAATCACAGCCGTAAGTTTGTGGTCGTTGTGGACCTCCTATGGTCATGTGTGGAATTAATTCCTAATCCCTAGTATCCAGTAATCGTATGCCTTTTCGGCCTCTATATTTAGGACTAGAAGTTGTGCAATCTTCTCAGAGTACCTTATGGGCATTTTGGCAACTTTGAATTCTTAAGCTAGTGTCTATGTCAATAAAGATCTCTCATGCGTTTGGCTATGGGACCAAAGGATCACAACCGAACGTTTGTTCTCTTTCAATCCCTTCTATAGTCATGTGGTTATCTATTTAGGGTAATCTGTAGTTTGGCTGGTTTATCCAAAATGTGTGTGCTTGGTCGTCTTCTACGTTTAATCCTCTTTACTTGTGAGTTGATCTATCGTAGGTCTATTGTTGTTCGGAAGACTTGGATTCTAAGATTCTGATCTATATCAGTTATTTCTATAACAAGATTGGGTTGAGGCACGATTGGCTCGAATACATATTCTCTGGGCTCCCTAGGTCCCGTGATTGTCATACGAAAGAAACAATATAAATCTAACTAAAAGTAAAATGAACTAATTATACGAAGTATATCCACAACATATATAAATTTAAACTAAACTAATTTTGTATTTTTGATAAACTATTGAATGGAATTGAAAGAGAAATTATTTAATATATCTAGAAATTGACAACTAAACTAGTGATGAAATTAAAAATAAACAAAGTAGCCGTGTATAGCTACTTGCCTATGCAGTTGTAAATCTATTCTAAATAACCAAATAATTGATCTAATCTATTTTAAATAATCTCAATCTTACCTCGAAGTGAGGAGTGAATCATAATTTCTCAAAACTATCAATCCCCACGCCTTCCCTAGATTTTACAGAACATTGGTGAATCTGATTGTGTGTGGCTTTGTCCCCTCAGTGTGGTCTCCTCATTCCTTCATGCTCACGTGAATCCAAAAAAGCATGTGATGTTAGCATCAATATAAGTTTGTATCAAAATAATGGTAGCTTTGGATGCATGAATACAACGCAGTAGGAGAGGGATAGCGCAAGAGAACAAAGCTTGGCTTATGCAATTCCTAGCAAGATTTATTGGGAGTCATACAACATAAAACATCGTAACACGAAACTATCCTTTTAACAAACAAAACTTGCAACTTTAATGGATTTTGACTGAAAATGGAACTATCCTACCTCAATTGAACGTATGAAATAGTAACAACACTAGCACAACAAGATTATGTGGCTTCCAAATAGCAAAACAACACTATGCATGCAACAAATAAACTAATTCAACTCCTAAGCAAGAACTAAAAGACTAAAATTTGAAATGAGAGAATGAGAGGCAATTTTGAGGGGCCATTTGCTTAAAGATCAACCAGTTATTTATAGAATCCCCATTTACCCAAAGGTGAAAACCAATTTGAACTCTTTAACCATAAATAATGAAAAACACTATTCCAAGGAACCGGAATCATAAATACGAGCAAAGGCGGTAAAAAAAAAGATGGTGAACATTTAAATTTACTTGAGTTATAATAAAAGGAATGTTCTAGAAAAATACGTGAAGGACTCGCCACCCTAAGCGGGGTGGCGGATCAAGACCGCCGCCCCTGCTGGGCAACGGTCATGAGACCACCGCCCCTGTAGGGCAGCGGTTTCATCATTGAAGACCAAAAATAAAGGAAAAGAGGGGGAAAGGGAAAAATAAAGCACACAGGGTACAAGTGGGGCATGCGGGATGTTAATGTACACTTGGAGAGATTTTCTGGATCCTGAACACCTTGCGAGGAGACATGTATCATCATTGTGGCATGTGTAACATTATTCGATGACACATTACCCTTCAATTTTGGGTACGTCCAATTACCATTTATTCACCTTAGAAACCTTTTTTTTGGGTTGACACATTTATGAGATCAAGGGACAAGAAGGGAGCTGCATGCAAGCATAACTAGATTCTTTTTCACGCACCTGACATCCATAGCAAGCACCGGACAGATCAATAGGTATTGCACTTAAAGAAGCATTCTAAAAGCACTACTGTGGCACCAAACACCATTCTTATGATCAAATGCCATCACCATTCAGCCATCAAGCTTGTATCACAAAGTAAGTATACCTTTTACTAACATAGTCTATTTCAAGTATAATAGCCTTGTTACTTCTGTTATCAGTTTATACTTTGCATGTTCTTTTCCCATCTTCTACCTACTTGTAGACTCATCCATTCCTCTACCCACACCACCAAATCACCCATTCTCACCTCCTACACCCCTCTGAGTATACCTGAGACCTTTACAGACCTCCCTATCCATCCTTCCATCTCTTTTTAGCTTCATTCCAACTCCTACAATCAGATCTCATTGAGTTCCTTTCACCCCAACTATACCGACGTCGGTCTCCCTAAATAGTCATCGATTATACTCGACCAACATCGGTCTATGTATCTCATACCCTTTTCTAATAACAGAACCACATAACCTACTACCAAGTGACCTAAATAACCCAAAACCTGACCTTGACCAGTTCCAGTAACCTGACACCTACCTACCCTTCAGATCTAACTATAGCCTAGCCTGTTATGTTAGATTTTCTTATTTTTTAATTAATACCTAAATCATATCAACTACAGTAGGACTTTTCTTATTTCTCACATTAAGTTGTTTTAAATAGTGGATTAATAGCCATCTAGGGAGTATCACACTTCTCGGATCTAGCACATGCTAGGCAGTCCACTATCATATATTATTTAACTCTTCTTTTGTGGTCTTGTTTTCTATTTTAGGTAGTTCCTCCTAGCCAAAAGGAATCTCTCACAATTAGCAATGGATTGAGAAGTCAGAATGTGCACAACAACCATCAACCTGACCAACATAAACAAGTATTCCTCCTTGGCCCTTACCTCTATCTATTTCGTCTCAATAAAGTAAAGAAAATGGTGAAACATACAAAACAACAAGGAAATGGAAACTACATAGAATCTTCTACACATTAGCACCACAGGGACCAGCAGAGTTGCTCAAGAGAAAGAAGAGGATCTCCAAGTTAGAATTGATAACATGGATAAGGAGTTACAAAACTTAAAAGGGACATACATCGCTTATCAAAGCAAAATGTTAGGAGGAAGCTGGATGAGGATGTTGAATTGGGTGATGGTCAAGTTAGTGAAATTTATAAGAAGTTGAATTCCCTTGATAACAGATTAGGGAACTTAAAGGTCAAGAATGATTGCATCCTCTCTACTATAAAGGCCATTTATGAATTTTTAGAACAATAGGTCAAAAGGATATGCGTGTTTAGTGATATCTTTGATGTTATTTAAAGTAATGATGTTGAAAGAGACATAGTTATTTCTCAGTTAAATTCCACTAATCCTTCTCATACCAATGCCTTGGGTCTCTTCAATTCATTGCAAATTGTGAAGTCCAAAATTGACAGAGCTGCTAAGAAGTAATCCTCTATGGATTTGTCTCATTTTTGTTTGGTTGTTGTTTTGTTGTTTTTTGTTTGCTACTTTTTGTAGTTTTGTCCCTATTTTGTCTCCTTTTTGTAGTTTCTCTTTGACTACAGCTGGGCTATATTGTACTATCTAGATTTTGATCTATTTTTTGATGATCTCACTTGTATTTCTAGCTTTTGAACCTCTTTGTAATAGGGTATAGTCCCTTCAAAACTATTTTCCAATAATAAAAAAATCATTTCTTTCTCAGACAAATAGAATAGATGGTTCTTTCATTTGATTTAATTAATCATGAATGAATCTATTTAATTAAAAGACTAAAAAAAATTTCCTTTTGTTTAAACTAAATTTACTTCCTTTATTTATTTAAAACCAAGTTTCAACATAGTTTAGGAACCATATTAAAACAATAAATCAAACCATATGGAATTCATGCTACCTAGTCATAACCACTATTCATCCCTTTGACTAAATCAATGATTAGGATGTCATGCTGCTAGTTTATAGCCCCCAAACTTCCTTTAGTCACCTATGAATTATTCATATAATATCACACACTTTTGATGTCTCAACATGATGTCAAAAAGTTGAGTGCATATAAAATCATGTCTTGAGTTTTTAGGTGTATATGTACCTCATTAAGCATAGATTCGAGGACCCATTTCTCATTTCTAACTTTCCATTCCTCATCCTAAGTTATTTTGGGGGGTATAGATGTGATGGATTCAATTTTATTCATCCTAGGTTGTTCTCTCACAAATCATAATTCATCTCACCTTATGTGAGAGCATATGTCATAGGTTTCTTTAGGAGCTCGACATATTATATCATAGAAATTTTCATACACGTCAATGTGCATCGATTGCATCGAGATAGGAGTTACTTTCAAATTTTAGACCATAACTTCTTTCTCCCTTGTAGAGGTATGATCGGTCTTGCATTAGGAGTTACCAAACACTCCTATTTGTACCTTATTTTCTTATCTATGAGAATGAGCATATTTTTTTCTTTCTTACACAATTTCATGGTGATTGAATTCTTGATTACGACTTAGACCTATGTCATAGTTCTATTTGATTAATCCATGGTGAAGCTTGGTAATTAACATTGTGAATTTATCTTCATGGACACATCTCATGAGGACACCTTCAACATTTCTCCAACTGAGCCCATAATCATTAAGAATAGATATTTCAAAAGCCAATATAAGGGATTTGTGTTGATTCTTGTCCACATGAGGAGGTTAGATGAGATTCTTCAAGAAATAAATAATATCCATCTACCAATCTAATCATAATAAATGATCCTCGTTGTTGTACCATCCTCTTATTTCTTATTAACATCAATATCCTTCAAATTAGAAAAATTTATAAGCATGGATAACCCCTTTCCTTTCACAAGATTGGTATTTTGAACCTCGATGTCATTTTTTTTGAAGTTTATTTACTCACCTACATATATTTCTAGAGGCCTCCAACTGAGTTAAAATGTCCTTGATCATAAGATAAGGTGCATATGAGTTAACCTTACAACTCATAACATAATATTTGAAATAATTCATTGGTTTAATCAATTCTTAAGCTTGTTTATCAAATATTATATGATTCAATTATACATGTTGTGGAGTCTTAATAAAAAATTTAAATAGGTTATTCATTCCCTTAATAATTCTTGAAAAAAAAACTATGGTTGATGAGGGTCATTGATACTCTTCATTTAAATGATGTCAATCTATGGATGGTTTCCATGATAGTCTTACATAGCTGAAAAATATTTTTGGAAATGGTATCTTATACAAAACTCCACACTTGTAGGAAACAAAACACACACTTGTAGAAATTTAAATCACACCTTACATGAAAAATAGATAGAAATGCATCTTGAACCATCTTTTGAGCTTTATAAAAGACTCAAAAATTTTTATGATAATCTCAATAGTTTATTCCCACCTGTAAAGCTCTAATGTATATTAAACAATGACCTATAGACATGAACTAATTAACCATGGCACCTTTCTATACAACTTTAATACCTTTTTGTGGACTCCGGGACTCTGTTGGTGGAATTTGGTGATCGATTGGTGGATTTTAACACTATTTTAGTGGAATCGGGAACTTTTTTGGTGGATTCCAACACTCTTCTAGTGCATCCATATTTATTCATGAGCTGATTATTTACACCTAAATCATAGTATTCTATACTTATATCTTGTTGAGACTTCATGTACACAAATAAACATGTTTTTCCGAATAATAGTTACAAATAGATAATAAAGAGATGACCATGATTTCTAAAGAAATAACCTAGATGTATATACTTAATATTTAACCATAAGTTTAGAAATTACACTTGGATCCATAATTTATGTAAAGACAAGAATGTTAAATATTCTATTAGATGAGTTGTTTTTGGGGTTCATCAATTTTGCAAGGGGATGAAAAAATAAAGATATAAAATTCCTTATCCTAATTAGGGATAGAAAGTAATGGAGATTTTTTGGGTGCTTATTTGACATTAGAAAAGTATCCTTCTACATCAGCAGTTCATTAGATCATCTTATTCTCATTTAACATAGCTATAATAAGAATGATGATTTATAAAAAATATAATATAAAGTGGCTAACAAATCTATTATCCCAAAAATGATCGAGATACCCTTTTTGGAATTTGGGGTAAGAATTGTATCAATATCTTTGACTCTTTCAACATCGATCATCACTCCATCTTTGGAAATAATATGCCCTAATAGTTTTACCTTTTTAACTCAAAAATTCATTTTTGAGATTGAGAGAAATTCCACTCTTTAAACTTCTAAAAATCTTCCTCTAAATGTTATGCATGATCTACTCTCTTTTTATAATAAAAATAATGTTATCAATAACCTTGAATATTTCAGCATCGATTATCACTCCCTCTTTAAATACCACATGGCCCAATATTTTATCATTTGTAACTCCAAAAATGCATTTTTGGGGATTGATAAAAATTCCACACTCTTTACACTTATTTAAATTTCCTCCAAATGTTCTACATGATCTACTCTCTTTTTAAAATAAAAATGATAACATCTTGGTAGATCATCATGATCTCATTAATCATATTAGTAAAGGAATAATCCATTTCCATTTTAAACATGAATCCAACTTTATAAGGCCAAAAGGAATACACATAGACATATGTACGCCATGGAGTTGTGAAATTCATATTTTATCTCTCTAATTATTTAACCACAACTTGGTTATAGCCATAGAATTTATCCAAAAAACATGACCTCTACGAACTAGTTACCTTTTGTAATAATTGATCTATATTGGGAAATGGATAATCAGATATCTAGATGTATTATTCAGATTTATTAAATCCATACACAATCGACATCCATATTCTTCTTCCTCATCGACACTAGATTAGTAACCAATAAAGACAATTTTATTGGCTAAATGATCCCTCATTTACATTTTTAAAGTTTTTCTTCCATCATGGTTTCCCACATTGTATTGATTAGCCTTTTTTATCTTAATGTATTTGCACTAGGATGTAATGGAATTTCATCCTGAAAAACTCCTCTCTATAACATTTTAACTCATCATAAGACCAATTCAAATAATGTCCATATTTCCTTAACATTATAATGACATCCTTCTTTTCATATTCTTTAAGGTATTTCCTAATAAAAATAGGTCTTAGAGACACAAAATAACCTAAATTAATTTATTCTTTATCCAACATTACTTGTGTAAATGTTTGTCTTATCTTATTTAAGGATCTCTCAATCAAAACTAGTCCTTTTGTTGTTTCACTATTTTTCAAATGAAATACTTCTTATTCCAAGAGAGTGTCTTTCCCTTCCTCGGTATTTGATAAAAGGCTCCAATTTCATAATCGACCTTCAAAATTAGCTATATTATTCATGATTCTAAACATATGATTATCATCCTCAAATACTTAATAATGGTTTATATTATTTGGAATGGAGGAGGGTCGTACTTATTACTTTAACATAATACTTACAAAAATAAACAACCATTTGATTTTAATATGAAAAAGCAAAGTTGGTCAAAAATATGTTTAATGATCTATCAATATGAATGATATTGAATGGATAATTCAATGTAGTCCTATTAAAAACCTCTATACTACTTCAACCTCTCATTCGTGGCTAAATATACCTTCCTAACTTGTTATATGATAATTATTTAGTATCCCTTCACAACCACATCTTTAATATTGACTTTATATGCATTGTTTAAACTGATCAAAAGAGAAACATACTTTTCTACATTATTAGTACATTAAAATTCTAATTTGTAGGATAATTTGAAGACATTCCCCTATGGATAATTGTAGACAATAAAATTAGGTCACACTCCCCTTTGATCCTCGACAAATAAGCACCCTTCATCACATTCACTTAGCCATGACATCTTTCACCCCACAAATATTAATTTAATTAATTAAATTAAATTAATGCATTATCCTCACTATATTTATTATATAAATATCTTATTTTAAATAATATCCACACCTACAGTTCACTTAGACACCTCACCAAGCCAACTCAACCTAAGACTTGTTCTTAGTAAGTTGCCATAACTAAATCGAGTCTTACCCGAACCCTAAAAATATATGCCTACATTCCCTCTAACCACATTCCCACATGCTCACAAGAAGCTCCCATTATAATCCATGGGTTAACAATAGGAGACCCGAGGAAATAAAGAGGATATCCCTAGTTTAGTGAACCTAGGAAATCCCTCCTTGACCAACATCGGTTACCCCTAACCATCGCCGCGAGTTAAGATGGAACCTTTGCCATCAGTTACCCTTTTAACCCCAAAACAACCTTATTCTTAAGGTTAGAAGTGGGAATAAAAAGGGTTGGTGATAATTATCACATCTCAAAGAGATAACACATCTTCAGAGAAAATTCCAATGAGACCACACATGCAAGGAAGGAGATCAAGCATATTTTCTTGTATAGCCATCCCAGCCAAGATCTGATCTAACCAAGCAAAGAGGAGCACACATGCAGCCCATGCAGAAGCTTTCTTTCAGTTGGTGATCACTTGCAGCCTTCAAGCCTCTCATCAACACCTCCATCCTTCACACACAAGCATCCTAGACCATAATCCAAGTAAGTATAACATCATACTTCTCGGTTTTATTTCATTTCATCATTATTTTATCATCTATTGTTTACCTAGCCACCTATTGACCTTCTCCAACATTTCCACCTCCATATACCCATTAAAGCCTTGCCAAAGCCTACCCTAGTCACCCAATACCTCGTCCCGACCAACCAAAGCCCTTTGTGCAATCACAAAGGAGACCTAAAGCTTGTTCTATGACATTCCTAGATTTTATAGAACCGATACCGGTCACACACACGACCATCGTCGGTTACCCCTACCCCGATCGACATCGGTCTCTGTATTTTCCCACACATCCTAGAACAGAGACCTACCCACCTAATTTCACCTCACCCTCATTCACCTATGATCTACTCGAGACCTCTGTCAAACCTGTAGAACCAGAACCAATCATTTGACCTTTGGATTCTATTCTAGCTTATCCTATTAGATTAGATCTATTTTCTTAGTGTTTTAAGTGAGATACCTAAATCATTTCAAATTACAATAGGATTTACTATTTTTACTGACATTAAATTGTTTTAAAAAGTGGATTGATAACCATCTAGGAAGTATCACACTTCCCGGATCTAGCATACGCTAGGTAGTTCACTACCCATATTGTTTAATTCCTTCTTGTGGTCTTACTTTGCATTACAGGTAGTTCCTCCTAGCCAAAAGGAAGCTCTCATGATCAGCTATGGATTCAGAAGTCATACACATGCAACAACCCATCAACCAACATTTGAACAGGTATTCCTCCTACGCCCATTACCCTATTTGTTTCATCAACACTTCAAAGAAATGATCTAAGAAAAAGGTGAAACATTTTGGCACACCGGTGGGACCCATCTAGGGTTCCTTGCATTTCATTCATTCTTTAGGAAAAGTTGTCTATTTGTTTCCTTTTCGAAAAGCATACACACTAATTTTCTTCCTTGGTAACCCACCTCTTCTTTCTATTTTCTCTAAGGGAAACTTTTCTTTTGGTGTAATTAAAAGAACCATTTCTTCATATTTTCTACATTGTAGTGAAAGAGCATCCCTCTTCCTCTTCATCTTATTGTGCCATCCAATTTTACATTTTGATTTGGGCTTAAAAATAAGTGCATTGCATTTGATTTATTACATTATCTCACATTAATTGAGGGCAACCTATACACTAGAAGTCATGCCCAAATTGATGGTTGATAAACGAATCATAAAAAGCACTTCTTTCCTTTTACCTTTCTCTCGAGTCTCACCAAACCTCATAAAAATTAAAAATACATACATTCTTAAACAACATCTTACTCGGAAGAAGCTATAGGTGATCACATGATCATAACACGGTGGGCACCTAGCTCTCTACTCTATTGAGTCATACTTCAGAGCGAAGCTCGCCCCACCATAACATACCTAAAACCTCACCTTTTAGATTTCCTTCTTTGTAGGAAACCATCCTCACAAAAAATCTATTTCACAATTCATGTGTTAGTCCCTAAATAGCATAAGCTAAACAAACATAATAGAAAAGGCACTCCTAGGATCACATTTTCTTAGTGTTTCTGTTTGGCTTGTGTTTTGAGGTGAGAGATCATGTTCTTCACTTTTTTGTTCATCCTTGCATGCTCCTCATCACAACTAGTGTATTCCAGATTCACCTGAGTGTTCTTGGGCCATATCATCATCATTCTTAGAATTCTAGGTCTAATTCTACATCAGATTTTAATTCACAACCACTTTTCTTTCATCACTATTTCAATTTCATAGTAACCATCATCGGTTACCTCTGACCATCATTAGTTATACCCAACCGATGTTGATTCCGTGTCCTTTTCCTACCCTAATCAAAAGGATATTTTTATTCATTTTCTTCAAATTTTCACATCCCCTGTCACTACTATCATACCCATTGATGTTGTAAACACCATCATATTTGGCATACCTATCAGATTTCACCTTCTTCCTTGTTTTTTTCACTCACTTTCCATTTTCTACAGTGATCGGAAATGGTTACCCCGACTGAATCGGTTTTCCTAACCGACATCGTTAGCTTGTTTCACATTCCAGCCACCATTTGGTACCTAATCCACTTTTTGTTACTAGATTCACCTGTTCCTACTATTCTCTATGTCATTTACAGAGAAGTAGCCCTACCTGATCAGTACTGGTTCACATGGTGCTGACCCAAAGACAAGAAAGCGCACTTATATTTCATGCCAGTTGTCAACCACTCCCACCTAGTCCTTCACCACCTTCCATTTTATCACCAACCATGGATCCCATCCAGCCTATTACTATCACTACCAGAGATGAGGAGTTCACATGACTCCTTGACCAAAACCCTATCGCCTTGTAGTTTTACCTTTCCCACTCATCCACTTGAGATGCCTCGGGTCAGTTGATATACAACATGCCCATATCTATCCCCCGACTCTCACGACCACTCCCGCATCAGCCCCATCGGCTCTGTGTTGCTCGCATCTACCTTACCCCTAGTTTTTTTGTAGTTAGGTCCTATACCCGTTATGATCATTCAAGCACGTTTGTTACCTCATGTGGCACCCGTTACATCCACCATACCCTTAACAACTACCCCACACACAACCCCATTCACCCCTAATGTCTCACACATACCCATAGCTACATTATCACCTCTAGTGTCGGTGACCCCTACCCTATTTCATAATGTGGCCCTTTCCATTCCATAATCATTAGCCTCTATTACAACTAGGGTTACCACAACCCTTCCACCCCCATATACATACTATCAAAACCTCCCATTTCATCCATTATACATTGCGGTACGTACCCTTGTTTCACTTCCTTCTTCTCAATCAACCTACATGAAGCTCCATACACTAGAGTGTCACCCCTATTATATGCCCAAAACCAACCCTCTAATGTTATAGGAGGAACCTAATCATTACAAACCACCAATGACCTAATTAAATTGATGTTGGACAAGATGTAGACATTGGAGGCACAAATTTCTTGCTCCTACAACACTCTCACCTACGATGAAATTTGCAACGAGCCCATTCACCCATTCATTCCTATCCATTCATACCCCGTGCATTGGGAAATGCCTAAATTCAATCTTTTCAATAGAAAAGAAGACCCATGATAGTATTTGTGATCATTCAAACATGGATGTTATCTGATCACTCATGATGATGCCTTGCTCTTAAGAAACTTTCCCATGTCCCTCACTAGACCTACATTAGATTGGTATAGTGGGTTACCTAAACACTCTATATTCTCATTTAATCAGGTATCCCAAGCCTTCTTGGATCATTTCTCTATCAATATCATCAAGAATGTTGCCATGACCGATCTATATTCCACACGTTAGTATGAGGATGAATCTATCATAGATTTTTTCACTCGTTGGCGCAGCCTGATCAACCAACTTACCTTCCAACTGCCACAAATAGAACTCATCAAGCTCTTCACATGGGCTTGTGCTAGGCATATCTCACTAACCTTGTAGGTCTAAACCTTTGAAATTTTGACAAAGCATTCACTATGGCATGAAAGTTAGAGATTCGGGCCATCGAAGAGAAGAAAATCCAATTACGCAATAAGAATTTGGCATTCAAGTCGAATGATACCTCTTCTTCTTCCAAACCACAAACCAATTATTCAAAAGCTAAGGGAACCGCTAACGCAATGGTACTCAAGGCTAGCCTAGCTCATCCGTCAAATTAGGCTACACCCTCATCTAATCTCTCACATGTCTAGACTTTTCAATTTCGGATGATGAGCAGAAATATACCTCAATTGGGGAACCTTACTCTTCTATCTTAGAGAATCTCATCAAAGCTAGAGCCATCACCCTTCCACCTATAAAACCACACACTGGTTTTGACCCTACTTTCCCCATGCCTGCATGGTATAAAGAACATGATTTCTGTAACTATCATCGAGTAAAGGGTCATAGTGACGACAATTACATCACTCTCAAAAATATTGTCCAAGAAATGATTGAGAAAGGTGAGTTAACCATGGATAATCATAATGCACCTACCAACCAAAACCTACATATCTTCAAGAAACCATTTCCCAACCATGCCACTTCATCTAATCAAACCGGTGAGACCTCAACTCATGATACCCATACCGCGAGGTTCATGTTATCTTTAATGATGTACTGTTGCCTCCCAATTACCCCATATTCCTTCCATAGAGGAGATCCTAGCCGAAATCCTCCTACATTAGAACCAACCTCCCTTGTTCCTTCACCAACAGAGGAAAATATTACATCTCCTTTGTCACCTATGAAGGAGTCTTCTCGCTAACATTGAGACCATTTCACCCCTAGCTTCACCATTTAGAGAACCTTTACCAGTGCCTCCTCCACCCATAGAGGAGAGAGGATCACCTATCCATTTCCACATAGAGGAGCTCCCCATCTTCTCCACCTATCATAGACCTAGTTGAGATACCTTTGCCCCTTGACAAGCATTCTCCATTAGCCACCCAAAATCCTACGAGACCTACTTTCGGCTCTCTTACCCACCTGAAGCTAGTTAATTCCCCATCTCTAAGACACATTTTATAGAATTTCCATTAGGTACTCACCATTTCCACCTACAAATGGCCCGTTCTCATGTTTGGTTGATCACTTAGATTATGTGGATAGGGTTCTACTATGGGGGCACCTTTTACTCCCCGTCTCAACATAGATGCAGATATCCCTTGTTGATACCTCCACAATCTACCCAAAACATTTCATCAAACTAAACCCAACCACCTCTATCACAACCCCTTCCACAACACCGTTATAGCTCAAACCATTGCCCTTACCCATAAATCAACCTACACCTCAACCCAAACCCATATCTACAACATTTTCTTTGACTAAACCCATTACAACTTTAGGGGTCACCCCGACCACCAACCTTACTCATCCACCTATCAAACTGGATTTAGCTACATCCTCCAAAGTCAACACCATACCTACTTTGACACCCAAACAGAAGCACCAAACCCATAGAACTCATACCCCGGCTATGCCAATCACACTGCACCTGTCCCATCTGTCTTAGGATCTCAACTTCCCCACATGGTCAAGAAACCTCCACCCATCAATAAACCAAAAACACAATAGCCCATTCCTTCCTCACAAACCTTTGACCTCCAAGATTGCCAACCCAACTTACACCTAAACTCGTAGACTCTTTACCACCCATACCTCTCGATACCCTCGCCTATTGCTTCACTACCCACTACACTTAGGTCCACTATCTCACACACCTCAAGCATGACCCATGTCATCTACCTTCACGACACCCCCGTTATCCCTATGGGTAACTCACCCTCTTCCTCCATTAGCTTTTCCTTCTAGCCCACATACGCCCACATCACCTTTACCTAAGAAGGTGGAACCCAAACACAAAACTCCACTACCCCACAATAAGGTAGTCGAAATGACCACACACCCTCCTATCCGTCCATCTACTATACCCATACCTAAATAAACACGACCGACACCTAACACCACACCAACTCCCAAAACCATGGCTCGACCCCCTCTTTATTTAAAGACCGTTCCTTAATAATCACCTACACCTACACCCAAACCCACGTTTACTTCCCATTATGATCCACTAGCATGGTCTTATGCCAAAATTTTAACCAACCTCCTAGAGACCTCTATCATCACATTACCACCACTCAAACCTTACGACCCCTCAAACCCAAGCCAAAAGGGTTTGATGATACTAAAATTTTCACATACCATCATGTGCTAGGACACGATGTGGAGAACTACAAGGCCTTGAAAACTATCCTTATCCAATTGTGTCCACCAGAAACCAACTTTGATGATGACGACCTTCTCGATGAGGATCTTACTTCACCAACACCCATTCCCACACTGCCCACTCAATGACCACAACCTCCACCCTCACCTCTCCTAGAGCCACCCCCAAGATTTGAAATTAACATGGTTCACATCAAAGAACTTGCCACGCCACCACCCAAATGTCATTGCACCCAACTGACCTCACAAGGTTTTTCTCCTCCGGTAGGTTTTTACCTATTGTGATGTTATACGACTCACCCTACACCTTCTCCATTTACAAACTCCCTCAAATCAACATGATACATGTCACTACACATGCTCAGAAGGACAAGGGCAAAGAAAAGGCAACTGACCCACCAACCAATCTTTTACCCAACATACCATCTGCACCCATACCTAAAATAACTATCCACAGCCCCACATACCCCATTTCTAATGGTGTCACACTTCACACCATGCTCAAACAAATACACCAATCACCCCTCAAAATGTCCTTATATGACCTCATCCAAACCTCTCATGGAGGTTCTTCAATCAATTGAGGTTTTACCTAATGACCCTACACTCGTATCCTCCATTATCACACCCCATCATGTAACCTCTCTCACCAAATTACCACCTTTATCTTCACTCCACCTTGTTCACCAAGTGGCCTCCTTAGCTTCTCGAGAGGAAGAGATCTGCCACACCAAAATGATGACCTGGACTCCAGCCCTTTTCATCTCTTTCCACATCGATGACATATGGGTACGTGCGTGTGTGATGATTGATGGGGAGCTAGCATTAACATCATTTCATCCCATGCATTCGCTCAAATGTACATACCTAAAAATTACATGCATAAACACCTAGTCATGTTGCATTCATTCAATGACACTATTACCTCTACACTAGGCACCGTCATCCTCCACATTCACGTGGGCCCTTGCACTATTCTCAAATTGTTTTAAGTTTTGAAGGGGAATTCTAATATAAATTGTTACTTGGTAGACCCTAGATCCGTGTCATGGGTTGTGTTCCTTCCACTTTACATCATTGTGTAAAGTTTGAACACGAAGGACACACCTATACCATTCCAACTGACCCATCACCTTTTAAAACATGCAACATGCTTTACCGACCCAATGATGTGCTCATACCTATCAAGCCATCTACCTCCATGACCACTACCACTTCACCTACACCTCCACCTACCAGTACAGCCACTGCTTCTACCACACATACCTCCTCCATTCCTACCACTTCCATAACCTCCATGGCTACCCCATCATCTTCCTAATTTTTAACCACACCTCCACATCAACCTACGATACATTATCCATACCAGCTACCTACATACCAACCACTAATCCCTTGGAAGGTATTTTTCAATGCCTCACTCTGGGGGAGTACCACCTATATAGTGTCAACACATTTATTACTCCACAAGAGTATGGAAGCCTTCACTAACACCCTTACTACAATCACCATATAGGAGAATGTCTCCTTTATGGTCCTCCCCACCTTTGTACTAGTCTCACCTATGGGGACTTGATACAACCACTTACACACTTGAACCACCATCACAAACCCACCCATTTTCCACTAACTTCCAATCACTTACAAATCACCATTTCACCCACACCTTCCTGCACCACTGTGCGTGGAAGGGTTTTGGTTTTGGATTTTACAAGCAAGGCCGCCATACCATTATTCCATGTACCACCCATAAACATAATGACTGTAGTGGTATCGGCTTCCCTGAACCACCTACCAAACAAGCCTACATTGAACTCATTAAGGACACTAGCCCTTCTCCACCTTCTTCACCTGCTCCACCGACGAAGTCAATGGATCCTGAATCTATCCCTCCTAAAAAAAATTCATAAACACCATTTCCTTGGGGCCTCTGACTTATCAACGTGAGGGTGAGGCCCCTTCCACTCTTCCCTTCCTATATCATGAGATGATCATTGATGACACACCTTCAATTAACATTGTTCAATGTAAGGATGATGAATCAATACTCACCTACCTTGGTTTAGAAGACTCATATATTCATCAGTCGTTACCATTTAAGATGTAAACCATGTTGAATGAATCAACTATCGAGATCAACATTCATACTCAGGATGACCCACACATCCTAAAGATCATACAATCTTTAGATGTTGTTGAATAGGAGGCTATCACTTCTTTTCTTAAAGATAATAACCACACTTTCACTTGGTCTTATGCAGACATGCCCAATATTGACCCCACCATAGTGGTCCATAATATTGTAAGTGTTCCCGATGCCAAACCCATCAAAAAAAAAAGATGAGGAAAATGCACCCTCGTATTGCTCTTCTAATCAAAGAAGAACTTCAGCACCTTCTTTTTGTTTCCTTCATCTTACCCATTGATTATCCTCATTGGATTTATAACATTTTCCCTGTTACTAAAGTAAAAGGGGACTCCGCATTTGCATGGACTTCCATGACCTCAACCTAGCCTACCCAAAAGATGACTTTCCCTTACCCGGTATTGATCAATTGGTTGATCTCACCATTGGTCATGAGATGTTATCACTCATGGATGGCTTCTCGAGTTATAACCAAATTTTTCTTGCCCAGAATATCAACACAAAACCTCATTCATCACCCCATGGGGGACCTTTTGCTATCGATTCATGCCTTTTGGCCTTAAAAATGCCGGTGCCACATATCAATGGGCTATGACTTACATCTTCCATAACATCTTGCATCACATATTATAAGATTACGTGGATGATCTCTTGGCCAAATATACACATCGCTCCAGCACCTTTTCATCCTCAAAACTATCTTTGACTACCTCATTAAATATTATGTCTGCCTTCATCCTAAGAAGTGCATCTTCACGGTTCTCTCAAGAAAACTCCTGGGATTTATCGTTTCCCTCCATGGTATAGAAGTTGACAATACTAAAGTCAAGGCCATTCTAGAAATTCCTATACCCACTAACCTCAAATAACTCCATAGCGTGCAAGGTAAGTCACAGTATATTCACCATTTCATTTCACAATTATTGGATCGGTGCTCAAGAAGGATGTCTCATCATCTGCTCAAGAAGGATGTCTCCTTTAAATGGGATGATGACTATCATAAAGCTTTTGAGGCCTTAAAACAATACCTTCTCCAACCACCCATACTTATCCCACCTAAAGATGATCAACCTTTTTATCTATACATATCCACTACCGATCACTCCTTGGGAGCCATGCTCACTCATCACAATGAACAACATAGAGAGCAAGTGGTTTATTACATAAGCCATGCTCTTTTGGACTATGCAACCTGATACAACCATCCTAAAAACTCGCTTAGCCTTAGTTTACATTTCCACTAAACTCCACCATTACCTACTTAACCATAAAACCTATGTTGTGACCAACACTGGCCCCTTACACTTCATGAATGCCAAACCTTATCAAAATCAGCATACTACACAATGGCTTATTCTTTTAGCTGATATTGACCTTGAATTCATTCATCAAAAGTCCATCAAGGTCCAAGCTATCATTGACCAATTGGCCGATGCACCTATTCAGGGGATCAACCTTCTAATTTTGAATTTCCAAATGAGTCAATTACTACCCTTTCCTTGGACAAACCCCCTTACCAAATGGCACTCTTCTTTGATGGTTCTAAGTGTCAGCGTGGGGGCGGGGCTAGTATTATCCTCATTCCTCTTGATGGAGAACCCATACCTTTTTCTTTCAAACTAGATTTTGATTGCACCAACAATATTTTGGAATACGAAGCACTCGTACTAGGTCTCAAGTTGCCTATGCCCTAGATGTCAAATCAATCAACATCTTTGGTGATTCTCAACTAGTCATAAACTAAGTCAATGGTATGTACCAATGTCATAATGAGATACTTAAAAATTATAAACATCATGTACACATACTTTTGACCTCCTTTGATCATTACACCCTTCAAACCATCCTACGTTCAACCAACAAATTTATAGATACCATGGCTCGCTTAGCCTCCCAAAACCCGCTTCACCCGCCGATTCCAAAATATTTGTCACCGTACAACACCTCCATTCACCTTCTTATTTACCTCATGATGTTTACTTAATCAAAACCAATACCCCGACTCCGAGTGACCTTTGTTATAAAAATATTCCGACTACCTTTCTCTCTCCATCTTACCTCCCGATCTCACCCATAATGGATAGCGCACCTTCCTTAAAAGGTCTCTCATTACATTATCCTAGGAGGACTCCTCTATAAGTGCAGCTTTGATGGTATTCTCTTATGATGCCTCACATTTTCTGAATTCCTTATACCATTAAGGAGGTTCATGATGGCATATGTGGAGGTCACTTTAGTGGCCTTGCTGTTGCTAAGCATATTCTTCACCTAGGCTATTACTGGTCGACCATTAACCATGATTGTTGTGACTATGTCAAACATTGTGTAAAATTCCAACAACATTCCAATATTCATCATACACCCATTCATGCCTTACAGGTCACTCGTGACCTTTATCCCTTCTCTCAATGGGGTTTGGATCTTGTCAGAGAAATCAATCCTCATTCTTCCCAATGCCATCAATGGATCATCACTACTACCAAATACTACACAAAATGGGTAGAAGCCATACCTCTCATTTCCATAAAAGTTGAGAAAATATGTGAGTTCATTAACCACCACATCATTTGTCACTTTGGTGTTCCTCATCACCTCATCACCGACAAGGAAAACAATTCAAAAAAAAAATATTGCAAAAATTTGTGATGCCTTGGGCATTGGCGTAGTTTCTCATCACCTTATTACCCAAAACTAATGGCCAAGCCAAATCCACTAACAAGACCCTCAATAAAATTCTCATGAAAGTGGTTGACGATCATCGGGAAGGATTGACATACGCACATTCCTTTTCCCTATGGGCATACCACACTAGTATTCACACTTCCACCGTGGCCACACACTTCTCTCTAGTCTATGGTACAAAGGCTATTCTACCTCTTGA
Source organism: Taxus wallichiana var. yunnanensis (assembly GCA_018340775.1). Classification (NCBI taxonomy): domain Eukaryota; kingdom Viridiplantae; phylum Streptophyta; class Pinopsida; order Cupressales; family Taxaceae; genus Taxus; species Taxus wallichiana. The sequence goes on along the minus strand of CM031243.1, from coordinate 155,110,151 downwards.
AGTCTAGATCCCCTCACTTTGAATCTCTCCATGACATGCTCACTTCGATGATGACTTTCGTTAGGACCACTTAACATAGCTAGAGTTATTAGATAAACATTGTCTTCACGCTCTTGATCACCTTCAATTTCACCAACAATGTATCAAACCTGCCTATGACAAATGTGTTCATGAGAAAACCTTCCAATTCAGTGACCTTGTCTTGAAACAAAATCAACACGTAACCAAAGTAGAAAAAAGTAAACTAGGAAAATTTGCTCCTAATTGGCTTGGACCATACATCATGACTCATATTGTAACGTTCCCATTTTAATACTTTAGAACAAGGAATTTTTTTACACAATTAATGTTCTCTATTCTAAATACATAATTTAGAACACACATATCATAAAAATCATTCTTATAATAGATAACCATATGCACTGTAATGACTTGGTGTACCACCGATCTATTCATTCCATGACTCGGTGAACTATCGATTTGTTCATGTGTAACTTTGAGCTTGAAGTTTTCTACTGAACACTTCATGTTCGTGGTTCTCTTACCCTATTCTAGGTTCCAAGTGCTCTACCCAAGGAACCTATCTGAATAATTATTACCACTATTCATCGACATCATGATTCTTAGACTAGGTGACATAGGACTACGTAATCAGTAACTTGCGATACTTTGGCCAAAGATTTATAACATACTATTTGTATTACTTATCCCTTGATGGCATACTCATCAATCCGGAATACACCCTTCACCCCACTCTATTATTATATAGAACGTCTTATATTGAACTCTGTCAGTCCCCTTGACCCAAGTTTTCACTCTGGATCAGATTAACATCATAGTTTACATTATAAAGATGCTCTTAGGACTAGGGGTAAGTTGACATACTGGGTCAACCAAAGTTAACCCCATGTGTCAAGGTACCCTGAGTCCCAAAAGGGATTCCTCATAACCTGACTATAGTCCTAACCAGTCCTAGAGAGAAATCTTGATCAAGTCATAGGTGTGTAAATATTAATGTTCAATGCGAGAAGTGTCTTGCCACATGTCATCTGCATTGTTGTATCCTCGAGAAGATCCTAATCTTCTCAAAGGTACAACCTTATAGTTGACGTGTGTTAACATCCTACGGAACCACCTTGGAAAGATGTACATACCTCCAAGAATTTATCTACATTAAGTTATATTTTGGGTTACAGTCCACATAATTAGGTAGCCTTCCTTAACCCCGAGTCCAACACTCTTAAAATTACCTTTTCGTAATTAGGTTCTAGTTTTACAAAGGGTTAAAATTAGTTTAAAGATTGTTTCCTAGTTGTCGGTTGGTACCTAGCAACCCCCTTATCCAACAAAATAGGGCAACAACCAGCTAAGTTTCTTCATTTAGAAAAAGACTAACCAACAAAGGAAATGTAACAACCTTATAGGCTAAAACATATTAAGCTTGGTACCATTAAGTCTTAGTGATTTATAGCCATATCAATGCATTACAAGAGGGAAAAAATCCTCTTCCTCTTCTAGTTACATTTTAGGGCATACTTCACTCTCAATGTTCCCAAAAATGCGGTGATCTTATTTAAAAAAATTTTAATCCCAATCATAAGTTATAAAGAATCACTAATCTAGAATGTAGTCTTCAGCCACATAATTAGCTATGGCTTATTTAAGAAATTCATCTATATTCCATTGTATAATAACAATAAGAATGCACACTCAATCATGTAGATAATAAGAAAATCATCCCAACAATATAAGTTACACATTCCACTTAGGTAATTTTCTCACTATTTCATTCATTTCCAAACCTATACAATTACAACTTATGCACTTCGGGCATACTTTAAGACAATAGCCTTCAAACAAAAGAGATAACTTTTCTTTTCACAATACAATTTAGAAATCAAATCAGAATTCTTCATAAGAATCATTTTAGAGCAGTCAATGCATCATATAAGATTTTTCCTTCCTTTACCACTTACGAAGTCCATCTGCAAAAATTACTAGCACGGGTCAGTTCTTTGAACTGAGCATGATAAGCTCTAATTATTAAAAACAAGTGCATTCCAATAACTGTTTCATTAAAATAACCCTGTTGTAATGACAATAATTACTTCATACTCTCTAAACTTTACGCAATATCAATATAAGAAGAGTCATAGCACACTATTTCAACAAAGCGGACAGGATATATTCTATGATACTAGCCCTAGATATTAAGTATGATTGTTTCCAGCAGTTACATTCATGATAAATCTAATGATATATAATTCACTGATTTTCATCTATCAATTGTAACTTCACTCTCATCATAACCTAAATATTACAAGGGTAGTCCCACCACAATATTTTTAGGATGATTCACCTCACCTTATGCAAGAAAGGAAGAACTATTCTTTTACCCAGTACATATCCATCCAAAAGGTTAAAACCACTTATACCATGATTTAAACAGGTTCTTAAAGTGTCTTCTATTTAAAAATTAAACCATTTAAGGTATTCATCCGAAACAGGTCATACAAGAAATTCAAACAGAATTGATGGATTATCTACCACCTTCAATTTCTTTTGTCATCCCATCTTCTACCTTAGTCTTCCTAATGTTCAATCAATGAAAAGAATACAAGACAATAAACACTAATTTCCTTGTTACAATTAGAATAACAAACATGAGGTTTACAACAAAATTTTACCCCAGCTAGATGGTGAAGGAGTCTTAAAAGATTTAGGATTTACCCCCATCCCAATTATCTCTATCAACTGCTAAATAGTTTTGTCTTCTCATAACTACTCAGTTTGAGTATATTGCCAGTTCTAAAGAAGGAGCACAGTAAACCATTAAGGAAAAGAGTAATAAAATAACCGACTTCCCTTCTTTTTATTTTTAACCCCTTATGCTTCTTCTCATTTTATTTCAAAGATAACTGTAACGATCTAAACCCTACTAGAAACAAGTTTAGAATGAAATCAAGTTCCTAAGATATAAATAACATTTATTAGACCAACCAGAAAAGAGAAGCTGAACAGTTCTAATACTTAATTTCACTCAAAGAGAAAAAAAGGTCAAGATCTATATTTAACATAAACATTGTGAACCAATCAAGACTCAGAATATAATTCCATTCAGAAAGAATTAAACTACATTTCTCTTATACTTGATCCATTCCAGTTTAAAATCAAGTTAGGGTAACTTCACGTTTCCCAATTGTATCATAAACAGTTCAACCAAATTTCCAACTTCAAACAAATGTAAAGAACTGGTTGTCTTAAAACCTGTCGACTTTTAAATTTGGGTTTGAAAGAGTTTCTACCACCATTAATATAGTCATGAAAACAAGATTTCACAAACCATGCAAGAAAAGACTACAAGTTACAGACTTGTTTACTCGTATAATAAACACAAATTCCTTTTAATGCTTATTCCAAACAACAAAAACTTTTAGGTAGAATACAAGCTCTTTCTTATATTGTTCCTCTGTGTATGTCGGTGTAGTTATCATTCAAGGTTTTATGCAAGAATAAATGACTAACTATATACTATCTTATCCACAATGCCCGCAAACTTAAAAATAGTCAATCGCTTTACTCAGAGAAGTACAGACTGGCTTATAAATATAACGTATTCAGAATGCGAAAACTTTATAGCAGTCAAGGCTTCATAGGATGTTACCAACAAACCTTTCAGGAATTATTCACAGAACAAACAACTACTAGTTAAAACGTGAATAACATAGGCTGGTAACACAAAAACAATATTGTTTCCGTCCAACTTAAAACAATTTTTAAACTTCCAACATAACAAGAACATATGGGTCGATTGCAACCATAAATACTTCTAATGAAGTCTAAATCACTTACAACCTTTTATCCACTACAAGCCTTTTACCATTACCAGAAGTACTCAACTATTCACATACCACAGAGAAAGGAAAGAGATGCAAACAAATTTCAAAAATCAAGCAACCTCCGATTTAACCCATAATTTAAATGTACACACAACCCATGAAATATTCTTCATATCAGACAAGCATAAATACATAGAGTTCATTAGAACAGAGTTGTTTTAATGAATCACTTAGAGAAAAGAAAATATTTTAACAGTTAGGGCCTATCATGCCTGATAGTGTCACTGCAAAATCGAATAAGGCCTCTGGCTGAGCCCGTTCTTTCTCTTCTTCTCCATGAAAGGTTCAACAACAAAATTCCACCTCCACCATGCCTCATATATTCTCCACGAAATAGAAATAGATCTGAAAACCTCAAAATAGCCATGCAATGAAGTATAAACTATTGGTTTGAAAGACTAGTGTGCATGCAGAGAGAAAAATGGAGTGTATGAAAAATTAAACAACCACACAAAAATCTGTTTGCATGCCTCCCTAAGCGATCTGGGCTCATGAACCCATGCACATTAATTACATTAATGCCAAATCTCCCACCCAATCTTCCTTGCCACTGCCTACCAAGTCTGGCGAGTTCCAAAACTAAAATAACATGCGTTTCCATCTTTAGCGATGTTGCCACCTAGGCCTCCGCCAACCAAACTAGCCACTATCAAAGTTGGTAGTCCGTAGAATTAAATCAACCTTATCCTCTTCATAAATTCCTTGGAACCCATCGCCAATGTGTATGCGACCCTTTAGGTTCCCCTTCATGCCATTAGTTTTAGGATAGGTTAATGTCTAAGGGTAGATCTTAGGTAATATAAATCTAACACCTTAGGATATAACCTTAGTCATTTACCTTAACAATAGGTTAGACAACCCTTAGGTAATATCCCAATGATACATAGTTTTGAAATTAGGTTAGATTAACATCACATCCCAGAAAAATCAGTGATACTAAGATGTTCCAGGTTGGATTCATAATTCACGTTTTAAGTATAAAATCTTAGGTAGAAAGATTCACACATCTTACCTAGCTTAAGGTCCAGGTTCTCTCTCTAATGCCATAAATGGCTGAAAACCAAATTGAGACTGTAATGACCTGCGGGTCAATTCTAGAATCCAATAAAACTTTCCACCACACAGAATTATTCTCAAATGAAGGAGGATTAAAGAACATATATATTCTAAGTTCAGTCAGGCTTAATAATTCACGAAATGTCAATACATAATTGTTCATCCCGAATATAATTAAAACATTCCTTGGATCAATGCAATTGATCCAAGGATGATTCATAGAGATAGATAAGTCTACAATCTCCCAGAAATCAGATTGCACTCATATGCGAGAAATGAAAGAAAATGAATCCAAGCATATTCCAGTTCAATCAAAGATCTTAAGAGCAAAAAGACACAACCAAATCAAGCATGACTTCCCGAATCCAAAAGAACATATCCTCAAATGGAAAATCACATATCAACACTTGAATGCAAAGGAGAAAGTAACAATAGTTCAAGGTGTTACACATACCTGGATCGGTGTTTATTGTTTATCTTCTCACGGATGGGAAACCCGAGCCTGAGCCCTAAACACCTTACATCTTTGATCATTCTATTGTTGACTCATTGTCCTACCTCACCCTTTGTCTCTCTCCGGATCATCCCTTGAGCACTACCCACTCCATACACCTCCCTAATGATTAAATGAGAATCATGTGAGTACACGTCGCTTGTTATCTTCCTTGAATATGTGTACCATGGCACCGCATATAGCATGATTCCCATGGATACTTTTTTCTACCTTTAGATGAGATCCCATGGTCATTTCACCTTTCCTTTTGAACAAGATTCCTATCCTCCACCTTTTTGTTGTCTATGACTTCAAAGACCTCACATGGGACCAAACTCCTTGAGTCAACCATCTCATAATGACTCCTCAAAAGAACATCTTCTTCTTGCCAAAGTGTTGCTATAAATAGACTACTCCCTCAAAGGACAAAGTTATTTAAAACTCTTCAAAAATAAAAAAAAAAAAAAAATGAGAGCAAACAAAGCTTCCCGCATCGATCACTTCACGAAGATCGTAAGAAGTTCCATATTTATCTTATATAGACTTCCCACATTGATTAGTCTATGAAAAAAAAACTTTTTAGTCATGGACTTGCCCATTGTGACCTAGGACCTCTTGCCCGAAAGTCCCGCTACCTCATACCATATAAAAATAAAAATTACCTACTCTTCACCATCTCGAACCATGCCCACTCTCATTTCCTACCGCCTTAAGGGACTTCTTGGACCTTAGACATTTGGTGATCATGTGACTACTTTTTCATCATAGAACATATCAATCGTGTAATTTCTTTAGGGTCTTATGTTCATCACCTCCTCCAAGGTAGGATCTACTCGGTATGATCCTACCCAATCAGGTGGATTTTTTTCCCCCTTTTATCTTTTAACCATCTTTGTTTACATTTTGATTACCTTATATAGGACTTGGTCCTTGACACTTACCTTTGGGGTAATCCTCCTCTTTCTCCACAATCGCTTTCACCTACATCATTTTACCTACAATCTACCCACACCTAACAAACCTAAACCCACAACATGCCCAAAAACCTACCGACTCATTTTAACACCTTCTCATTTTCTTCCCTAGATTATGGGAGAAGTACATCGACCTGAGGTCCCTTTTCACCAAGACTATGTAGGCAACACTCCAAGAGAATGGGGCCCTTGGAGGTTAGCTCAGCCATTCTCTACCCTAAACAATTTATCAACCATGCCTAACTCACCATTTACACCATATCTCACTTAGTCTCCCTTTTATATACAAAATTGGAAATTAAGTCACTAAATCATGCCTAAATCAACCTGACTTAATCCATGCCTATAACCTAACTCAATCATGCCTATAACCTAACTCAACCATGCCGAAATCAACTTAACTTAATACATGCCTATAACCTGACTAAACCATGCCTAAAAGCTGACTCAACGATGCCTAAATCGACCTAACTCGATCCATGCCTATAACCTGACTCAACCATGCCTAAATCGACCTGACTCCACCATGCCTAACTCACCTAATTTCCATCCATATCAAAACAATAAATCCATATCTCATCTAACACAAGCCATAAAACAATATCTCATAAACACATCAACCAATCACAAAATACCATGTATATCATCATATAAATCAATTGATATGTATCTCAATATACATGCCCATCTCATCATGTCCATCATCTCAAAAATTTAGCATGCAGACTAATATACAATACAAAATGTCATCGGCACGCAGGCCGGTCTCATATATACAAAAAAGAATGAATCAATACAAAATATCTTCGGGATGTAGGCTGGTATATGCTCAAAATATATAAATCACTCAACATCCTTACTGTCTTCAGCACGCAAGCCGGTATGTGATCAAAAATACAACTATCTTCAGCATGTAGGCTGACATATATATCAAAAATAACTAATATACATCAAAAATTAGGTGACCGCATATCAAGCATCTCGCGATGTCCTCCATCTTGGTGTCACCTATACCTCAACCTCATGTGTCCTCTGCTGGCACCTCTATAGGTGTTGGTTGCCGCACGTAGGTGGACTCTCCTTGATCGGGCCTCAAGCTCGCTGACCTCCTGTGCTCTCCACACTATGAGTGTGGGATCTCATCTGTCACTTTGGAGGCTTGTTGTGCCTGTACTCAAGATAGGATATGAAATCTATCTCGACCACCATAAACTGGTCCGATAGTATCTTTCCTCACCTAGGGCATCCCGTAACTTGGATACATGCACAATTTGTGGTGTCCCCATAGGTCTTGGCCTCTATACCTTCCCCTACAACAACCTACCCTGCGCTTGCACTTGTGTGAATCGGGACCTACTCCCGGTGCTTGTGGTGGTGCCCCCTACCCCTGTACCTATATCTAGGCCTCGTAAGGCCCCAATTTTCCTTTGGGCTATGATCAACCGGCCTTATAAACTTGCCACCTAAGCCTATAAGGCTACCACACCGACCATCCCCCGACAATGATCTCCATCTCCTCCATCTGTCATCCGGGCTCGTAGGTGGCTACCTATATGTGTAGCTCTACTACCTCTACCTTTGAACCCTCAGATGGGCTCTAAAGTATACCTAACTAGGTAATCAACGTAGCTACCTACCCCTGTAGGGCATCTCTCTACCCTGTAATGGTAGCTAGGTCTGGTTGCCTCTGCAGGTGGTATGGCTCATAACTGAGCCACCCACCACTTCTTATATCTATTTTTACATATGGAATCATCTATCCACCAATCCAATAGATGCTCCTCCTCCCCTATGGGAACCTTGTAGGTAGTGGGAAAGGTAAGGGCCTCTCCATGTCATCTCTCCAATATTGTGGGAAGGGTGGAGGAATTTCATGTAAGATCTCGAATTGTCATTAGACTCGTCTACCTTGAGATCATCTCATCCTCCCTAACATAGTGACCCTGTATCCACCTCTCTAGCTGGAGCTCAGCTAGCTCCTCATGCATATGCTTATATGAGGGGAATCCCACATATGGCCTCCATATAATTTCCACTCCAAACAATCCCTCTAGTAACTGCCAAAAATGGGCCACATCATATGTCGGCCTATCTGATCTCCACTCTCCTATCAATGGCACCCATCTCTTATATCCCACCCACACAAATCCATTTGGGAATGTATCTACTCGGGGCATCCTATAGATCGCATGCACACTATGTTCTCGTATGCCCGGTGAGTGTAGTATAAATGTACAACATAGGATAAACATGTGTAACCGCCCATATGCCCATAGCTCTCTGTATAGCTGCACTAAGAATGTTGGTGCCCAGAAAACCATGTTTCATGTACGATCATATCTTGGAGTACCCCCATCAGTGATCGGGGAAAGCATCCACCCTTTGCATGTGGTAGTGCATAGCAGCACACTACCTCCATCAACAAAACCACTAGCCTCGTCTCCTACGGACGGGCTATATACACATCTCCATAGCTCAAAGCGGCACTATGGAATCTTAGATCATCCACTCCCTCACCAAAACCAGTCCCAATCAACTCCTCTAAGGCCTTAGAGGAGATAGAATACACCTGGGCACCCAATATGGGTAGCCAAAAAATTTGGAACACATCCTCCAGGGTGATAGTCATCTCACCGTCGGAAGGTGGAACGTGTTGGTCACGGGATCCCATCTATCGATGAGCATAACCATCAGGCTGGGTTTCCGAACAACATGTCGGTAGTGAAAAATCCCACTACCTCCACATGTTGGATCTCCAAAGGGGTCACTATGCCATGTAATGTCACCAGAGAGGCGAACCCTAGGTCCCTCGCATATATAATCGTGCTCTCCCCTGCATCGAATCCAAGAACAACATTAATCTACATTTACCATGACCATATTCACCAATTATCATTACCTTCTACCCTATTTTCACTCTACCCATCTCAACTACCTATCCCACATCACTTTTGGACCGTTATGCCTAAAATCCCAATCTGTGCCGATTCATCCTAACCGACTCCAATCACCCTTAAACGACATCGGTCACTTGTTTGGTGACCGATCTTGGTTCACCTTTACCGACCCTAGTTACCATGTAACCAGCATCGATCACCTATTTGGTGACCAATACTAGTTTTACTTAGCCGACATTGGCCAAACTTGACCGACGCTACGATCCTTTGTCACGAAAAATCCCGTGACTTTCCAAAACCCCCATTTTCTAAAATCACCCCCTTTCCCTTTTACCCCACCTACAATGACCTAAAGTACACCTGGACCTCTACCCACCCCACCTATAACATTTACTAACCTTCCCCTCCCTCTTTTTCCCATTCTCCTCCCCATACCTAAATTTTATTTTTACCCACCCACACAAAAACACACACCCATAAAAACATAAAATAACAATTATCCAAACCTCTAATCTATCCAATTAACAATGTAGAGTTGGGCGCTTACCTCGTCACGCCTGCCACCGTCTTGGTGGCACATTTGGCCACTATCTTTGGTGACCCTCCAGATCCCTCTCAACCTCTCGCCATACCCAAATAACTACTCGCAACCTCTGCCTAATCAAATCTCTCACCTTGATCCCATGGACCCGCTACTCACCAACCCAACCCTCATCCAATCACACTGCCAACTCACTATCCTGTTTCCTTTGGACACTTTTCTCTCTTTTCTCTCCTTTTTGTCATTTTCTCATTTTCGAAAATAACAAATGAATAATAAAAATGTGTATTTTTATTTTTATAACCAACCCGACCTAACCAACATCAGTTACCCTTGACCAAAGATCATCGGTCACATGCCCTACCTCACCAACGTTGGTTTTCATATACCGACGTCATTTTTCCATGACAGCCATCGGTCATCCTCACCTACACATTGCCCTTAATTTTGTCCTTTTACCTCACCCTTTACCTTGATCCTTTACCCCACCCTTCACCCTGATCCTTTCCCCAACCACACCTTTACCCAACCCATTTACCTTCCCTTTCCTAACCTCCTCACTTACTACCTCCATTTTTTCTCCTTTGGGGACTCATTATTTTACCCCTACCTTGGCCTTACCCATGCCATGATCTCAATATTTGGACCTGGACCATCACTAGTGACCTTTGACCTCATGTGTTCACTATACCTTACGGCATTGTTACATGTGTTGATTAACCTAATGACCTTACCTAGCCTATTTCCATGATCGTTTATCCCGACCCCACCTTTGGTGTACTAGAACATACCTAAATGTTCCTGCACCTAACCTACATTGTGTTTCCTAACCATATCCTATACCTTGGATACTGGAGTCACTTTAACCTTGTTTGGATAAACCTATCAACCTTGGATGATGTAGGGTTTTCCTACTCTTCAACCCAATAGCGTCTTAGCGTCAGTTTATTTCTATGCGTGCGTTTTTTATTTCATTTACCTTTGACCCTGACCCATTACCTAGAATGGCCCGAGTAGAACTTTTACCCTTTTCTTTGAGCCCACCTACCTTTTCCTCACATTTACCTTTTATCAAACCACTCACCGATTCTACCTGTTGCCTCATCAGTTCCTAGTTTGAGGGGGATCACCTTCACCTACACATGGGGAAACCACATCTTATTTTTGTTAGCGTTGCTTACCAATACAAGCTACACAACAAAAAGGGGAAAAATGTAGACACTAAAATTAGGTCACACTCCCCTTTGGTCCCTCGACAAATAAGCACCCTTCATCACATTCACCTAGCCATGACCCCTTTCACCCCACAAATATTAATTTAATTAATTAAATTAAATTAATGCATTATCCTCACTATATTTATTATTTAAATATCTTATTTTAAATAATATCCACACATACATTTCACTTAGATACCTAACCAAGCCAACTCAACCTAAGACCTATTCTTAGTAACTTTACTATAACTAACTAAGTCTTACCCGAACCCTAAAAATCAATGCCTACATTCCCTCTAACCACATTCTCGCATGCTCACAAGAATCTCCCATTCTAATCTGTGGGTTAATGACATGAGATCTCGAGGAAATAAAGAAGATCTCCCTAGTTTAGTAAACCTAGGAAATTTCACCTTGACCGACGTCAGTTACCCCTAACCGTCACCGGTTAAGCCAGAACCACGTCGGTTACCCTTTTAACACCAAAAAAACCTTATTCTCAAGGTTAGAAGTGGGAAACAAAAAGGGTCGGTGAGCATTATCACATCTCAGAGAGATAACACATCTTCAGAGAGTGAATTCCAGTGAGACCACGCATACAAGGAAGGAGAGCAAGCATCTTTTCCTGTATAGCCATCACAGCCAAGATCTGATCTAACCAAGCAAAGAGGAGCACACATGAAGTCCATGCAGAAGCTTTCTTTTAGTTGGTGATTACTTGCATCCTTCAAGACTCTCATCAGCACCTCCATCCTTCACACACAGGCATCCAGGACCATAATCCAAGTAAGTATAACGTCATACTTCTTAGTTTTATTTCATTTCATCATCTATTGTTTACCTAGCCACCTATTGACCTTCTCCAACATTTCCACCTCCATATACCCATTAAATCCTTACCAAAGCCTACCCCAGTCACCCAATACCTCATCTCGACCAACCAATGACCTTTGTGCAATCACAAAGGAGACCTAAAGCTTGTTCTGTGACATTCCCATTTCATAAGAACCGGCACCGGTCACACTCGACTACCGTCGGTTACCCCTAACTAACATTGGTCTCGTATTTTCCCACACATCCTAGAACAAATACCTACCCACCTAATTTCACCCCACCCCCATTCACTGTGATCTACCCGAGACCTCTGTCAAACCCAGAACCCATAACCAATAATTTGACCTTTGGATCCTATTCTAGCTTAGCACTGTTAGATTAGATCTATTTTCTTATTATGTTTTAAGTGAGATACCTAAATCAATTCAAATTACAATGGGATTTACTTTTTTACAACATTAAATTGTTTAAAATAGTGGACTAATAGCCATCTAGGAAGTATCACACTTCTCGGATCTAGCATACGCAGCATGGGTTCACTTGCCCATATTGTTTAATTCCTTCTTGTGGTCTTGCTTTGCATTATAGGTAGTTCCTCCTAGCCAAAAGAAGATATCTCATAATCACTTGTGGATTCAAAATTCATACACACACAACAACCTATCAACCAACATTTGAACATGTATTCCTCCTACACTGTTACCCTTTCGTTTCATCAACACTTCAAATAAATGATCTATGAAAAAGGTGAAAAAATAATATAAAACAAAAAAATCTCTTGTCCTTCCTCTTGGACATGCTCCATCAAAGAGAATAGTCCATATACCATTAAAATCAATTTTGTATGACTATAGGTTAACAAGCTAGGTATATTGGATTCTCAATAAAAATATATTCCCTAAAATATTTTAAAATTCACATCAATATAAAATAATTCATTTAAATTCCCTTTGAGATATTTAGTCAAATGTATCATCCTTTTTCACTCTACATAATTTCACTTTCTCCTCTACAGTAATTATTACAAAGGAAATATTCATTTGAATATTTCCTCCAAATAAATCAACCCATTTTATTAACAATAACATACACCACTTGGGACGATAGTCAAATACCCAAAATCTCAAGATCTCTAGAAATTTACTCGGATAAGCCACAAGTTAAACAAAAAGTCCCCTAACATATCCCACCATAGGAAATTATCTTGAATCCATAGTATAAAATCTCCCAAAAGTGATTGAGATATGTATTACTTACTCATTCATCACTACTAATGGAATTATATTACATGATATCATTGAATCCAAAATGCAATTATGTAGCATCCATCCATTCAAAAAAAAGTTATATAAAATGAATTTGCATAAAGATGAATTTACACTATTGAAATGTATAAATAAATCTCAATAACTTCCTCCAATTATTTATTGAATTATGTAGCCTCAAAAACATAAGTAGATAGGGAAGTATTGATTTATACACTAAGGAAAGTGAACACCCTATTTCTATGCTCAGGATGTGTAGAATCTCATTTAAAGGGACTAGTATTTTGAATTAACTAAGGAAATATTCCATATCACAAGTAACATACTTGGGCATAATTTTATTTAGGACAATGTGGTATTATTTTCATATGAGATACAAGAAGTAAGGGCTTGTGTAAAAGAATGGGGAAAATTACAAGGTAAGGGAACATTATTTTAATTAGGATTGCAAGTTTCACCTCGATATTTTCTTTTATTCTCATTAATATTATTGGAGCAAGAGGGCCCATTATTCTCACTAGTAAGAAGAGGATATTTACCTATCAATGATTTCACAAAATTCCACTATTTATTAGGCTAAGGGGAAGTGATTTTATATTATGGAATAACAACGTTCTTGGCTTTATCTTTACCATTAATATTATTTTTCTCAAGTGGTAGTTCTTTACGATTCTCCTTTGCACTTTCATATTTTTGAATTCTCAAGCTATAATCAATTTTAATTTTATCCTTTGCAATAATTTTGAAAGATAAAATATCCTTTTCATATGTCCTTACACCATTATACGTATTTATCATATGAGATCTCAAATAGTAAAACATGTCCTCAATGTTCATAAGTTTGAGTCATATTGATTGAATTTTCATCAAAATCCAACATGTAAATAGATTCTAAATTTTTCAAGTCATTATCAACACAATAAATATAAACATTTAAAAATAAAGTACACAGGAAAGTTGGGGCATAAAATAATCTTCACATTATGTTGAATCATCCATTTGATTTGGCTTATTAGTTATGGTAGAAAGAGGATCATGTGTTTCTCTTTCATTACCTGTAATTTTAGGCCTCCTCTCTTAATGGAAATTCATTTTACCTTTGTCAATGGTTATATCATTTTTATACCCTATTTTTAATTATGTGGTATATTGTTTAATCCCCTTTTAACTTATATGCAATCTATAAGAAATATCCTTTAATTATCCCATCACTTTATCCTTATCCATAGTCAAAGAAGTGTTGGCATACATTTTTTTCTATTGTTTGAAGGAACTTCACATCTCCCCTTTTAGATGGTTTACCAAAATATCTGATTATATTATAAATATTGATTACCATGGTATAATCTTGCCTAAAATTAACCAAGTATTTATCTCTAAGATAAAATCAACTTTAACATAAAATTCCTCATAATATTTAATGAGGCATGTTGTTTTAGGATGTCTAACACTTTAAGGTATTTTCATCACAATTATAGTAAATATATCATTCAAATATTACACAAATTCATTAGGGTGTTTCTTGATATTCTCAAACTCACTCATGAGAAATATAGGGTCTATTCTTTCACCAAATTGTATCTTAAATTTTATTTTCATCTCACACTATGAATCTATGCTTCCATTAGGTAAAATTTAAAACTTTTCCTTTCACTTTCCTCTAGAGTGTGAATGAATGTTTTAATACCAACATTTTCATAAAATGTTTCATAATCATCAATCAAATTATTAAAATTTATAATATGATGATCACCTTAAATAAAAAAAATTCCTTAAAGTTTTTGGTAATATCCTTCTCATTTTAATTGGGAAGTCATTGGAAAAACCTTGCATTTCTGATAAATCAAGTTTTCTAAATTAATTTTCTCCCAATAATGGATTAGGGGCCTTAGTAAGGCTAAAGAAATTCAGGTATCTATTGTTTCAATTGATTTTTTGATCTATATCATATTGATTTGTCTCGAAGAAGGATTGGGAGATGGAATATTAGGAATAACAACTCGAGTGAAAGAATTTTGTGTTTTTTTTTGTTCAAATCACCAAGATGAATGCTAAATAAATTTGGGAAGTCAATGGTAGAATTTTTTTTGAATGAGGGATGAATTTGACACACTTGTTTTCCTTTGGACAAAGAGGAAAATAAAAGGCTATGATCTTTTTAGAGGCATGAGTTCTACTAGTTCTTTCACAATTGAGGGAGGATGAATAATGTAACTATTATTTTCACTAAATGATTCAGATAAGTCAGAAAGAAAATCAAAATTATCATAAAAATTCTCAATTAATATATTCACTTAATATTTTAAAGGGAACAAAGTATAAGTATAGGCATAATTTGAGCATGAGAGGTATATTTCCTTGTACATACTTCCAAATTTTTCTCTTTCATTGTTAATTTAGTTGGTGGAATTTGTTGATGTTTCTTTGATGAACCTAATTTTATAACTAAGTGTAAACCCTCCATATTTGTCAATTCAAAATCACAATCAACAACATGGGACTAAGGGATATAATAGATTCATCAATACCATGAAGATATACATAATAGACACATAAAATTCATACCTAAAGTATGTATAATTATGTCAATAACATATCATGATATATTTGACCAAATCTTAAAATATAGTGATTATAATGAAAAATATCACAAATGACACCAAAATTTTCAGAAATAAGACTTAATAAAACAACACTCTGCAACATTTTATTGAAAAACTATGAACACAAATTTTATGTGAAAAAATGCAAAATAGACCAAATAAGACCAAATATACATAATCCCTAGAAATAATGTCGATGTTTTAAATTTTTTGAAGGGATAATTGTGAGTTAACTAGCCAAGTAATACACACAACCTATATGATATAATAGATATTACAAATGAAACCAAGATCCTCTCAAACATGATAATGAAACACCAATGACCCTAGCCATGGTATTCCAAAAGGAAATGAGTATAGTGAATGAAATAGTGAACAACACTCATCGAAAATAATACCAATGTTTTGTCTACCAAATTTATACCAAGGTTAAAATGATTAGAGATAGTAAGATAGGTCATTTTAGTGTTTTTCTTATTCACATAAAATGGTAGTCTTAAATCCAAAAAGGAGGGTGGTTAACCTCATACTCTTTAAGCTATATGATACCTATGGGAGAGACCTAAGAGAAACCCCGAGATGACATCAAATAAAAATAATAGGAAAATATAATGCAACATACCCAATCAAATAGCCTAACCACTATCAATTCCTACCCATTTCACTATCACTATTTGGATATTCATAACACTAACTAAGAATGGGTAATGGAAAAAAATTCAAATGAAATCTTATAAACATGAATATAAAGTTCTAATACATGAAATCTTGAAAGATTTGTAAATAAATAGTGGTATTTAATTAAATTATGTAAGTGAATATAATTATTAACGTAATAAGGTGATTAGATGAACTGATTATAGTTATTGAATCCACTAGGTAGGGAGTTACTAACATATGAACAAAGTGAATGAGTAATAACTAAGAAAATATAAAAATCTACACAATTTTTACACAATCCATCATAAATTAAGACATATAATAGAATAATCCTACAACTATAATTTATTATTTATCATAATAAAAACTACAAGATGATAACACTAGTGTTGGGAAAATTTCAAAAGACAAAAATGGAGATTTACAAGAATTTATAAGACAACACTTATATATGTTTACACAACATAAAAAAATAGTCAATTAAAAAAAATGATCTACATGATCTAAGCCTTCCGATAAGAATTAAAATAATTTCTCAACATCCTATAGTATATATTTTTGAACCATTAATTATTTTCACTATTTAATTGCTAATAAAACTAGAAAACATAAATTATCAAATAGGACAAGAAATTTTTCTCAATAGCCAAAAGATCGAATGGACAGATCCTTCTCTACTTTATACATTTTAACTTTTCAAATGTGAATAGAAAAGGTACTTATAATATTCTTTGAAGAGAAATTAGAGGCTAAGGATCCTTTTTTCATCAAGTATGTGAAAATAAACCATCCAACAATGAGAGGGGATATAAAAACCGTGTTTGGATCACTCTTTCCAAGTTATTATGGGAAGATTTTTTTCAAAAAATCAAACTAAATTGGGCTAAAATGTGACGTATGTGGAAGAAAAAATAAGGATATACGAAGATAACATATGTGCACCCTAAAAATTATAAGAATGAATGAATAAGAAACCGACACATAGTTATTGTTGCCACTCACTCAAAATTTACAATTTTCAAAAACAAAAAAATTGGATAAGTGACCCCTTTTCCTTATGTATTTAGATTTTTTAAGGTCCGAGGAGTAAGATTAGTCTTAACAATTATTTTATTTAAGAAATTTTGGGCCCTTTTCGGTGTTTTGTGGTAAATACAGTTCTTGGGGAACATGAGGAACAATTACTACATTCCTCTCATTCCCGCATCTTCATTCTTCCCACAATACATTCAAGTCAATGTTGTGTAGAATATTTAAATCCCCATGGAACCTATTCCCACCGAGCCCTTGTTTTTTGTACTTGTGTTATTCCCCGCACACCTCTTTTTCCCACATTGGTCTAATATTTCCTTTTTGTGGATATTGCGAGATTTTTGGAATTAGTGGAAGCTGTTCCTTTGAGCCCTTGGTTCCCCATGCACTGTTTTCTCCACATTTTCCTAATTACTTTTTATTACAGATGAGGTGGATATTTTGGAACTCATGACCCTTATTTCACCTCGACCCCTTATTCCCCACATCCCGTTGTTCTCCATATTTTCTTTGACACACAAGACTCTCCTTCAATAGTTATGAAAATATTCTCACATGGGGCGAATGTGTTCTCCGTAACCCCTCTGCTCCTGCAATATCACTTTTCCTACATTACATAGAGATCCTTTGCATTATGGACAATGTGAAAATTATTAGAATGTATTAAGTGTATCATTTTGTCTTATGTACCCTACACTCTATTTTCACACGTAATTCTTTCTTCCCATAGTTAATGTAGAGATTATTGCATCGAGAAGAACTGTTTACTCAAGAACTCAATTTCTCACAACCTTACACCTTCGTAAGCCATTTGATTTATTTTTACTCAAACAATGTATATTCTTTTTAGAACGTGAGGAAATTTTCCCTTAGGACCTTTGTTCTCCACAACTCCATCATATCTCGCATTGTAAAGGAGATTGATTAAAGAACTTCATGTAACCTCACCATTGCCCACATTCTAATAATTTTTTCAAATTAACCCGCTCTCAATCTGTTTTGCTATAAAGGGTAAACCTTAGTCATTTTTGAACCATGCCAAATTGAGGATTTGAGCTTGCACTTTTCACCTCACTCATGTGCCCTAGGAAGACCTTTTTTCCTATATATTACTCATTTTTGACCCAATTTCAAAAATTCAAAGTGCATCGTAACTATTATCAAGGAATCATTATTTTCATAGTGGACAATTTAAAGTATATATGAATAAAGAAAAAGAAAAATAGGTATAGGATATTGATGAAACATCTGAGAAGGAAGTGGAGCAAGAGAAAAATCAATAATTAGCTGAATATTGTTGTTGTACCCATGCTACAAGCTCCTAATGTTCCTTTTCTTCTGGTTCATAATATTTTTCTTTCTAATTGTTATTTTTTGAGTTGGATTTATCATTTTAAAAATATAATTGGAAATAAATAAAACTTATGTAATTAAATAATTAAGTGTTTAGCACTTAATTAAATGATAATTAGTTAGAAAGTTGGTTACATCCTCCCCTCAACCTATATAAGGCTTATCTCTCATTTGTAAATAGGTTGGCTATTAGAAATTGGTGCCCTAAAATGTAAATAAAAAATTTGATCTCTTTATCTCATATGTGTTCTTTCCTTTTCTCCTTCTTACAATTTGTGAATGTGAAGATTAATATATGTGAATTCTAAAACTTTGTGTTCAATTCATAGAATGTGATGTGAATAAATTTTTGTCTATCTACATTTATATTTTTCTTTTTCATATGTATTGGCTCACATGTTCTTAAGATCTCTCGCATGCAATAATAAGATATAACTCTGAATTATTTGTATCCGAATGTGTTTCCTTCTTCCTTTTCCACCCTACAATAGTGGGTAATCTTACACAATCAGGGAATATACTTGTATATTTGATCATTGAGTTAGTTATGACTTTGTTTCTCTAATTCATATTTTTTTCTTATACAAAATTGTGTTTCTTCCTCCCAAACCCTATTCCCTATTTATATTTTGTATTGAGAATATGGAATCATTCATTACACCAATATCCTCATTCAAATTTGATTAGATTGTACATTTTTATATATTTAGATTCTCAAGTTTTTGGTGAAATAAGGGAACCTCCCCATAAAGAGGAGGGATTGTTGTCCCCTGAACTATTGATTATGTTCAATGACAATATTTCCAACCAACAACTTTTTTGCATCCACCATGGGGCATGTATTGTGTTTCCCACAAAATAATATTTAGAACAAAATAGAAATTCCAACACACTATCTAAAAAAAGATATACACAAGGATAAAGATCTCAATAAGTAGAGGATCTTGCTTTTAGTTACATCAATAGTGAGGCTTTTAGTTATCCCCATAGAAGAGAGGTAGAAACAAAATATCAAAAGGTACACCTCCTACCAAGGGAAGGGCTAGTGCATCCTTTTAGGAAAGTAATACTTCTTAGGATTTGGTTTTATCTGGTGTTTATGTACATTTGTAAGTTGTATTTACTACAATGGTTTGTATACCAATACCTTAGGTCGGTAAGTTGGGCCCCTTGCCCTTGTACAACCTCTCGCATGATCTTCCCAAGGGGAATCAAAATAATTTCCCAAAGTTTAAAGGTGATGGAAAAGAACATATAGATGAACATATTATAGCTTTCATTATTGCATGTGGTAGTCCTAGAGTTGAGCATGAGGATGTGTTTGTCAGAATATTTATTGAGACTCTACAAGATAGTTTTGCAGACTAGTTTTACCATCTTCTACATGGCACTATCACCAATTGGAACACCATGTGAACTTAGTTTGAAAATAAGTTCAAACCTAAGGAATATTCTCATGCACTTCTGGCTCAAATTTCCCAAATGAATAAATAACCATATGATCCCATGCAAGATTTTATTGCCAAGTTCAACAAACTCGGTCAATAAGATTCAGCTTTCTTCTCATCCCACTACACAAAATTTAAAGTTTTTATTTATTAATTCATAATTTCTAGAAGGAAGTTATGCATTGAGAAGAGCACAACTTTTTACTATGGATATGGATCAAGAATTGGCTATAAGTGTATAATATGACCTGATTATGTTAGCTAAGTTAAGGAAAGAACCACCTAAATCTAAGGCTTATACTTCAAGTTCATCGAGCTCTAAGAAATTGGTTCAAAAGCTAGCCGATGAATTAATTTATTTTAAGAACCAAGTGGCTCAAAAATTTTCATATAAGGACATACAATGAAGGAATTTTCATCCCAGGAACCATTTTATTATTGTTCAACATAAATTGGCTATTGAATATCCTCTTGTGAAGGTTTCAGTGAATGCAACATATGAGGTACAAGAATCTAACAATGAGGTAGAAGAAGAAGAAGTTGAAGAATATAAACAATAATTTTAAGAGTTCCAAGAGGAAGATGATGACTCTCAAATTAACTATATTGTTTATGAAGAAGCATACAATGATGATTATGACAATGTAGTTGCTAACATGAAAAGTGAATCATATGTTATCATGACTAGAGAGTAGATGAGAAAAAATAAGGAAGTAGTGTAACCAGAGAAAAAGGAGAAAACTCAAGAAGCTCCAACTATTATCCTAGTGGTTGTAAGAAGAGGGGCACCTATTCCTACCACTGCTATGAAGAAATTAAGTGTTGTTTCTTAATCTAGTAATCCTTAATCTTTAACTTATGTATTGAAATTATCAACTCTTAAACCCATGTCTAAGACACCTTTAACTCCAAAGGATGATAAGCCTAAATCCCTTATAGTTTCAAGTCAATAATCTCCGTCAAATTCAAGGTATTTTGATATTATTAATCATATTAAAAAGACTAAAATTCAAATCTCTGAAGCTAAATTTTACAAGACTCACCTTGAGGCTTTTTCTCAAGTGGAATAATTTGTTAATTCCAAGCCTAGTTAGTATTCCACAAATTATAAATGCATCTTGAATACCCCTAATCCTCCATCTACATAAAATTTAATGGCTTACACACCCTCTACTTCCAAAAACATTAAACCCTTTTATGTAACATTTCTCATATCTGGTCATAAACTCGCAACTATGTTATTGACTCTGGAGCATCAGATAATGTGATGCCCACAAAATTTTCTCATACACTTGGTCAAACCATGACTCAAAATTTTGGTTCATGTTATTAAATGGATACCAAGGAGGTGCCCCTATTTAGAATAATAAAATATGCTCAAGTTTCTTTTGCAACTTTCCCGACAATAGAGTCAAGGCCACAATTCTTTTTGTTGACATACCTCCATCTTGTGGTATGATATTGAGTAGAAAATTATGTAAGGGTGTTAGAGGTGAAATTTAGATGGACTAGTCCCATACACTCATCCCAATAAATGGAAATATGAAGAAATTGTTGTAGGAGATACAAGCTAAATACATTTCTCAAAAGATAGATGATTATAAGACACGTAACCTATACAAAGACTTGGGCTATGGGAGCTACATGGTAATGTCGATTCTCAAGTCAAGACTCCCAAATTTTTTTCAAGAATATGCAAATTATATATGGACTCTCGAATTTGATGGGAGTTGTTACACAATGGGTTCTGGAGCAAAAATCATATTAGTGTCACTAGATTGTAAAATCCACCCTTTCTCCTATAAACTCAAGTTTTCCAATACCAACAATACTAATGAGTATGAGGCTCTTCTCCTTGGCCTAGTAGTAGAAAAGGATATAAGGATAAAGAACCTCCATCCACAAGGTGATGTTGAGCTCATTTTCAATCAGGTTTGGAATTCTTTTCAAGTGAAGAATGAAAGACTTGAGCATTATTGCAACAAGGAATAAAATTTTATCAAATTTCTGGATGCCTTTTCAATTAATGTTGTGTCAAGAGACAAAAACACTAGAGTAGATGCTCTAGAAGTCTTCGGGTCCCTACTCATCCCTCATACATATTTCAATTAAGATAATTTTATGGTGGAGATGATTTTCAGACCTAGTGTTTCCGACAATGCATAAAATTTGCAAGTCTTCAATGATGACCAGTATTTTCTTTCCTTCCTATAACTAAGTGAAAATTTTAGTTAATTGTATTTTTAAGGAAGTGAGACTGGTTATCATGAATCCACTACATCCTCTATTTCTAAGGAGGGAGTTGAGGAAGATTTTGATAAAGATGTTTATATCAAACTCAAAGCTATTAATATAATTAGAGGCTTTGTGAGTCTAGAAGACTTATTTGATAAACATGTTAAATACATAAAAGGAAAAGTGTCACAAGATGATAACCAATCATATGGGTTTGAAAATTTTAATTTAGGAAGTGATGAGGAGCCAAATTTTGTCAATATTCACAAAAGTTGTTTTGGTGAAGATTTAAATAAAATGGTTGAAATTTTAAAGAACTATGTCAATGTGTTGGCTTACTCCTATGATGACTTGAAAAAGTTGAAGCAAATGGAGATGTAACATTAAATTCCCTAAAAATATGTATTCAACCATTCCGCTATAAGTAAATATAGTATAATCCAAAAAATTATAGGTACAATTTATCAATATATCCAAAAGCTATTAAGTGTCAAGATAATATTTCTTGTTCATCATTCTCTTTGGGTTTCCAACATAGTGCATGTAAGGAAGAAAAATGGAGAAATTTGGATTTGTGTTGATTTTAGAAATTTAAACAAGGATTCTCTCAAAGATAATTACCCACTTCCTATGATGGATCAGATTCTATAGGTTGTGATGGGTTTAGAGATGTTTTCCTTACGATGGGTTTTCACGGTATAACAAATTGAAGTGAACTTGCAAGATTAACAAAAAAATACCTTCACAAATCCTTGGGTATGTTCTCTTACCTAAGAATGCCTTTTGGATTGATCAACATAGGTGTAAAATTCAAGAGGGCAATGGATTTGGCCTTTTGATATCTAAAGAACAAGTGCATATCGGTTAACCTAGATGATCTTACTATTTTCTCCAAGAAAAAGGAAGATCATTTTTAGCACCTGAAGTTAGATCTTCAAAGGTGTAGGGATCATGAAATATCACTAAATCTAAAGAAATCAATCTTCGGTGTTACAGAGGGAAAGCTTCTTGGACACATTATGTTGAAATATGGGATAAATATTGATTCTGAGCATGTTCAGGCTATCTAAAAGATATCTCTTCCACCAAGTAAGAAAGGTGTTCACTCCTTCAAAAATCAATTTCCTTAAAAGATTTATTCCTGATTTTGCATTATTGACAAGGATAATAGCCCTAATGATGAAGGAAAAAATATTTTTCATTGGAATGATAAAGGGAAGAATGTTTTTGAAAACATAAAGAAGGATATTACCGAAAACATATCCTTGTTTGCCAAGATTTTGATAAGGATTTCATAATTTATTGTTATGCCTCGAGAATAGTTTTTCAGCCATTCTAGTACAAAATGACCAAGGGATGTGAAATAACCCATTACATTTATGAGTTATGTGTTGAAGGCTCATGATTTGAAATATTCCCAACTAGAGAAACATTCCTTTATTATGATGAAATATGTGAAACAATTCTATTACTATATTTTGAACTCACACTCCACTTTGTTTGTACTTGATACATCGTGAAGTATATCCTCCTCTAGTAGGAGTTTGGATCAAAATGAGGCAATTGGGTGGCAAATTCTAGGATTACAATCTAGATACTAAGCCAACCAATATTTTTCAAGGTAAGGGCCTATGTGAATTGATTCATGAATGTTCAAGAGTGATTCAGTGAAAAGGAGACTACTAAGATTCCTATTGTAATTTTCTTAAGTTTAACTGATGAGTGATATTCCAATATTGCTCATTTTATTACCTATGGAGAATTTTTGGCACATCTCAAAGTGCAAAGAAAAGAGAGCCACCAAGCTCCAATATGACAATATGTCCTTTAGGACAATTCCTTGTTTAAGAAAGGAATTGGTGGTATTTTTCTCGAGATGTGTGGACAAGGAACAACAAAAAATATTACTGAGATAATTTCATGATCATGCCTATGGAGGTAATTTTTCTTCCTCAGTAAAAACTTACAAGATTCTCCATGTAGGCTATTAATGGAAAACTCTATTCAAAGATGCATAAAAGTGGGTTTCAAAATGTGAAGCATGTTAGACTTTTTCACTATACCCATGTTGGCCACTTTGCCTCTCGAAACTAGTTGTCATTGAATATCCTTTCCAAAAGTGAGGGATAGATGTTATCGAAACTCTAAATCCAAATTTGAGTACAGGTCACACTACCATTCTAACTACCACCGATTACTTTACAAAGTGGGTTGAAAAATTTTGAGTCAAAATAACCACTTCCGAAGTTGTCATGATTTTATCAAGGAAAACATATTGGTCGATTGAGTGTCCCAAACAAGATTTTGACATATAATCCCCTAACTTCTCTTCTCATGAGATCATTTTTTTTTATGGGTAAAGTAATTCCCTTACACAATTCTCATATTATTATCCACAAGGGAACAAACAAGTGAATTAACTAATAAGAACTTGATAACTATTATCAGGAAATTAGTGGATGAGTCATAGAGGAACTAGCATAAGAAGTTGTATGATGCTCTTTGGGATGAAAAAATCACACCATAATGGGTCATTGGGATGTTCCATTTCAATTAGTTTACAAGATAGAATCTCAGTTTCCAATTAAAGTGGAATTTCCTACAAGTGCACCTTGTTAAAGCTATTGAAGATGAGTAATTCTCAAATACCTTGGAGAAGAGGATAATGTACCTATAGAAATTAGATGAGGAAAGGTTACAGGTTTTGGATAGGATATCTATACAGCAGAAAATATTCAAGCAACTCTTTGATAAAAAGGCCAAATTTTGAGACTTCCAAGTTGGAGATATTATCTATCTCTCGGGACAAAGGTGTGAACTGACGGAAGTCACGACAAGTTTGATTCACTCTATCTTGGTCCTTTTAAAATTTGGCACTCTGTTGGTGAAAATTCATATTATTTGAGCTATATGGATGGAACTTCCCTTCCATTTCCATATATTGGCTAGTATCTGAAATTGTTTAAGTCATAAAGTTGATGTCAATCCTTTGTATATGCTCATGTACATAGTATTATATAGTACTTGTTTTGGTCTATGTTCTATCACCTTATTTCCTTCTATGTGGCCATGTTATGTATTTTCCTAATGGATGTATGCACTAGTATTGTAACCATGAGATTCTGAGGTACTTTTTTTGTCTTGTTTTCAATGTGTCAAGTCAATTCAATCCCCATAAAGAGCCGCTTGTTATCACTCACTCAAAATGTGTAATTTTCTATATTTTTAAAATATTTTAGTAAAGTGACTCCTTTTCCCTAATGTTTTGTCCTTCACAAGGTCCGAGGAGTAACAAAAGTTTGAAAAAATAGTTTATTTTAATAATTTTGTGCCTTCTTTAGTGGTTTGCTGAAAATTGAGGTTACGGAGAAACAAAAGGAATAGTTCCCCCATTCCTCTCGCTCCCACATCCTTGTTCTTCCCGCAATACATTCGGAGTTTATTTTTGTGTGGAATTTTAGACTCCCTATGGAACCTATTCATATTGATCCCTTATTCTCTCGCATAGTGTTGTCCCATGTGCACCCCATTTTCTCACATTGATCTACTATTTCATTTATTGTGGATATTATGAGAGTTTTGGAACTATTTGAAGTTATTCCTTTGAGCCCTTAGTTCCCCATGCACCTTCTTTCTCAAAATTTCCCTAATCTCTTTGTATTATGGATAAGGTAGATATTTTTGGAGCTCATGTCCCTTTTTTCACCCAACCTCTTATTCCTTGCATCGCGTTGTTCTTTACATTGATCTTCGACCCGTAAGTATCACCTACAATAGTTATGTGGAGATTCTCACATCAAGTAAAACTATTCACCACAACTCCTTGTTCCTATAATACCACTTTTCCCGCATAATATAGAGCTCCTTTACATTGTGGCTGATGTAGAAATTATTAGAACGTATGGAAGTGTTTCGTTTTTTCTTGTGTTCCCTTGACTCACTTTTAACCCGTAAGTATTACTTCCCGTAGTTAATGTAGATTTTTTCATGTCAAGTATAACCATTCCCTAAAGCAATTAGTTCCCCACAATCCATTTGATTTCTTTGTACCGCAAACAATGCGAAGATTTTAGAACACATGAAACTTATTCTCTGTTAGGACCTTTATTCTCCACAACTCTATAATGGCCGCATTATAAAAGAGATTAATTTAAGGGTTCCCACAACCTCACTTTGAATCCCAAATTCTATTAAATTATTTAGATTAACTCTACTCTTTAGTTATCATTCTATAAAAAGTAAACCTTTGTCATTTTTGCACCATTCCAAATTAAGGATTTGAATGTGCACTTTTCACCTCACTCCCACACCCTAAGAGAACCTTTTTGTCTATTTCTTGCTCATTTTTAACCAAATTTCAAAAATTTACAATGGATCAGAACCATTATCAAGGAACCACTTTGTTCATAGTGGAGAAATTAAGGTATATATAAAGAAAAAAACAAAAGAGTTTGAGAAGATTGATAAAAATCCTAAGATGGGAGTGGAGCAAGAGAAAACACAAGAATAAGTTGAATATTGTTGTTGTGCTTGTGATACAAGTTCCTAATGTTCCTTCTTCTATTAGTTCATAATATTTTTATTTCTAATTGTTATATTTTTGGGTTGGCTTTAAAATTTTGAAAATAGAATTGTAAATAAAGCCAACTTATGTAATTAACTAGTTAAGTATTTAACACTTAATTGAAAGATAATTAGTTAGAAATTTGGTTCCATCTTCCCCTAAACCTATATAAGGATTATCTCTCATTTGTAAAGGGGTTGGATGTTGAAAATTGGTGCGCTGGAATGTAAATACATAAATTTTGATTAATAGAGAAGAATATATTCTCTCTTTCTCTCATCTATGTTCTTTACTTTTCTCCTTCTTAGAATTTGTGAATGTGCAAATAAATATATGTGAATTATTAAACTTTGTTTTCAGCTCATAGAATGTGATGTAAAGAACTTTGTGTGTATCTACATTTATATTTTATGGGTTTTCATATATATTGACTCACATTTTCTTGATATCTCTCTCGTACATTAGTAATATATAACTCTATAGTATTTGTATCTAAATGTGTTGCCTTCTTCATTTTCCACCTTACAGTAGGGGGTAATATTGAACAAAAAGGAAGATACTTGTATCTTTAATAAATGAGTTAGTTACAATTTTTCTCCCTAATTCATAATTCTTTCTGTAAAAACTATTGTTTCTTCCTCCAAAACCCTATTCCCTATTTGTCTTCTGTATTGAGAATATGGAATCATTCACTGCATCAATATCCTCACTCAAATCATATTAGATTATACATTTACATATATTTATATTATTAAGTTTTTGTTGAAATAAGGGAACCTCCCCATAAAGAGGAGGGATTGTTGTCCCTTGAATTGTTGATTGTGTCCAATGATAAAATTTTCAACTAAATATTATGAACATTAATTTTCTAACACTGGATCACTATGATAACTCATTTCTTTGATATAAAATTTAGTTAACTTCTTAATTCATTATGGTGGGGGCATAAAGGGAGATTTTTATTGAAGGAATCTTCTAGAAGGGGTGAAGACCATTCAAAATATTAAGAGTGTGATTTAAGAACAATTGTATTAAACTATGAGAAGGAGATCTCAAAATAATATAGTGAATAGAATATCCAGATATCTACATTATCTACCACAAAATGTATACCAATGGAAATATCTCTCTAAGTTCTTTCTAATGACATCGGTCACTAGTTATTTAAAGCTCCTATCGAGAAGCTATAATAAAAATCTAGAGCCCAATTATGCCTTCATTTTATTTAAATAAGACATCTTATATCTCATTCTTACATTTAGAGTATGACATTAAATTTTACCTCATATGTAGGATCTCCTACATGTACGTAAGTGCCATGTGTTAAACCTTTATATTTTAGGATCTCAAGATCATCTATGTCAAACTATCTTATCTTAAGTTTTCCTTTGGAAATAAATGTTACATGGATTATTTTACAAGGATTATTGGGCTCATGGTATTTCACTCTAAAATCCTTAGAGTTCTTTTTGTTCAACTTGGCCCTTCTCGGTTTCTCAGGACTCAAGGATTTTGTATTGCAAGTGATTTTGACCGTGAAACCTCGGATACCTTAAATATCTTATATTTTTCTTGGTTTTATCTCCTTTTCAGGTTATCCACTAGACATATTTACACTTATATGAAATTCAATATATCAAGTTTTTAGGCTCCATGGGTTCTCCATTCCTTAACCTTTCTTAAACCTTGTTATCCAAAATAACCCTCTTTAAATCATTTTGATAACTTGCATATTCATTCGGATTTGGAAAGGTAAATTAATGAAAAATAGAGAAAATATGTGTTTAGAAATTGTAACACCCTTGACAATGGTTATTCTCCTCCTTTGCATTTCAAGTATTGACATGTGATTTTCCTTATAAAGCTATGTTCTTTTGATTGTTGGAGATCATGTTTTATATGAACAAATCATTTCTTTTCTTAAGATCCTTTGACTGAATTGCAATGGCTTCCTTGAATCTATTTTTCACTTTTTATAGGTGAGTTACAATCTGGTTTAAGAGTTGTAAACTTATCTATTAATCTGACTCATTGTAATGCTCGCTTCAACTACCACTTGAGACCAAGAAACAAACTAGGAAAATTATGGAATAATTTTTTTTTTATAAGAAGGGTCTACAAACAAGTAGCAAGACACTATTTTGAAACTAAATAGGTTCCAGAACAAATTATTATTAACCAAACCCAATATTTCCATTTTTATCTTATAACTAGTTTACAAGATTCCAATTTGGAGGTTACAAGTTTTACTAAGGTTTAGGGAGAAATTTACCCCAAGGCCTACTCTCTAACAAGACCTGAATTTCAAATAGATTTTTCACACATTTAGAGTTATCAAAACTTTCCTAAACTAAGTTCATTGGATAGTAAAATTCCTCACCTTTCCAACCATATAAATAAGTCCTCCTAACTCCTTGTAAAACTCAAGTTATGGCCGGGCGGAGTTTTAGGGGAAAATTTTCCCTTAGAAGTCTGCGGGTTAGGGAGAAAATGCCTTCGGGCCCCCACCGACGCCCCAAATGCCACGTGTCATCACGTAATTGGCCCAAGCCAGCGGGTCACGGGGAAAAACATAAATTTTTTTCCAAAACTAAGTTTTCAATTTTTCGAAGGAAAATTTTCCTCCGTGCCTCCGCGCTTGCCCAAATGGCCACGTGGCACTTTGTGATTGGCCGCGGGCATGCGGAGAAAATATTGATTTTTCACCCAAGGGGTAAAAAGGTTAAAAAGGATTGCATGGACCCCCACACCCATGGGTACATGTATCAACACCCTATTGGCTGCGGGGTGTGGGTCCACAGAGGAAAAAGTGAAATTTTTCCCAAAGGCAAAAAGTTATGTTTTCAAATTTTCTTTCGTGCCGCCATGCCACGTGTCATCACGTGATTGGCTGTGGCGACGCGGAGTTGTAGGGATATTTTTGAAAATTTTCCAAAGGAAATTTTTTTTAAAAAAATCTAAGTTTTCAATTTGAACCCGCGCACCTCCCTGCCACGTGTCAACACGTGATTGGTTGGGGGTCGCGGGGTTGCGGGGGAAATTGGGAAAATTTTCCCAAGGAAATTTTTTAAAAATGTTATGTTTTACAAAGGGTCAGCCCCTCCAAGGTGCCATGTGGAAAATTCTGATAGGATGAGAAGGTGGTGGGGCCACGGAAATTTTTAAGAAATTTTTCTAAAGTTCAAAATTTAAATTTTTCTAAGGTCGAATTATTTCATTTTTGGTTTGGGATGGCCATTTTGAAGTAAAACTTCAAATGGCCATAACTTTTGATAGGAAGCTCCATTTTAGGCAAAAAAGGACTTTCCGGAAAGCTCTCGGAGTCTTCTTTGCACAGAAATCATAATTCTAGAATTTAATGAAGTTTAGAGGGTCAATTTTAATAAATCAATCTGCTGGTGCATTTAATTGAAGGACTGGCAGTTTCAACTTATAGTTTTTGACAAAATTTGAACTCCTTCTTTACTCAACATGTCAAACTGACATGGAGGATCAAAATAGGGAAGATTTAGAATGTTTTAGTGAAGTCAATTTGTTCAATTATTCAAGTTGTGTTTTTCTCCAACAAGAGACAGAAAAATAAATTAGGAAGGGAATTGATTTAAAATTGGAATGGTTAAATTGTTTCTCCGAGTTCTCTTTGTCAACCTGGGTTTAAATAGGTCCTAGCATATTAATTTATAATCTTTTGAAGTTGATTAGGAAGTATAAATGTGAACTGTTCTTTTATTAAAAAGTTATTTGAACTTCAAAACAGTGAATTGTTCCTTTTAAATTGACTTGACAATTTGTCATTTGAATGTGCATAAGAATTCTAACTTAATCACTTACAATACTTCTTAAATCATCCATCCAATTCTAAATGAAACTACATTCCAAATTTTAGTTTTACTATGCATCATGCAAAGAAACAACATTGGCTTTCATTCCACATGCATCTTTTAACATTCCAAAACAAAGGTTCTTTTATTTTTTTTCAAAACAAAATTTCTTTCAAGGAAAACAATACAAATCCAGAATACATTGCCATATAAAATTTAAAAGAATCATTTCCAACACTTTATTGATAGTTCAAATAACTTACAACTGATTTCCTTTTCAATTTGATTTCAATTTGTCTAATACATAGTATGAAACATCTTTCACATTTTCTTTCCAAGTAAAACAAGGAATATAATTCTTCTTTACATTTCTCAATTCAATTACAACTTCCATTACAATGCCATCATTTCACATTAAAATATATATACACTCATCCACTCGAAGTGGGAAAGGTTACATTCAAATATACTCAAGGAGATGATCAAACTATGGAATTCTTCTCCAAATAGTAGCATGTTGTTTTCTTCTTCTTTCATCTTTTGATCACAACAAGGAAGGGGGAAAGGCAACGCTCTCCACCCAACCAAGACATCCAATGGAAAAAGAGAATCCATCTTTCCCCATTGGCCCCGAGCCCCAACCATATTGAAAAGGAGCATGATTTACAACACATGGAAACATGGGCTTCTTTCACATATAACAAACATATTTTCACATTCACAAAGAAATACAAATCAATAAGATGTAGTTCTCAACTACAACAAACAATTACAATCAAAACAAAGGCTTCTTCCAAGCAAGCCAAACAAGAGTAAGATCTATGGAGGTCTCCTTATGCCTCCCATGTTGGAATTGGGCATCCACCTAAAACAAACTACCAAAACATAACAATCCCATAAACCTTATCCCTCCTCAACCCCTCCTTATCCCTCCTCCAAATTTATCCCTTATGCCTCCCCAAAGTAAGAAATGCAAGCATATTCTTTTCCTAGGTGGATCCCAAACCAACACTCCCTCCACAAGAACAAGTGCCCTTGGAAATCCCTTATCCCTCCTCTGATATAACCTCATAGTCTTCTCTCTACACCTTTCCCTAAGAATTATACCCATCCAATCAAGAATGCAACACAAACATCATTCAACAATGCATGCAAGGAGAAGGAAAAAACAACAAATCAAAGGATTTAAACCCTACCTCTCCATAATGGAGATTTGTTTCCAAACAACAGTTCTTTGTTGCACAAAATCAGTCCCAAAACAGCAAGGTAAGAAGCATGCAAATGAAATCCAAGCTTTCTCCACAGCAAGCTCCCAAATCAGCCAAGAAATTGACCCAAAGAAGCAAGACAAAGTTTCAACAACCTCCAAATGAGAAAGAAGCTTCATTTTTATAGGGAAGGAAAGAGATAGGGTGATGTGGATCCATGTGGGATGCCACATCATTTTTCCTCATCCCCCAAGAATGCAATCAACATCAAAAACAAATCACATAAAATAAATATGATAAAATCACTTACATACACAATTTCAACCCATACTCCAAAAGGGATGCATTAAAATTATGTAAGACAAGTGCAATAAATTCTTACACAAAATCATATCAAAACTTAATAAAAAGGCCTAACATCTACTCCCAAACCATAGGCATGGTTGGTGGAGGATTTTGAGAGGTGTGGGACAAGTTTAACTTGTCCCACAAGCCTCCAATTTAGGCTCCCAAGACCAAATCCGAGTTTCAAGGAGGATGGAGTGTTCTATACTCCAAAAATCTGATTTAAACAATCCATCATTTCACTTACACAACTCTTACATCCTCTTACACATGCATTAATGTCTATTAATGACTCTATTTATTACATGTTTTGACATAAAGATTTATTTATCTATCATATGGTTATACATAATATAAATCAAATTTAATTATTAATCAAGACAATAATATTATTTCCTTACATTCCACCTCCCAATTAATTTAATTAAAATTTAACTATATGAATTCCCACATTATACTATCACATTAGAATAATTAAAATAAAGAGCACATTACAAATAAAATACATACAACAATAATTAAAAGGGAACACATAAATAAAACACATATATGCCCCATGGTCACAATAATGGAAATCCCCCCATGGGGAGTCCTAACATAACACAACACACAAATCAAACACAGTTGCCATGGTGACCTTGTTGATTTCACACATTGAATTCCAATATGGTTAGTCTCCAATCCCCCGACATTGTTGTGATTTTTAACCTGCAAAATGAAAATACCTCCTTCGGCCTCGTGGCCATATCAGAACATCCAAATGAGATATAAAATCAACATATAATTATTAAATCCAAATCACAACAATATCAAGAATTTAACATTTATCATTTAAATTCAATTTGCAACTATATCATCATCCAATAGATCTCTATACTAGAGCTATTCATAATATCAATGTCACATGTCTAAAATCAACATCAATAACCTATCCATGTCAACTAGTATATCATCATCCACATAATAATAATAATGTCTCAATGATCATCAAGCAAAATATATCCGAATCGGATCAATATTAATCCATAGTCTAACATCTAACCATCATACTAAGCAAAACATAATAATGTCCATAGAAATCCATGATCTAGCATATACACATCATACTACATCAAAACATAATAATGTCCAAAATATGATCAATAGTGTCAGGATCAGTATCTAAATAGTGTCAAAGGAGAGGGCACTACATCCCCTCCCCTTAGACTCGACTTCCTCCTGGAAGTCACTGGAACAAATGTGGAAATTGCACTCGTAAAATAGTAGCATCCTCCCAAGTGGCTGCAGTCTCATCATATCTATCCCACTGCACCTGTACCTGATCAATCTCTCTACCTCGAAGGCCCAGGGTCCTACGATCGATGATACGGATGGGCTCCACCATCACCTACCCTTGATCTTGCACCTGCAATGATGTCCAATCTAGCACATGAGAAGGATCTATGATGTATCTCCTAAGAATAGAAACATGAAACACATCATGTACGTGAGACAAGTTGGGTGGCAATGCTAGACGGTAAGCCAATGGGCCGATACGCTCCAAGATCTCAAAAGGTCCAACGAACCAAGGAGCTAACTTAGAACCTTTTCCATAATGGATCGGGCTCTTATGTGGCCTAACATAAAGGAAACCTTCATGCCCACATCAAAATTATGCTCGGTTCTATGTTGATCAGCATACTTCTTCTTCTATCATGTGCCTCCTGTAATCTCTACCTGATCAACACTACCTGCTGCTCCATGTCCTACAAAAGAGCTGGTCCAAGAGATACTCTATCCTCCAATATATCCTAGCTAAGGGGTGTCCTGCACTCCCTACCATACAAGGCCTAAAAAGGAGCCATGCCTATAGAACTCTGGAAGCTATTATTGTAGGAAAACTCCACAAGATACAGATACTCCTCCCATCTCGCTTGGTGATCCATCACGTACATCCTGAGCATGTCCTCCAAAATCTGATTCACCCTCTCAGTCTATCCATCTATCTCAAGTGATAAGTTGTGTTGAAGTTAATCTTCATCCCGAGAACATACTGCATGGTAGTCCAGAAATGGGAAGTGTACAAAGGATCGTGGTCACAAATGATCTTTCGCGGGATTCCGTGCAACCTGACAATCTCATCAAGTAGACACGTGCCACTACACTAGCTATATACGTGGTCTTCACCGGAGAAAATTGAGCTACTTTTTTCAATTTATCAACCGTGACCATGATGGCGTCATGGTGATATCTCGACATTAGTAACCCAACAATGAAATCCATGGAAATGGTGTCCCATTTCCACTCCACGGTATAGCATGAGGAAAAAGAAGGCCAGCTGGATGTTGATGCTTGGCCTTCACTTTCTGGCACTCTAAGCACCATGACACAAACTGATCCATGTCCTTGCAAAGACCTCTCCAGTGATATAGCTGTCTCAAAGTGGTGTGCATCTTCTTCACCCCAGGATGGGCTGAATAGGGTGCACGATGTGCCTCTGTCAAGATGTCCTGCCTCAAGCCTCCATCTCTAGGAACATATATCCCACCTCTATGCCTAAGAAGACCATCTACCTCTAGAAGTGAGAAACCATCAAATTTCCCCTCAAGGGGTCTCTTGGGACTCAATCTCTACTCAAGCTACAATGTAAAAGCTGTCAAGAGGAAGTCAAGAATCTCGCTCCGTAAATATGTGCTCACCTTGAAGTAGCCATACTCAAATGTCTCATCTACCGAGAGTAATCTACAACCACATTCTCCTTCCCTTCACATGCTCTATCTCCATGTCATACTCAAAATCAACCCATCCAATGCCTCTAACGAGCAGTGTTTAGATTGGGCTGCGTGAAGAGGTGGCGAAGACTCAAATGATCTGTCCTGAGTGTGAATCTCCATGTCCAAGAAGAAAATGTCTCCATCTAACCAAAGCATGCACAACTATCATAAGCTCAAGATCATGGGTAGGATAATTAAGCTTGTGATCCTTGATTTTGTGAGACTCAAAAGCTACAACCCTACCATCCTGCATCAACACACCTCCAAGCCCTACTAAAGAAGCATCTGTGCAAACAAAGAACTCACCCTGTGGATCCGGCACTGCAAGAATGGGTGTTGTAGTGAGGCACTCCTTTAGTGTCCTGAAGGCCTACTCACATCTATCTATCCAAACAAACTTCTTCCCTTTCCGTTGAAGGGAAGTGATGGGGTGTGCTATCCGAGAGAAATCCTGAACAAATCTCCTATAGTAACCTACTAACCCCATGAAGTTGTGCACCTCTGTCACTGTAGTGGGTGCTGGCCAATCCATAATGGCTCTAATCTTGGAAGGATCAACTGTGATACCTTCACCTAAGATGATATGACCCAAGTATTGAATCTCTGACTGAAAGAAAGCACACTTCTCCAAGTTCCCATAAAGTTGCTGCTCACGAAGACACTAAAGAACCGATGAAGGTGCCCTCGTGCTCCTCACGCGTACATGAGTAAATCAGAATGTCATCAAGAAAGATGAGCATGAAGTGATCTAGAAAGGTCTTGAATACCCCATTCATCAAACTCATGAATACTACGTGGGGGCATTCATCAAACCAAAGGGCACCACTATGAACTCATAGTGCCCATACCTCATACGAAAAGTAGTCTTATAAATGTCTGCCTCTGTAATCCTCAACTAATGGTACCCTGACTTGAGATCAATCTTAGAGAACACCATGGCCCCCTTCATTTGATCAAACAAGTCATCAATGTGAGGTAGGGGATAACGATTCTTGATCATTACCTTATTCAGCTGGTGGTAGTCTATGCACAACCGCAATGATCCATCCTTCTTCTTAACAAAAATAAATCGGTGCACCCCAAGGGGATACACTAGGATGGATAAGGCCTTTCTCTAAAAGGCCCTCCAGCTACAACTTGAGCTCACAGAGCTCTGGGGTGGTCATCCGATAAGGATCTTGTGAGATAGGCTCTACTCCTAGAACCAAATCAATATGGAAATCAATCTCACGTGGGGGTGGCATCCCCAGTAGCTCCCTGGAAAAACATCAGCATACTCTCTCAAAATGGGATGGTCATCTAGTGATGGCCCACTAGACCCATCCTCCGCCCTATCACTGACTGTGATTACATACATCTGACAACCACCGCACACACCGCTTGAGCTACATAGTGGAGATAGTGTGAATAGAAACAAGTCTCCTGACCCTAGAAATCACTGACTCAACTCCAAGATCATCTACACAAGATATAGTCTTATGATAGCAATCCATCCTAGCCCTATGTGTAGACAACCAATCCATGCCTAAAATGACTCCATATGAGCCCAAAGGAAGTATGTGGAGATCTGAAGTGGTGGTGAAAGGTCCCAAATTAACAACACACTCCTTTACTAAGGAGTCTACAGAGACCTTGGCTCCCGAAGCCATCTCGACATCCCAACTATGACCCTGTCTAACAGCCACCATCCTGCATCGCTCTACTAAGGATGGTACAATAAATGAATTAGAAGAACTAGAGTCAAACAATATAGAGGTAGGAACACCTCCAATACTACATGGGGTCTCAATGACCATGCTCGGTGCTCGGCCTAGTG
The DNA here is from genome assembly GCA_018340775.1 of Taxus wallichiana var. yunnanensis. NCBI lineage: Eukaryota > Viridiplantae > Streptophyta > Pinopsida > Cupressales > Taxaceae > Taxus > Taxus wallichiana. The sequence continues at coordinate 155,073,137 of CM031243.1, read as the reverse complement.
GTTCTCAACCACTACATAGATCTTGTGACTCCATCCCATATCTCTAACTGTAGGCTCTGAGATGGGTGCCTTACCCTTATTAGGGTTCTGGGGGCAATCTCTCCAAAAGTGTCCCATTACCCACACCCGAAACAACCACATGAAGTCTCTCTAAACTGCAGCACCACTAGAAGGTGCCCTAGAGGTAGGTGTTGTGGACCCTGATGATCCAGCCATAGTCTGTTGTGGCCTTTGTGGTCGAGCTCCTGCCGATTGAGCTCTAGCTCCACCCCCGTGTCTGGTGGGACCCCTAGGAAGCCTCATGCTCCGACCTCTCTATGCATCAGCTCTCGAGGAGGCCTAAACGGTGGGTGGGACTATTGTTATTGCTGCTGTTCTTTGCTATGGCTACGAAAGATGACTGTGAAGAATTCTCGACCACCACGAGGAGGAGAGCTGACCCCCTCGATCTATTATCCTGCAACTGCTGAATATGGCTCCTGACTCGGTCTCTAGCCTGTTGGGTTTTACCCCAAGTCTCCTCTATAATGTAGGCCTTCTCAATGGCCTCTACTAATGTCTATGGGCAGTGGATGTACTACACCTCCAATGTCCAAATTAAGGCCCTAGATGAACCTATGGATTCACACATGCTCATCTTGCATGTAATCAATGTACTGAAGCAGGTCTAGGAACCTACTCTCATACTCGACCATTGTAAGGGAAGCCTGTCGAAGATCGTGGAACTCATCGATCCTCTGCTGTATGAATCTCTGTGGAAAGTATCTGCTCCTGAATATCTCCTCAAACAACTCCCAAGTGATTATCTCTGAATCTATATGGAGCTTCTGCTCCTCTGTCCTCCACCAAATTCTATCTCCATCCTTCAGTAGATGGATCACAACATGAGATTTTGTGTTGCTAGAACAAGGACAAATGTTAAAGCAACCACTCAAGCTAACCAACCAGGCCTCTACTAGAATCCCCCTATGTCACCTGAATAATGTGAGGGCCTAAGCTTTAAGATCTCCCTGATGTGATCCGTAGCTGTGGTCTGACGGCCTCTGGGCCTCTCCACCTACCTATCCCCAAGCCTAGGGCTCTGAGACCTCTCTCTCTATCCTAAAATATGGTCACCATGTCCCCTCAAAGGAGACTCTACTCTAGCTAAATCTCCATGAAAATTCTCTCCTCCATCCTCCTCACCATGTGGAGGAGGTGCATGTCCCTCTATGGAAGTATATTTGTCCTTTCTACCTGAGTGCCCTCTACTTGATCCTCCCGTAAGGCAAGCATTAACATCTGAAGGGTCTGCAAAATTTGTGGTAGGATAGCTGATAAACCCTAGTTTGGTGGTGGTGGTGGCGGTGGTGGAGGTGGTGGTGGTGGTGACTCTGAGCCTCTGTGAATGTTCCTCCTACTCTTTTGAGCTCCCTGCACAGACCAGAGTGGGAGTTAGTTCATTACCTTGAGTTTTCTTTAGTTTTCTAAGTTTACTAACATGTTCAATTTTCAATTAGTTTTGTTTTCTAGATTATCAATTTGCTAGTTTTAGGTTTCAAGTCTCAATGTTTCTAGTGTGCCCAATGGTCCAAGATTTTGAACCATGCTCTGATACCAAGTGTAATGCCCGCTTCAACTACCACTTGAGACCAAGAAACAAACTAGGAAAATTATGGAATAATTTTTTTTTATAAGAAGGGTCTACAAACAAGTAGCAAGATACTAGTTTGAAACTAAATAGGTTCAGAATAGATTCTAATTAACCAAACACAAGATTTCCATTTTTATCTTATAACAAGTTTACAAGGTTCCAATTTGGAGGTTACAAGTTTTACTAAGGTTCAGGGAGAAATTTATCCCAAGGCCTGCTCTCTAACAAGCCCTAAACTTCAACTAGATTTTTCACACATTTAGAGTTATCAAAACTTTCCTAAACTAGGTTCATTGGATAGGAAATTTCTTCACCTTTCCAACCATATAAATAAGTCCTCCTAACTCCTTGTAAAACTCAAGTTATGGTTGGGCGGAGTTTTAGGGAAAATTTTCCCTTAGAAGTCCGCAGGTTAGGGAGAAAATGCCTTCGCGCCCCCGCCGACGCCCCAAATGCCATGTGTCATCATGTGATTGGTCCGGGATGGTGGGTCATGGGGGAAAAACATGAAATTTTTCCCAAAACCAAGTTTTCAATTTTTGAAGGAAAATTTTCCTCCATGCCTCCGCGCTTGCCCAAATGGCCACGTGGCGCTTTGTGATTGGTCGCGGGCTGCGGAGAAAATTTTGATTTTTCCCAAGGCCAAGGGTTAAAAGGTTAAAGGATTACATGGACCCACACACCCATGGGGACATGTTTCAACACCCATTGGCTTGGGATGGGGGGGTGTGGGTCCATGGAGGAAAAAGTGAAATTTTTCCCAAAGGCAAAAAGTTATGTTTTCAATTTTCTTTCGCGCCCGCCATGCCACGTGTCATCACGTGATTGGCTACGGGGTGCGGAGTTGTGGGGATATTTTTGAAAATTTTCCAAAGGAAAATTTTCAAAAAAAATCTAAGTTTTCAATTTGAACCTGTGCACCTCCTTGCCATGTGTCAACACGTGATTGGTTGTGGGGCCGCGGGGTTGCGGGGAAAATTGGGAAAATTTTCCCAAGGAAAATTTTCAAAATGTTAAGTTTTACTAAGGGTCCGCCCCTCCAAGGTGCCATGTAGTGAATTTTGATAGGATGAGAGGTGGTGGGGTGCAAAAATTTTAAAGAAATTTTTCTAAAGTTCAAAATTTAAATTTTTCTAAGGTCGAATTATTTCATTTTTGGTTTGGGATGGCCATTTTGAAGTAAAACTTCAAATGGCCATAACTTTTGATAGGAAGCTCCATTTTAGGAAAACGAGGACTTTTAAAATCTCTCGGAGTCCTCTTTGCACAAAAAATCATCAATTTTGGAATTTGGTGAAGTTTTAAGGGTCAATTTTAAGAAATATATCTCAGGTTTAATTGAAGGACTAGCAGTTTCAACTTATAGTTTTTGACAAAATTTGAACTCCTCCTTTACTCAACATGTCAAACAGACATGGAGGATCAATATAGGGAGGATTTAGAATGTTTTAGTGAGGTCAATTTCATTCAATTATTCAAGTTGTATTTTTCTCCAACAAGAGACAGAAAATGACTTAGGAAGGGAATTAATTTAAAATTGGAATGGTTAAATTGTTTCTCGAGTTCTCTTTGTCAACCTGGGTTTAAATAGGTCCTAGCATATTAATTTATAATCTTTTGAAGTTGATTAGGAAGTATAAATGTGAACTGTTCTTTTATTAAAAAGTGAATTTCCAGAATTGAACTTCAAAACAGTGAATTGTTCCTTTTAAATTGACTTGACAATTTGTCATTTGAATGTGCATAAGAATTCTAACTTAATCACTTACAATACTTCTTAAATCATCCATCCAATTCTAAATGAAACTACATTCCAAATTTCAGTTTTACTATGCATCATGCAAAGAAACAACATTGGCTTTCATTCCACATGCATCTTTTAACATTCCAAAATAGAGGTTCTTATTTATTTTATTTTTTTCAAAACAAAATTTCTTTCAAGGACAACAATACAAATCCAGAATACATTGCCATATAAAATTTAAAAGAATCATTGCCAACACTTTATTGATAGTTCAAATAACTTACAACTGATTTCCTTTTCAATTTGATTTCAATTTGTCCAATACATAGTATGAAACATCTTTCACATTTTCTTTCCAAGTAAAACAAGGAATATAATTCTTCTTTACATTTCTCAATTCAATTACAACTTCCATTACAATGCCATCATTTCACATTAAAAGATATATACACTCATCCACTCGAAGTGGGAAAGGTTACATTCAAATCTACTCAAGGAGATGACTGTCAAACTATGGAATTCTTCTCCAAACAAAGCATGTTGTTTTCTTCTTCTTTCATCTTTTGATCACAACAAGGAAGGGGGAAAGGCAATGCTCTCCACCCAACCAAGACATCCAATGGGAAAAAGAGAAGCCATCTTTCCCCATTGGCCCCCGAGCCCCAACCATATTGAAAAGGAGCATGATTTACAACACATGGCAACATGGGCTTCTTTCACATATAACAAACATATTTTCACATTCATAAAGAAATACAAATCAACAAGATGTAGTTCTCAACTACAACAAACAATTACAATAAAAAAAGGCTTCTTCCAAGAAATCCAAACAAGAGCAAGATCTATGGAGGTCTCCTTATGCCTCCCATGTTAGAATTGGGCATCCACCAAAACAAACCGCAAAAACATAACAATCCCATAAACCTTATCCCTCCTCAACCCCTCCTTATCCCTCCTCCAAATTTATCCCTTATACCTCCCCAAAGTAATAAATGCAAGCATATTCTTTTCCTAGGTGGATCCCAAACCAACACTCCCTCCACAAGAACAAGTGCCCTTGCAAAATCCCTTATCCCTCCTCTCGATATAACCTCATAGTATTCTCTCTACACCTTGCCCTAAGAATTCTACCCATCAAATCAAGAATGCAACACAAACATCATTCAACAATGCATGCAAGGAGAAGGAAAAAAATAGCAAATCAAAGGATTTAAACCCTACCTCTCCATAATGGAGATTTGTTTCAAAACAGTAGTTCTTTGTTGCACAAAATCAGTCCCAAAACATAAAGGTAAGAAGCATTCAAATGAAATCCAAGCTTTCTCCACAGCAAGCTCTCCTAAATCAGCAAGAAATTTGACCCAAAAGAAGCAAGACAAAGTTTTCAACAACCTCAAATGAGAAAGAAGCTTCATTTTTATAAGGAAGGAAAGAGATAGGGTGATGTGGATCCATGTGGGATGCCACATCATTTTTCCTCATCCCCAAGAATGTAATCAACATCAAAAAAAAATCACATAAAAGAAATATGACAAATTCACTTACATACACTATTTCAACCCATACTCCAAAAGGGATGCATTAAAATTATGTAAGACAAGTGCAATAAATTCTTACACAAAATCATATCAAAACTTAATAAAAAGGCCTAAAATCTACTCCCAAACCATAGGCATGGTTGGTGGAGGATTTTGAGAGGTGTGGGACAAGTTTAACTTGTCCCACAAGCCTCCAATTTAGGCTCCCAAGACCAAATCCGAGTTTCAAGGAGGATGGAGTGTTCTATACTCCAAAAATCTTATTTAAACAATCCATCATTTCACTTACACAACTCTTACACATGCATTAATGTCTATGACTCTATTTATTACATGTTTTGACATAAAGATTTATTTATCTATCATATGGTTATACATAATATAAATCAAATTTAATTATTAATCAAGACAATAATATTATTTCCTTACATTCCACCTCCCAATTAATTTAATTAAAATTTAACTATATGACTTCACACATTTAACTATCACATTAGAATAATTAAAATAAAGAGCACATTAAAATAAAATACATACAACAATAATTTAAAATGGAATACATAATAAAACACATATATGCCCATGGTCACAATAATGGAAATCCCCCATGGAAATCCTAACACAACACAACACACCGATCAAACATAGTTGCCATGGTGACCTTGTTGATTTCACACTCGAATTCCAATATGGTTAGTCTCCATTCCCGACATTGTTGTGATTTTTAACCTACAAAATGACAATACCTCCTTCGGCCTCTGTGGCCATATCAGAACATCCAAGAAGATATAGAATCAACATATAATTATTAAATCCAAATCACAACAATATCAAGAGTTTATCATTATTATTAAATTCAATTTGTAACTATATCATCATCCAATAGATCTCTATGCTAGAGCTATTCATAATATCAATGTCACATGTCTAAAATCAACATCAATAACTGCCCATGTCAACCAAGTATATCATCATCCACATAATAATAATAATGTCTCATGATCATCAAGCAAAATATTTGAATCCAGATCAATACTAATCCAGGATCTAACATCTAACCATCATACTAATCAAAACATAATAATGTCCATAATAACCGATCATATACTACATCAAAACATAATAATATCAAAATTGTGATCCATAATAGGGATCGAGTCTAATAATTTCAAGTAAAGTGGGCACTACACTCATATCTATCCAAGGAATGTTTTAAATTTGTTTTGTTGAAAAGAATGGTAAATTGAAATTCCATAATTAAGAGACATATTGAATGAACTTTTTGTTATAAGTTATTTGATTTTTGTGTGAACGTATTTCCATTCAGTTGTATGTTGTGCTTGGGTCCTTGGAGATCGATCATGGCAGGACATTGCTGACGAACATAAAAATATAGCCTGTTCATGGCATAGGAAGGATTCGGGATCCTAAAAAGGACTATCCTATAGAATCCTAAGCTAGGTAAGAATATTTGCTATCTAAACTATGTCACTTAATAGAATTCTTCTTCTAACCTAAAGCTTCCTAATCTACTTTGTTGGTTGATTGGCATCCTAACCTAAGCTTTGTGCTAAAGGATATGGAAAGGTTACTAGGTTATTAAAATTAACCTAGAACCTAATACTATAAGGTTTTATGATGATCTAACCTAATGCCTAAAACTATTATGTTGTGAATTAATATAACCTATGTTGAAACTAACTAAGGCTATGTGTTAAGACCTATGGTGGAAATTTATTTTTAGGGTTATATCCTAAGGTATATATTATAAACTACCTAAGGTTTAACCTAAGCAATTTGATCTATCCTAAACTAATGGGTATGAAAGGGGAATTAGGTGGTCACATGCATTAAGGGAGATGGTTCCTATAGAATTTATGTTATTTATAAGGTTTTGAATGCATAGGGTACTGCCATTTTTTACAGGGGCTAGTTGACTTGACGAAGGCTTATGTGGAAGTGTCACTAAAATGGAATTTCATGTTAATTTTTATTTGGAAATCACCAGACTTGGAAGGGGATGGCAAGGAAGGATAGGTGGGAAAATTAGAATTAATGAAACTTATTGTTTTCAGTTTTTGTGCACAAACTGTCTTGAAAGGCATGCAAGCGGGTTTGTCTGGGGTTGTTTCACTTTGCATGTTCCATGATTTTTTATCTACATGCTCTCTATTTTTTTGAACCAGCAGATTGAACTGCACTTAATGGTTATTTTTGAAGTCTTAGACCTATTTTCAGTTTGTGGGATGTATAAGAGGCATTGTGGAAAAATAATATGGTTGTTTGATCTTTCATGGAGAAGAGGAGAAGTTGTGAGATCAGCTAGAGGTCTCCTTCGATTTTGCGAAGAACTATCAGAATGATAGGCTCTAATCTTTAAGATCTCTTGCTTTCTTCTAAATGTTTCATTAAAACAAGTCTACTCTTTTGAGATTCTTGGCTTGCATGTTTTATCTAGTTACTTGCTTGCTAGGTTTTATAATATTTGTTATCTTGGATATGAATCCATGGCAAAAATAATGTTGGTTTGGAAAATTTCTTTATGTTAGTTTAATAATGAAACATGCATGCAAAACTTGTTTTAGTAAGCTCGCTTTCCATTTCTAAAATTTGTATTTGAGGTTGTTGTGTTGGAACTGAGCTTCGTTGCAATATGTGGATTTTGAACTATATGGGAACCTTGAGTTTTATTTGAGCTTGTATTTGGGATTTGTGTTTTGATATGAACTTGTGTTGGAGCTTCTTGTTGTTCTGAACCGGTGTTTGGAATCCTAGGTAGCTCTAGACTATTGTTCAAAGTTTATATATGGCTTTGTACTTGTATTTTATTAAAAAAATCTCTAAACTGTTATTAGAGGTTCATGTTTTACACCGCACTCGTATTTTGTTACTTGTATAGTTTTGAACTCTTGTTTGAAGCTCGTGTTTTGTTTTGAGCTGGTATTAGGGCTTCTTGTTTAAAATATAAACTGGAATGAGAACTTCGTGTTGCCCTGAACCTGTGATTAGAGACTCGTGTAGCTCTGAAATGTTATTGGAAGATCGTATTTTATACTTCCCTCATATTTAAATACTTGTGTAGTTCTGAACTTTTGTTGAGACTTCGTGTTTGAAACTCTGTTCTAGTATTTTGAGTTGGGTTTTACTTGTATTAAAAGTTTAAAAACTTATAACTCTTTTGTTGAACTATTGCTCAAAGAAAACTGGGAGAATATTTGGCTGAGTTATTGGGTAAACTCTTTGAGACCTTAACTGAAAAACGTCTTTGTTTGTTGAATGGACTGGGTAATTATTTTCTGAGATGGCAATGGTATTTTATCGTAGGTATTATTTTCCCCTCTATTTTTAGAAACCCGCGTCTTCATATCTTTTAAAATAATCTCTGGGTTTCATTTAAAAGAAGAGTTTATTACTTAGTGCTTTGAATTGTTATGGTGGGATTACTTTGTCTCTGTTCAGATTATTTTTATATTATATTACTTATTGAATCGAGAACTAATTACTCTTTTGTAATGCAATATTGAAACCTGAAAATGGGATTTCCATCTTTGAGTTCATTGATAAGGAACATGTTTAGGTTATGATGGGTTTGTTTTTCTATCTCTTGTTGGATATAGTAAATAGACCTTATGTCTTTGTAAAAGAAAGGAATGTGATTCCTTTGGAACATAATGTTGTTTTTAGTAATGTTATGCGTATTTCATTCTGATATTAGAATTGAAACTCATTTTTATTAAAGGTAAATAATTGTAAGGAAAATGGTTTTGTCTTTCTTCTTACTGTGAGTTGATTTTTTTCTCTCTTAGAACTAGCTTATTAATTTCTATGTTTGAATTAAAAGAAAAATTCATTTGTTAGACAATAAAATGAATTATTTATTGGATCATTTTCTAATTAGGATCCCTTTCTTTCTATTGTTAGGATAATTTCAATGGTTGAACTTTTCTGTTTTGATTCTCTTATGAAATGGAGATTTCTTTATGAGTTGTTTGGTCTTCCTTGTTCAAATCATTTGTTGAAATGATGTAGGAAGAGATTAGATGATTCAATTTTGTTGAACAGAAAATGTAAGCTTGTTTCACAAACTATTTTTTTGACAAGGCTTTGCTTTTTTGGTTTGAGATGAGTAAGTTATGTCTCTTGCACTATATATTTTTATGGATCCTCCTTGGATGGACTCGAGTAGAGATTAACTCCTGTATGAGTCTACTTTGATTTGTGAACATTGGTTTCAAATATTTAAATGTTAACTTCTAATATGTGGAAGTATATTTAGACTTGCAGATAGACTATTTGATTCTCTATTCCTTCTTGGATTGAAATGGGATTCTGTTCTGATGAATATATTAAATGTTGAATTTTAAGGTAGTTATCCTTTAAATGAAACCGTTAATTCATGTTATGAATCTATTTTAGTTTTTCGGGTGTCTTATGTTTGGGCATAGTTTGTAATGGTTCTTCTTCTTCTTTTTCTTAAGAGTTAGAAGAATCATCCTAATGAGAACCATGCTATAAACCCTTCTTTTGGCTTAAAGTAAAGATAAATATTGTATTCTATTATGATAGAATTAGGAACAATGAGATGATATGATCTATTTTTTTCTTAAGGATAATTGATAGGATCAATTAAACTTAAATTTGTAAGGCAGATATAGTAGATTATATTTTGTTCTTCTTTTGGAAGTGAATTCAATTGGTTAAATGTACTTACTTTTCCATTTTCTATTACTTATATTGATATTTATGATGTAGTAATTGTCTCATTAAAAAGCGAGTTGTTTTAATGGAACAATTATTGGAATGCACTTCATTTTAAGGATTAGTGGTTATCATGCTCAGTTCATTGAACGACCCATGCTAGCAATTTTTGCATATGGACTTCGTAAGTGATAAAAGAAGGCAAACCTTATATGATACATTGGCTAAATTAAATCTGGTTCCTTGTGAAGAATTCTGATTCGTTCTTGAGATTGTAATGAAAAAGAAAAGTAGTATTCTTGTATAATGAATACGGTTATTATGCATTATTCCTAAATGCATAAGTCTTGTAAATGTATAAGTTATAAAGATGAATTGAAAGTTGAGAGTTTACCTGTATTGGTTGTGTAAATTATTTTGTACTTGTATGGAAGAGATGGATTCTATCTTGTTGATATTCTTCATATTATTTATATGCTTAATTGGTTATCCTTTAATAAGTTGGATAAAGGGATTTAGTTCAATTCCCTACTTATGATGCAGCTTGTTAAGTTGCAGAATATGATGTTCTTTATCTAAACTATATAATATAGTAATGTAATGAATGTTGTACATACATTAAGAAATATGGATATTGGGTAAGATATACCCTAACACTTAACATGGAGATGAAGACTCTTTCTCCTTCGTAATTGCTTATAAACCAAAAAGGTTTGGAAATATGATTACAATTTATTAGACTTCAAATTGTATGAAGTCTACTTTAAATTGGATATATATTGGATGTTGAATCTTTCCAAAAATTTATTGTACTTTTTAAATAAGACATATTATAACATTGTACAATTACGGTTAATTGATAGTTTAACTATGTGATCAAATATTAAAAGTGACCATGAAAATAATGAATTTCTTAATGGGCTAAATGAGGAAAATTTAGGAAATAACTTATTGAGCATTGGATTAGGGTTTGGCAGGGTTGTTGTAATTAGGTTTTAATCCAAACTAACAATGTATTAACAAACTCCTTGGGGGTATGTACATCTCGATGAGGTAGTTTTTGTAGGATGTTGGCACATGCCAACTACAGGGCTGTACTTTTGAGAAGGCTTGGGTCTTCTCGAGAATACAATGTTGTAGTTGACATGTGGCATCACCCTTCCACATTGATCATCTAGATCTACACACATCTAGAACTCAGACTTGAACCTAGTTTCTCTCTAGGTCTAGATAGGAGCATATTTAGGATAGGAATTAGCTTCCAAGGGCTTAGGGTACGTTTTCACATTCGGATGACTTAGGTCAAACAAGTATTCCCATCTACCCTAAGCCTTTTGAGAATCTTCCTATAATAGGTTATGTTTCTATTTAGGGCTAGGGTAAAACTTGGAACAAGTGGACTGATGGTAGTCAATAAAGACCAATCATGATAATAGAAGAGTGAGGTGAAGGATGTATTCCAAAATGATGAGTATGCCATCTAGGAATAGTGACATACATAGTATGTTATAAATATTTGGCCAAAGTATCGCAAACTTCTAGTTGTTTTGTCTTATGTCACCAAGTTTAAAAAATTTGATATCAAATGAATATTGGTAACAGATATTTAGATATGTTCTTTAAACAGATCACTTAGTACCCGGTGTAGGGTAGGATGACAAAGTATATGAAGTATACAATATGTATTCAATACATAAGATAACATAAATAGATCGGTAGCTTATTGAGTTATGGAATGAATAGATCGGTGAATCACCGAGTCATTATAGCTGCATATGTTTATCCATTGAATTTGATTGGCATGGAATGTTTGTTCTAAATATTGCTTTATTTAGAACAGTGAACATTATTAAAAAAAAAATCTATTGATTCTAAAGTCTTAAAATGGGAATGTTACATCTTGGTATCAGAGCTAAAGGTTGCAGCTCTTAGACCTATTATGTCCACAATCTGATGAAACTTAAATTTTCTTGTAACAGAAAATGGTGAGAAAAGAGGAAACATTGCAAATAACCCTCCACCTAAGGAAGGAGTGGAAAATGCCCAGAAACTTCGATGAGATCCTTGCTACCCTATTGGACACAAGAGATCATTTGGTTGTGCTTGAACAACAAGTAATGGGTAATGAGGAGGAAGAAGAAGATGATAAAAATAATCAGCCTACCTCTAGGGGACAACACCAATGTGGGTGTTGATAATAACAATGTTAACATACCTATTGGAATTTGAGAACAAAAAGGCTAGGTTAGCAGCAGAACTCACTAATGACATAAAAAGGATAAGTCCACCCAAGTTTGATGGCACCACATTAGGAGATGGGGCTAAGAACTGGCTTAGTGAAATGGAGAAATACTTTACAATAAGAAATTTCTTAGAAGAAACAAAGGTGATATGGGGAGCATATCAACTTTCACACAAAGCATCTTCATGGTGGGATAGCCACAAGGTTGAGTTGAACATTGATGAATATAATATCACATGGGACCAATTTAAGGGTTACTTTAGGCAACGATGGCTGCCACAACTTTACTATGATCAGAAAATGACTGAATTTCAGAACTTAGCTCAAGGAAAGCTAATTGTAACTGAGTATTGGGAGTGATTTACAAAACTCCTTAAGTATGTGCCTCAATACCAAACTTGTGAGAAGTCCAAGATATGAAAATTCATCATGGAATTAAATCCTGTTATAGGAGGAGAGGTGGATGTTCACAGCCCAACCACGATGGAAGGGGTTGTTGAAAAATCCATAAGGTAGGAACATAAATTAAAGGCAATTTCTGCTAACAACGAGGAAGTAAGGAAGAAGAATCCCAACTCCTCTACATTCTCTCTTACACCCAAGAAAGGACCATGGAAGAAATTCATAATGAAAAGTAAGTTTTCATCTAATACAAATGGGAAAGCAGCAATAAACAAGTTTTTGGTAATACACAGAATAACTTTGCCAAGAACAATAATAACAGACATAAGTCCTATGGGGTTAGAAGTGATAACTCTAAGGCTGAAACTAAACCTGATCCTAGGAAGGGACCTATAGGAGGCTGTTATAACTGTGGAAAATATCATCACATAAATCAATTCCTTTGAAGAAGGATGATCGCAATCAGCAAGCATAAGATACACGCTACAATAGTTGACAGCGGGGAAGAGAAACAGCCACACCCATAGAAGTTCGGGTAAGTTATTTGGTTTACCAATAACTATTATTTTTGATACTGGAGCTACTGAATGTTTTATTTCTAGTAAATTAGCATCAAAATTAAAAAGAAAAGCTGGAAACATGGATAAAACATGGATGTATACAGTATGGTAATAATGTTGTTCATATGGTTAGTATGTGTCTTTTTGGAGCAGTCCTTGATTTACCTAACTTTTCCACAAAGGTTGATCTTTATGTTGCACCTTTAGGGTCTTATGATGTAATCATAGGTGTTAATTAGTTAGCAAAACATAAGGCTAAAGTGGACTATTTTGAAAAACACATTAGTTGTTTAGACGACCTATAGAAAATAACAGAGATTCAAGGTGTGAAACGTGAGATTTCTGTTAGAAAACTATCAGCTATGCAACTTAAAAAGGCCAAAAATAAAGGATGTACCTTATATGTAGTAAAAATTACTAAATCAATAGAAGAGAGCAGCAATATTATGGAATGATATCCATTGTTATTACGAGACTTCAGTGATGTATTTCCGAAAGAATTTCCAGGTCTACCACCCAAAAGGGAGTTTGACTTCAGGATTGAAATCAAACCAAGAATTGAACCTATTTCTAAAGCACCGTATCGAATAACTACTATAGAATTAGTAGAGCTTAAGGCTCAATTGCAAGAACTTTTGTCTAAGGGTTTGATTAGACCAAGTGTTTCACCTTGGGGAGCACCTGTAATTTTTGTGAAAAAGAAAGATGGAACACTTAGATTGTGCATTGATTACAAAATGTTAAACAAGGAAACAATTAAGAATAAATATCCACTCCCTAGGATTGATGATTTATTTGATCATATGCGTGGAGCATTGGTATATTCAAGATAGATCTTTGATTTGGATATCATTAACTATGAATTAAGGATGAGGATATTCATAAAATAACTTTAAGAACAAGGTATGGACATTATGAGTTTACGGTTTTACCTTTTGGATTAACTAATGCACCTTAGACAATTTATGAATTTAATGAATAATATCTTTCAAGAATACTTGGAAAATTTGTGCTCGTATTCTTGGATGACATTCTTATATATTCTACAAGCATTTAGGAGCATCATGAGCATTTGAAATAGTTTTGGAAATTCTGAGAAAGAGATAGTTATTTGGTAAGCTACCCAAATGTTCCTTTTTATGACACATAAGTGCACTATTGGGACATGTAATAAGTAAAGATGGAATTTTGTAGATCCTTCAAAAATTATAGCTATAAGGGAATGGCCTGCACCAAAGAATGTACATGAAGTTAGAAGCTTCATGGGACTTGCTAGCTACTATAGGAAATTTGTAAAAGACTTTTCTAAGATAGTTACACCAATAACTTCCTTACGGAGAAGAAAGATAAAAAGTTTGTTTGGAGTGAGAAATGTGAAATTACATTTAAAACTTGAAGGAATAGTTAACTTCAGCACTATCTTGTACTAGATCCTAATGGATATTTTATGGTGGTAATCGATGCATTGGTGAAGGTCTAGAAGGTATTTTGTTACAAAGTGGTCATGTTATAGCATATGAAAGTAGAAAACTTGAGTTACATGAGTTGAATTATGCTCCACATGATTTATAGCTTGCTACCATTGTTCATGCACTACAATTTTAGAGGCATTACCTTCTCAGTAAACCTTTTGAATTAAAAATTGATCATCTTGGCTGAAGTATATCTTCACTCAAATTTAATCTTAATGCAAGATTAAAGGTGGTTAGAGTTTTTGTCTCAATATGATTTTGACATAAGTTATATAAAGGGTAAAGAAAATAGAGTGGTTGATGCTCTAATTCGTAGGAAGCACATTTCTACTCTTAAAACACTTAGAATTTAGTTTAAGGATGAAGTAAAAAGTGTTATGGATTCGATTCTTACTTTCAATAAGTAAAAGTAGTACTTGATGTAGATTCCAATGATTCGAGGTATGAATGTTTTTACTTTGATAAAGAAGGAATCTTACGATTTGAAAATAGAGTCTATGCACCTTTGCTTAATAATTTGAGAAAGAAATTGTTAATCGAATTTCACAATTCACCTTTTTATGGACACCCCGGCATTACTAAGATGCTTGCTGATATAAAAAAAATATTCGGAAAGGAATTGAAAAGGATGTTATTAATTTTTGACACATTGCCTTGAATGTTAGCGTGTTAAAGTGGAACATATGCACCCATCCTATTTTTGGTATCCTCATAGTATACCTTTGCAAAGATACAAATGGCAGGTAATAAGCATGGATTTTGTAAAAGGGTTACCTATGTCGAGAAATAAGCATGATGTTATCTTAGTAGTTGTTGATAAACTAACAAAGGTAGCACATTTTATTGTTGGAAATCAAAGATGATTCTCCTATTTTGGCAAGAAGATTTGTACATGAAATTTTCAGATTACATGGAGTACCGAGTTAATCATTTCGAGATAGAGATCCTAGAATGACATCAAGTTTTGGAAAGAACTTAATGCAGCTCTAGAACTAAGCTAAATTTTGGTTCTATGTATCATCCAAAACATATGGGTAGACCTGAAAGAGTAAATTAAATTTTAGAAGATATGTTACGGATGTATTGTATGAATCAGCAATATAAGTGGGAAGAGTATCTTCCATTAGTTTAATTTGCATACAATAATACATATCATGCTTCTCTTAAGATGACACCTTTCGAGGCACTTTACGGAAGGAAATCTAGAACCCCTGTTAGTTGGGATAGCATAGAAGATAGAGAGATAGTTGGACCTAAAATCCTTATGGAAATGGAACAATAAGTTAAAATGATTTGTGAACGCTTGAAAGAAGTAGCAGATAGGAAAAAGAGTTATGCTGACTTAAAGCGGGTTGACAGGAAATTTGAACTTGGTAAGAAGGTTTTTCTTTAGGTTAAGAATGAGAAAAGAGTTCTATAACTCTTGGCAAGACTGAATGAAGTTATCACCTCGTTATGTGGGACCTTTTGAAATAGTTGAAGTAATCAACCCCGTAGCTTATCATTTAGCATTACCACCGCTTTGTCACGAATGCATGATGTTTTCCATATTTCTTTGCTTAAGAAATACATTTCAGATCTATCACATGTGTTAAATTGGAATTCCTTGTAGGTCAAGACCTAGAATAATCGTGGTTAAATCCATAAGAGTATTTGAAACTCACCAATTGCATTTGAGAAATTGACAAATAAGTCAATGCAAGGTCTAGTAAGACCAGTTTAATAAAGAGAGTGCAACTTGAGAAAATCAAGAGGATATGAAAATTACTTTTCCATATCTATTTGAATTTAATTAATTCTATTGATTAATAAAAATTTATGATTTAATCTTTATATGACAATAAGTATGCTAGTCTTGGGCAGATATTTATTTGATTTGAATAAACAACTATTTAATGTTGATTTCTAGAACTATAAGGTTTTGATATATTTGACTTAGGATAAGAGAAGTGAATGAATTGATTGTCCTTGGTGTAAATTGTTAAATGGGGTAATCATTGGGACAATGATTCTTTTAGGAAGGAAGTATGTAACACCCTTGATAGTTGTTATTTTCCTCCTTTGCATTTCAAGTGTTGACATGTGATTTTCCTTATAATGATATGTTAATTTTTTGATTGTTGGAGATCATGCTTGAAATGGACAAATCATTTATATTCTTCAAATCCTTTGATTGGTTTGGAATGGATTCCTTGAATCCATTTTTCACTTCTTTTAGGTGAGTTGCAATCTAGTTTAAGAGTTGTAAACTTATCTATTAATCTTACTCATCCTTGGATGAATTTCAGTGATTCAATGAATGTTTTAAATTTTCTCTGTTGAACGAATGGTAAATTGACATTCCATGAATTAAGAGACATATTGATGGAACTTTGTTGCTATAAGTTTTGAATTTTGTGTGAATGTATTTCCTTCGATTTGGCAGAAGCACTATCAGGCATGATAGGCTCTAATCTTTAAGATCTCTTGCTTTCTTCTAAATGTTTCATTAAAACAAGTCTGCTCTTTTGAGATTCTTGGCTTGCATGTTTTATCTAGTTACTTGCTTTTTGGGTTTTATAATCTTTGTTATCTTGGATATGAATCCATGACAAAAATAATGTTGGTTTGGAAACTTTCTTTGTGTTAGTTTAATAATGAAACATGCATGCAAAGCTTGTTTTAGTAGCTCTGCTTTCCATTTCTAAAATTTGTATTCGAGGTTGTTGTGTTGGAACTGACCTTCGTTGCAATATGTGGATTTTGAACTATATGGGAACCTTGAGTTCCATTTGAGCTTGTATTTGGGCTTCGTGTTTTGATATGAACTTGTGTTGGAGCTTCTTGTTGTTCTAAATTGGTGTTTGGAATCTGGGTAGCTCTGGACTGTTGTTCAAAGTTCGTATATGGCTCTGTACTTGTATTTTATTACTTTTTTCTCTAAATTGTTATTGGAGGTTCATGTTTTACACTCGCACTCATATTTTGTTACTTGTATAGTTTTGAACTCTTTTTGAAGCTTGTGTTTCATTTTGAGCTGGTATTAGGGATTCTTGTTTAAAATATAAAATGGAATGAGAACTTTGTGTTGCCCTAAACTTATGATTAGAGACTCGTGTAGCTCTGAACTGTTATTGGAAGATCATATTTTATACTTCCCTCGTATTTAAATACTTGTGTAGTTCTAAACTTTTTTTGAGACTTTATGTTCGACTGCTTTGTTATGGTATTTTGAGTTGGTTTTACTTGTATCAAAAGTTTAAAAACTTATAACTCTTTTGTTGAAATATTGCTCAAAGAAAAAAGGAAAAATAGTTGGTTGAGTTATTGAGTAAAATCTTCCATACCTTAACTAGAAACGTATTTGTTTGATGAATGGATTTGGGTAATTCTTTTCTAAGAACTGTTTCATCTTTTCTGAGATGGCAATGGTGTTTTATCGGGGTATTCTTTTCCCCTCTATTTTGTGGAAACCCGCATCTTCAGATCTTTTAAAATAAGCTCTAGGTTTCATTTAAAAGAATATTTTATTACTTTAATGCTCGAATTGTTATGGTGGGATTACTTTGTCTTTGTTCAGATTGTTTTTGTATTATAGTACTTATTGAATTGAGAACTAATTACTCTTTTGTAATGCAATATTGAAACCTGAAAATGGGATTTCAGTCTTTGAGTTCGTTGATACTTCTAAACATGTTTAGCTTACTGATCGGTTTGTTTTTCTATCTCTTGTTGGATATAGTAAATAAACCTTGTGTCTTTGTAAAAGAAAGGAATGTGATTCCTTTGGAATAGAATGTTGTTTTTAGGACTGTTATGCATATTTCATTCTGAGATTGGAATTGAAACTCATGTTTATTAAAGGTAAAGAATTATAAGGAAAATGGTAGTGTGCTTTCTTCTTACTGTGAGTCGATTTTGTTCTCTCTCTGGGAACTAGCTTATGAATTTCTATGTTTGAATTAAAAGTGGAAATTCATTTGTTAGTACAATAAAATGAATTATTGATTGGATCATTTTCTAATTAAGATCCATTTCTTTCTATTGTTGGGATAAGTTCATTGGTTGAACTTTTTTGTTTTGATTCTCTTATGAAATGGAGATTTCTTTATGAGTTGTTTGGTCTTCCTTGTTCAAATCATTTGTTGAAATGATGTAGGAAGAGATTAGATGATTGATTTTGTTGAACAGAAAATGTAAGATTGTTTAGCAGACTGTTTTTTTGACAAGGCTTTGCTTTGTTTGGTTTGAGATGAGTAAGTTTTGTCTCTTGCACTCTATATTTTTATGGATCCTCCTTGGATGGACTCGAGTAGAGATTAACTCCTATATGAGTCTACTTTGATTTGTGAATGTTGGTTTCATATCTTTAAATGTTAACTTCTAACATGTGGAAGTAGATTTAGACTTGCAGATAAACTGTTTAATTCTCTATTCCTTCTTGGATTGAAATGGGATTTTGTTCTGATGAATATCTTAAATGTTGAATTTTAAGGTAGTTGTCCTTTAAATGAAACCATTAATTCATGTTATGAATCTATTTCAATTTTTCAGATGTCTTGTGTTTGGGCATAGTTTGTAATGGTTCTTCTTCTTCTTTTGCTTAAGAGTTAGAGGAATCATCCTAATGAGAACCATGTTGTAAACCCTTCTTTTGGCTTAAAGCAAAGATAAATGTTGTATTCTATTATGATAGAATTGGGAACAATGAGATGATATGATTTGTTGTTTTCTTAAGGATAATTGATAGGATCAATTAAAATTTAATTTTGTAAGGCAGATATAGTGGATTATATTTTGTTCTTCTCTTGGAAGTGAATTCAATTGGTTAAATGTACTTATTTTCCATTTGCTATTGCTTATATTGATATTTATGATGTAATAATTGTCTCATTAAAGAAGAGTTGTTTTAATGGAACAATTATTGGAATGCACTTCATTTTAAGGCTTAGTGCTTATCATGCTCAGTTCATTGAACTGACCCGTGCTAGCAATTTTTGTAGATGGACTTCGTAAGTGATAAAAGAAGGCAAAAATTATATGATGCATTGGCTGAATTAAATCTAATTCCTTGTGAAGAATTCTGATTCGTTCTTGAGATTATAACGAAAAATAAAAGTAGTATTCTTTTATAATGAAGATGTTATGTTGTTATGCGGTGTGCATAAGTCTTGTAAATGTATAAGTTATAAATATGAATTGAAAGTTGAGAAAGTTTACTGTATTGGTTGTGTAAATTATTTTGTACTTGTATGGAAGAGATGTATTCTATCTTGTTGATATTCTTCATATTATTTATATGCTTAATTGGTTATCCTTTAATAAGTTGGATAAACAGATTTAGTTCAATTCCCTACTTATGATGCAAGCTTGTTAAGTTATAGAATATGATGTTCTTTATCCGAACTATATAATATAGTAATGTAATGACCTGTTGTACATACATTAAGAAAATATGGATATTGGGTAAGATATACCCTAACACTTAACATGGAGATAAAGACTCTTTCTCCTTCGTAATTGCTTATAAACCAAAAAGGTTTGGAAATATGACTACAATTTATTAGACTTCAAATTGTATGAAGTCTACTTTAAATTGGATATATATTCGGATGTTGAATCTTTCCAAAAAGTTATTGTACTTTTTAAATAAGACATATTATAACGCTATACAGTTACTTAATTGACAGTTTAACTATGTGATCAAATATTAAAAGCAACCATGAAAATAACGAAGTTATTAATGGGCTAAATGAGGAAAATTTAGGAAAGAACTTATTGAGCGTTGGATTAGGGTTTGGCAGGGTTGTTGTAATTAGGTTTTAATCCAAACTAACAATGTATTAACAAACTCCTTGGGGGTATGTACATCTTGATGAGGAATTTTTGTAGGATGTTGGCACACGCCAACTACAGGGCTGTACTTTCGAGAAGGCTTGGGTCTTCTCAAGAATACAGCGTTGTAGTTGACATGTGGCATCACCCTTCTACATTGATCATCTAGATTTGCACACATCAGAACTCGAGACTTGAACCTAGTTTCTCTTTAGGTCCGGATAGGAGCATATTTAGGATAGGAATTATCTTCCAAAGGCTTAGGGTATGTTTTTACATTCGGATGACTTAGGTCAAATGAGTATGCCCATCTACCTTAATCCTTTGTGAGCGTCTTCTTATAATAGGTTATGTTTCTATCTAGGGCTAGTGTAAAACCTAGAATAAGTGGACTGACGGTAGTTAGTAAAGACCAATCATGATAATAGAAGAGTATGTGAGGAGATGTCATGGGTGTAAAGGGAGGAGATGATTTTGTTAGCAAGGCCACATGGTGAGGGGTGATAATCGAGGCCACTTTGGTGTGGGGTCATTGGGTAGAAATTCAATGGATTGTAAAACCTTGATAAGGGCTTGTTTATGGGATTCGAAGTCTAGACGAGATCATACAAATACATCTCTAGAGGAGATTGATGTAATATTTTTATCATTGTGCAATGGGTGACCCCATTAGAGATAGGGTATGTAGGTCCATAGATGGTGATTTTGGGAGTGAGTGTAGACGGTATATTGTGTATAGGGTTTAGTAATGGCTTATTTGCTTTTTCTTTGCCTTTGTCTTTTTGAGTGCGGGTAGCAATGTGAACCATGTTAATTTGAGGGAGGTGGATGGAGAGGGTGTGTCATGAAAGGTGTAATGATATGAGGGGAAAAATCCTAGTAGTGGATAAGATCCTTATGAAATGAGTACGTGCATTGAAATTTGGGTGGTGGTTTGGCTAACTCTCTTATACGAACCATGTTGATCTCAAATTTTGGAGGTGGGAAAAATGATTGTGGGGGTGGAGATACTAGTCGTAGAATGGGTAAAGGATGATGATGTATGGTGACAGGTGATGGTGGAGCATGGTCCTCATCAAGTAGGTCATCATAATCAAAATTTTGTTCAGGAGGACAAAGTTGAAGAAGAACGGTCTTTAGATCCTTACAATTTTCAACATCATGTCCTGGCACATGATGATAGACATAAATATTGGTTTCATCAAATCCTTTTGGTTTGGGTTTGAGAGGATTGTAAGGTTGAAGCGGTGGTAATGTGATGATGGAAGTCTCTAAGAGATTGGTTAAAATTTTGGCATAGGACCCTACTAATAGATCATAATGGGAGGTGAGTGTGGGCTTAGGTACAAGTGTGGTTGATTGTGAAGGAAGAGGCTTTATAGGAGGGGGAATGGGTTGGTCTACTAGTTTGGTATGTGGAGTGGTCTTAGGTCTTACTGGCATCTATTTGGGTAAAGGTGGGGTAGAAGAGCTGGTGATGGAAGGTTTGGTTGGTTTGAGTACCTTAGTGGAGGGTAGAGGATTCTTATCTTTGGGTTGCACCTTCTTGGGTAAAGGTGACACTGGAGTACAAGATGTAGAAGGAAAAGCATATGGTGGCAGAGGATAGGTTACCCATAAGATTAATTGTGTTCATAAGTGGAGGTGGTTGGTAACGGTTGGGTAGGCGGCATTGGTTGAATTCATATAGGCAAGTTTGGGCTTATAGTAATTGGTAGAGTTATAGGTGGAAAGAAGTGCATGGGTGAGGGTGAGGGAGCTTGGTTTTTGGGTGAATGAGGTATAATAAGGCTCGTGATGTAGTAGTAGGTTGTTTAGCTTTTGATTGGATTTTGGTGTGATATTTTTGGTCAAGGTTGATGGATGAGGCCCTAGGATGGATGGGAGGGGAGGGTGACAAGGGTGTAGTAGGTGAGACCGGTGTACGTGGCCTAGAGGGTTGGGTTTTATTTTTAGGCGGGAGGATAATGCTACTACGGACTTTGGAAGATGTAGCTAAGTCTAATCTGATAGGTGGGTGAGTAAGGCTTGATGTCGGCATAACACCCAAAGTAGTGATGGGTCTAGATACGGGTGGGGAGATAAGTTTGGGTAGGTTTTTAGGTTTGGGAATAGTTGTAGTGATGGGTAAAATTTTGGATGGAAGTAGGGATGATGAAGAGGAAGTCGTTTCAATTGGCATGGTCAGTGTAGTTTTGGTTTCCAAAAATACCTTTGGGTAGATCGTGGAAGTATCTTCATGCAACATTTGCATTTGGGTCAAAATGGGGAGCCGAAGACATCCCTAGAGCATGGAATGATCAACGTAATCCAAACAATTGACCAACCGTGAAAACAGGATTATTGAAGAAGATGATGGAGTGGGTTGGGTAGAAATCCTTGTAAAATATGTCTGTGAGACAGGGAATTGGATGGCCTCATATTCTGTAGGTAAAAGAGCTGAGATCATGTCAATAGGGTTCTGGGATACTAGGGGAGAACTATCCCTGATAGGTAGTGACATGTCTGAAGCATCTCCCATGGGTAGGAGAGATAATAGGTTAGGTGAGGTAGACTTATCTCTCGATGGAGGACATGGTGATGATGATTCTCTTGTGGATGGAGAATAATAAGTGTTGTGATTCGTAAGGTTGGTAAGCGAGATGATAACACAACATCGATAGAAAGTGTGGATTCCTCCATGAGAGAAAGGGTAGAAGAGGGGGAATCCTCTATGGGTGGAGGAGTAGAAGAGGTATGCTCCTCTGTGGGTGGAGGAGCTCGTGCCAAGATTTCCTCAATAGATGAAGTAGGTCGGTTTTGAGGAACAATTGGCGTGATATCAAAAATTACGTGAACCTCACGGATGGTGTTGTCCGTTGGATGAAGGTTCACTATTTTGATTAGATGATGGTTTATGATTAGGGAATGGATTTTTGAAGATGTGTAAATTCTAATTTTGACGTGTTTGGGTTGTCTACGAAAAGGTCTCCATTGTCTATCATCTCTTGAACAATGTTTTTAAAAGTTATGCAGTTACCATCACTATGTCCTTTAACATGATGGTAATTACAGTAGTCGTGCTCTTTATACCATGTGGGCATAGGACGAGAAGGATCGAAACTTGTATGACATTTTATGGTAGGAAGTATAATGGTTCCATCTTTAAGAAGTTTTTCCAAGATTTAAGAATATGGATCTCGATCGAAGTGTACTTCGCTGCTCCCACCAAAGCCGAAAGGGTTGGAAAGGAGAAATATTGGAAGAAGGTGGGTCCTTATTAGAAGGATGAGGTGGACCTACCTTGAGGAC
The DNA here is from genome assembly GCA_018340775.1 of Taxus wallichiana var. yunnanensis. NCBI lineage: Eukaryota > Viridiplantae > Streptophyta > Pinopsida > Cupressales > Taxaceae > Taxus > Taxus wallichiana. The sequence goes on along the minus strand of CM031243.1, from coordinate 155,049,743 downwards.
TACCGTGTTGGTAGATCCTTTGGGCTTTGAATAGTTATTTTGGGTTTTGAAGATGAAGAAGAATCATTGGATTTGAATGGGGTGTTCTTATTCCGTAATTGGATTTTCTTTTCTTCAAATGGCATGAATTTCAGTTTTCGGGCCATGGTGAATGCTTCATCAAAGGTTCGAAGGTTTGGACTTACAAATTTTGTGAGATGTTTCGGCACAAGTTCTAGTGAACAAATCAATAAGTTCATTCGAGGTAGTTGGAACGTTAATTGGTTAATAAGACTCCACCAATGGGCAAAAAAATCATGTGATAGATTCATCTTCATACTGTCGGGTTAAATAGAGATCCATCATGGTGAATCTCTTTAACATTGATTGAAAAATGATCTAGGAAATCTTGGGCTACTTAATTAAAGGAATAAATGGAATATTGAGGCATTCCACTGTACCAATCTAATGATCATCCTTTTAGGGACATTGGGAAATTTCGTAGGAGTAAAGCGTCATCATGGGTGATTAGGTAGCACCCATGTTTGAATGACCACAATTGTTGCTTTATCAGTCTTCTTTACTATTCAAGCGATTGAATTTAGGAATTTACCAATGCACTGGGTAAGGATGAATGGGAATAGATGTATGGATAGGATCATTACATATTTCATCATATGTTAAAGAATTACAAGAGCCAAAACCAATGCTTCTAAGGTCTACATTTTCTCCATCATCATTTTAATGAGTTCGTTAGTAGGTTGGGATGAATGAGTGCCCCCGAAGAAAAAGGGGGTTTATGTTAAATGTATGAGGAAGGTGATATGATGGTATATGGTGGCACTAAATATGAGAAATTCACAGGAGGAATAGATGTGGGTGGCACATAGCCATCATAAGCGATAGATGAGGTCAGGGATTGTTGGTAATATATGTAAGCGGGTGGGGTATTTGTAACAAATCTAGTAACGATCGGGGTAAGGATTATGGGATAGAGAGGATGAGGTTTTGGAAAGGGGTGTAAGTTTTCAACACCGGAGGTGGTTGCGATGTAATGGGTATATGTGAAATGGCGGGTGTAGATGAAGTTATACTCATAAGCGACTATCGAAGGGACAATCGATGTCACAGATGTGATCGATGATGTAGATGTTGTTATAGTGGATTTGGGATTTAACTGAGACACCACAAGTGATAAATTGGGTAATGGTAGCACCAACCTAGTGCTAGCTGACAAAAAAGTGGGGGCTAGAGTAGGAGGGATAGATATAGGCATGTCATATATTAACTATCCCGAGGAATCCTAGGTGGAAGAATGAGAAAGGTAGTACCAAAGGGGTGGGATTCCGGTTGAGGATTCTGAAAACTCCTCATCTCTCGTACAAATGGGGATAAGCTGAGTTGGATCCATAGGTGACAAAATAGATAATGGTGATGGACTAGGTGGGAGTGGTTGATGGCTAGTGTGAAACACAAGGGCGTTAGTTTGGCTGCGAGTCAACACCATGTGAATCAACATAAATCAGTGAACTGTACTCTACAAATGACACAGGGGAAAAAAAGATGGGACCAAATATATTTCGAGGGGAAAATTGGGTAAATATTTTGATAAAAATCATAACAGGTGACTAATGTCGATTAAGGTATGACCGATGCTAGTTATGTGAAGAATAGCAGTTTCAGAAAATAAAGCAAAAACTGGTGATTGTTAGACAGGGAGACTATATTAGAGGACTATGATCAGAATACGAGAGTATGGTGACACACAGAAACTTTTAGACAAAAAATAAGGTGAGATGAGTGTTCTCTAGATAAAATGATCCAACAGAACAAGGAACCGACACTGGTTTGGTAAACCGATACGGTCAGATGTAAACTAACGATGGTCTTGGGACCAATGTCAGTTACTGTGAAATCTGAAGAATGAAGAAAAATGAGGTGTTGTGAATTTAGATTGTATGAAGAATCAACCTAAGCCTGGGTATTATAGGATGATGCCCTGACACACTCAAAGAAAGTCAGAATACTCCAACTATGATGGAAGAGTGTGAAAGGAAAAATAAAGATGAAGAAAATGTATCCTCTCACCTCAAAATGCAAGTCAAGCACAAAGCTATGAAAACACATAGTCCTAAAAGTGAATTTTATATTTGTTGTAGCTTATGCTATTTATGACTAACACGTGAATTCAGAACAAAGTTTTTGGTTAGGAAGGCATCCTACGAAAAAGGAAATATAGAGGGTGAGGTTTCAGGTTATGTTATGGCAGGGGCAGTCCTTCCTCTGATGGGGTACTAGACAAAGATAACAGCTAGGGATTACTTGTCAATCCTCTGATCGTGTGATCATTGATATGTGTTCCCAGGTAAGATGTTGTTTAAGAAGGTGTGTATATTCAAATTTTTGTGTAGTTTGGCAAGAGAAAGAGAGAGAAGAAAGTGCTTTTTATGGTTTAATTGTGTCAACCATAAATTGGGCATGACTTCCAGCGTATAGGTTGCCCTCATTTTTAATGTGAGCTATAATGCACAAAATCGAATGCAATGCAAGTGTTTTAATACCCAAATCAAAATATGATATTCGATGTAGCAAATGATGAATAGGAAGAGGGATGCTTTTTCACTAATGCAATGCAAGAAAGAAGAAGTGGTTCATTTTAAGCCCCAAATGACAAATGTCATTTAGAAAATTAGAAGAAAGGAATATTACTAGGGAGAAGATTAAATGTGTAATTTTTGAAATGAAAGAAACACACAAAAATATTTTCCCTATATGAATAAAATGTAATGAACCTAAGAGAGGGTCCCACTGGGCATGCCAAAATGTTTCACCCTTATTTGTTTCATCTAAAAACTTAAATAAAATGGTGAAACATTTTAAAAATGTTTCACCATTTTCTTTAAGTTTTTAAATGAAACAGATAAGGGTGTGGGCCAAGGATGAATACTTGTTGTGACAAATCGGTGTGCGGGTTGTGTGCACGTTCGACTTCTCAATCCAATGTTGACTATGAGAGATTCCTTTTGGCTAGGAGGAACTACCTGAAATACAAAACAAGACCACAAAAAGAGGATTAAATAATATATGTCAGTGGGATGCCTAGCATGTGCTAGATCTAGGAAGCGTGATACTTCCTTGGTGGTAGTCAACCCACTTTTAAATATAATTTAATGTAAGAAACAACATAAGTAAATAGAATCCTCATCAGTAATTCCTATGATTTAGGTATCTCACCCAAATATAATAAGTAAATCTAACATAAGGGGCTAGTTTGTAATCAGATCTAGAAATAAGGTAAAAACTAAGGTACTAAAACAATTCAGTAGTGGTCAGATTATGGGTCACCCGAATCACTTAAAAGGGGTTATTCAGATCCGGTATTAGTAGGACTACCAAATACATAGAGCGATGTTGGTCCGATATATGATGATGATGGTGTAGGAAGGACCGACGATGGTTCTTTGCAACTGGTAATACCTTAATAAGGTCTCGATTGTGGGAATTGGTTTGAAATTAGATAGAGCTGGAAAGGGGAATGGTGAGGTCTGTAGGGATATTAGGAACGCTTGGAGATGTATAAAAAAAAATTATAGATAATCTAATGGTATGGTGGTGAAGGGTTGAGTTTTCACGAAAGTGAATGATGGAGGAATGGAGATCGAAGTAGAAAATTATAATAGAGATGACAAAAACCTTTAAAACAACATAAGAATGGAATAACATAGGTGATAAATGCACTTACTGATGTTACAGGTCCAATGGCCAGATGGTGGTGATGATTGATCGATGGGATGGAGCTTGGTGCCATGATGGTGCTTCATGGAATGCTACCATGAGAGCAATACCTCTAGATCTGTCTCGATGTTGGCTATGGCTGCTTGGATGTACGAAATAGATCTAGTTCTTGCTTGCATGTAGATCTCCTTTTACTCCCAAAATTTGAGAATTTGGCCAACCTCTTAAGTAAGGTTACCAAAATGGTTATATGGTAACCGACGACAGTTTTTGGTTTACCGACATCGGTTTTAGGATGACCAAAGGCTTTGGTTAAGATGGGATTCCTTAGGTTTACTAAAAATGAAATATCTTGCAATCATTTGGGCTAGGTCTATCCATTTATCGCGGATCAAAATGTACGTTATCTTTTAATGAGAGGGAATGTGGTTAGAGGAATAATAGGCATTGATTTTTAGGGTTGAACTAAGTCTTAGTTAGTTATGGTGAGTAGATAGATACTAAAAATAGGTTTATAATGAGGTGGTGGGGTGAGGTGGAAATCGGTTTAATTAAGATAATTAAATAATAAATAAAGTGAGGATGCGTATTAATTTAATTAAAGTGATTAAATTAATATTAATGTGTGATGTAAGGGTCATGGTTAAGTAAAAGTGTTTAAGTTAGCTGTTCGAAAGGGGACCAAGGGGAGTGTGACCCAATTTTGGTGTCTACACCTTCAAATTAATAGGCCCCATCAAATGTCCACCTCGTGGTTTTCTAGATCTCCCACAAACCTTTTCAATATCCATGAACTGAATTACTCGTGTTCTTTTGTTCACTACTATTTTTGTACATCAAGGAAGTATATACAAATCACATCTCACTTATTATAAAACTAAACAATAGGACACATACTAGAAATATTTCACATTACATCCTATAAGAATCACAATTTTATTAATTCCATCTACTTTTGTTGATCATTGTCACTTGATCTCAAAAACATGAGAAACTACCACTTCCATTGGAAGTTTCCTTGAATTTATCTAGTTTCACATAGAATGGAAATGGAACATTGGTGTCATGTTCCCCTAATATGTGAAATTTCCACTTATTCATCAAATAGGAACACTAAAATGTGAATCATATCATACCGCATACTATTGTCTAGATCATACTACACAAGATCAATATTTCTAATGAACGTATTCACCATCCAAAAATATTTCAATGCATTATGGAAGTTAGAGGATTGCTATAGTGGAGGATCTCTACGGTCATCTACTATCCTATACAAAAAAATTCTAGTTTCCATAATACACACCACATAAATTAGAAAAATGTAAATCAAGCACATTGAAAAACTAAAAACTCAAATACTTAAACCATAAAAATTTCCACCATAAATAATATGTGGCCATGTCATTAGCAATTGATGAGATGTCTCTCATCGACCTCCATCCTACGACACCTCCTTCCTCCAATATCATGATGCTAGCTCATCTAGATTTGATCATGAAACTCACTTGTCTAATTCCCTCCTCAATTTTGACTCGGATGTCAAATTACACAAAAATTGTCTTTGTAAGGGAAAAAAATCAAATTTTGACAACATGAATTTTACATAGAAAGTTTTTGATGTTTGACAATGATACAATAATAATCTTGAAAAATGACGATGACTCGACTCTTTTTATTTTTGACATTCATAAGATTAGTGGATTAGAAGTAAAATATAATGACTATTATAACAAATACTACGAAGGACTCATATACCTTTAAACATACTCTTTTATAATACATCAAAAAGCTAATGACCCATTATTATAACAAAATAGTCTCTTTAAAATTTTGATACTTTTGGCATGAATGACATTATAACTTAATGAAGATTTGTATCCACAAACTAAAACAATAAATCTAAGTCTTTAAGTGTAGTACGAGAATTTTATAACATAAAAATACTAATTTATAAACACATAATCCAATCTTGATGATTAAATATAACTTACAAACAAAAACTATAAAATTCCCAAGACTTAAAACACTAAAAATGCCTATGATAAAATGAAAAAATACTTATATTGATTAAAAATTAATCAATCTAAAACTAAATAAAATTAAATTATTAATCTAAAGGACTCATCTCAAGACCTAAAATTGCATATGACCCGATATCAAACCGGTGGGAGGCATTGATTTGTGGCTTAGATGGAATCAAATGCAAAGTGAAGTTTTATGGAATGTGGGTCAACATTGATATTAGGATAATGATTGCTAATCGATGGGCCAAGTTGGATGTTCACCGATTCACCTCACAAAATTTTTCACGAGATTTCATGCTTGAGGAAGATGCCAAAATACACTTATGTGAAGTGCCTATCAACATGCCATTGATACGTTGAGATGTTGAGTTTTATGGTAATGGAATCCAATATAAATAGCCATGAAACTTTAATGGAATTAGAAAGATCAATAAATCACTATTAAAATTAATATGCACAAATCAAGTCCATATTAGGTATAAATAGTAAATCAAAAATCCATTCTCGAAATCCCACAAAACAAACAATTGATTATCCATGAACTTTTGCATATGCTTAACAAAATGAGTAGACTAGAAAAATAACTAGGGATTCAATAAAATTGGAAGCTATAGATGACATTTTTGTCATGAAATTGACACTGTAAACTTATAATTACTTATCTCCTTTGTTTACACCTCCTTTATTGTAAAAACTAGTGGCTCGCGCTCCACAAAAGTCGTTTTTATTCTATAAGACTAAAAATGAAAATTCCTTATTAAATATTTCTAACTCATATTTGGGGCTAGAATAAAAGTAAAATATTGCCCCTACTTTCCTTCTAATCCATCATAGTATCAATACCAAACTTCACTCTAATACCAAATGATGGTACAACAAAGATGAACACACATTAAAACTTCGTTAATTGAATTCATCCCATATCCATATAAATATATATGTGGATACACTCCCGTAAATAAGGAGTTTGTTGTAAAAATAATCTATTTCACATATGATTTGTTATAACCTACTTTCTACGTGAAAATAATAGTAATTTTCACACTATTAATATTTAAGTTTCCAAATTAAATAGTTCATAATACTAATGATATTGTTAGTTCATATAATTCATCTAAAAATTTAAACCCATCTATCACTTCTAAGATGGTGGAGACATATGGTTTCCCTTTTAGGAGGAAAATGAACAAGAGGAAAATATAGATGAGGTACATGCATTTCATTAGTACCATAAAGGTAATTATGGACTAAGGAATAGGACATACAATGCTACTTCAATGCTTCCAAATAGCGAAGACAATGCCACCTTATCTAAAGGTCAATAATGATCCTCCTCATCCTAAAGGAAATGATCCTCCTGTAAAGAAAATTCTTTAGGAACTTTTAAAATTGGATACTATAATGTAGCAAATAGGAAGAAGATTAAGGAAAGCATTACCTTGTATGAAGTGGCCCATATTGTAGAACATAATTTTTTTATTGAAATCTCGACTATCAAGGATATACAGGATCCTTAGAAATATTCCCATGCCAATGTAGCCTTGTAAAAGAGAAAGGTTGAGTTACCACCCTTCTTACTCACCATTAGGATCTTTGGAAATAACCTATACAAATTTCTGGTATATTTTAGAGCCTCTACTAATATTATGCATTCAAGCATTTGTAATAAATTAGGCTTAATCCTAGTCAATTTAGATAGGTTGTTAGTTTAGCTAGAAAATTCCAAGGTGGAGGTGATAGCATAACTCCTCTATGTACACATGCAATTATCCTCTAAACCCAAGATTCAATAGTTTATGCACATACAAGATTTGGAAATCCTCGGTCCCATAGTATGTTGTTAAGTTGTGGTTGGTCTAGAGTTTTAAATAGACATATGTCCACTAGCTATTCCCCATGTTTTTTCCATGGAGAAGCATCCCAAACCAAATCAAGATAGAGAGAGCCCAAATTGAAACATATTATCACTAAGTACAATTGTAAATATGAGGAGATCAAAATTATTTCATCCAATATTGGTGTATACCCTATTGATGTAGGGAAAATAGCATTTCCCAAAGAGATCTAGAATATCCCATGTTAATGGACTTTACATTTTTATGGATCATGCTCTCTAAACAAGTTTATGGAATAAGATTTGTTCGAAAGGTCCTTAGAATCGACAATTTTTATTCCTACTGATTATAAATCCCTACACCAATAACTTATCTAAGTATGAAGCCTTATTTTTAGTAGGACTATAATTTACTATTAAACACAAGATCAAAAAGCTAATGGTATTTGGAGATTCATATGTTGTAATCAACCAAGTAAGGATTGGGTACTAATGCAAAGAGTCATATCTTAAAAGGTACAAACATAGGTTATGGGATCATAGTGAATATTTTGATGCCTTTAACATTATGTCTATACCAATGAAACAAAATAAAGAAGCTGATACATTATATTCTTCTAATTATTCTCTCATACCTTCTCAAGAATTGAAGGAAGAAAGGATGTTAGTGGAGATGATTCCCACACCCTCGGTGCCATACAATTTTGGTAATTTCTATGTATTTAATTATAACCACCAGATCATTCAATTTATGAATATTTGAGATGTATTTGTGTCTCAAATTATTAATGAGAAGGATATAAATGAATTTTCTAAAGAGGTGTCTTGAATCTTAAAGTGAATATAATTCTTAAGGGAATGGTGTCATTAGAAAGACTATTTGATCCAAATAAGAAAATTGAGGACATCAAAATGCCCAAAAATAGTGGTAAAGATACCCACGTAAACCTAGGGACCAAATAAAAACCTCATTTAGTTCATATCAGTTTGGCTAGTTAAGACAATGAGAAAGATAAAGTGGCAAACCTTTTGAGAAATTATAAGGATATCATACCTTGTTATTATGAGGACTTTAAGATATTTTATCCCATATTCATTACTAACACCATACCATTACTAAATTTAGGAAAACCATAAACCTTTTATACAAAAGTAAAGACCTATAAATCCAAAGTATAATAACATTCAATTTACAAATAAGTTAAAGAATTTCTTACCGACTAAATTATTTTCCCTATTAGACACTCAACTTGGATGGCTAATTTTTTCCTAGTTCATAAGAAGAGTGGATAAATTAGGCTATGCATGGAATTAAGAAACCTAAATAAATCCTCCAAAAGGATAATAATCCTCTCCCCTTGCTATATGAAGTAATTCAGATAGTAAGTGGTTATGAGATGATTTATTTTTTATGGATTTTCTAGACATAACTAGGTTTCATTAATAAATATGACAGGATGAAGATAATTTTCACTAAAAAGTGGGGAATATTTTCTTTCAAAATGATATCATTTGGTCTAATCAACACTGGAGAAGCTTTTCAAAGAGACATGGATCATGTTTTCTAAGGTTTGACTTGTAAAATTTGTAATCATCTATATGGATCTTATGCTACTATAGGAAAAATCCCATGAAAAGAAATACCAACACGGTAAATTCACACCTTTATGAATTGTACCTTATCAAATCACTTAAATGTTAGGCCAAAATTCCTTCAAATTAAGGATCTAAAAGGAAATTAGATGATGTTGCATGTTAATGGATAATTCTGAAGCATTATTTTTCTATCACCCCATCTCAAGTCCCAATGAAATGACTATAACAAGGAAGTAGATTAGTTTCTTTTATGTATTTTCCTACTTTATTAAATTATTTTTCTATTTACATTTTCTTATTTTATTAGATTTTTTTCTTACTACTCTTTTGGTTATTTTGGCTTAAACTCACCTTGCATTAGGAATTCAATCAAGAACATATTGGGTTTTTATGAGAATATTGTTACTTTATGTAAAGCTTGAATTAGCTAGTAGGGAATGTTAGTGAAAAATATGAAAGTAATATTGGGTACTTTTGAATTATGTTTGCATTAAGACATTGAATACCCAAAGTACATAAGTGGATTTTAGAACTATTCTAGTCATTTAAAGTAATTGAGTTACGTTTAAAAACACATCAAGAAATTGTTCTATTTGATCATGATTATTACCAAAAGAAGGAGTGCCCAAATGATATTTCCTTAAAAAATCCTTAAACCTTGCTAACTTGGTTCCTAACCTTCAAAGGAATATTAAAATGTTTAATAATTGAAATTGAGAGGTTTCCTAATAAGTTGATTCTGTTGAACTCCACCAAGGATATGGATTCTGATTGGTATTGGAACAAATCCACAATTGGAACCAAGGTATCTCTATCAAGTCTATGAACATCTAGCAAATATCATAGGAATTCCTAAGTACTCCCTTCTTCGATCCTTCCCAAAGTTAAATAAAGTATGAAAAGTAAAATAAAGTAATAAACTATTAAATGATATCCTTATGTGGCAAGAACATCATGTTTAAAAATAACAAGGTTAATGAATGAGAGGCATTCATAAAACTCATTTTATTTTGATGTATAAACTTATTGATTAAGAAAAATATAGAGAATATATATATGTTAGATGTTAATTACGTTACAATGTATATATAGACAAATAGAGTACAAATTTTACACAAGTAAGTATGATACTAAATTTGAAACCCTGGGTGCAAGAAGAAGGATAAAATACTTAGTTAATTCCAAATAATTCTAAAGTTGTGTCATGATGGAAAAATGATGAAACAGGCAAGTAGATTGTCATAATTGAGCCCAAAAAAATGCAAAACTATCGTGAATTCCGGGACTAGGGTTCTTGGAATGGGTTAAGAGTGCATAAGTGACAGGGGACCTTCTCTAGATTCATGTGACTATGTATAACCTCATAAAATTATTTTCAAAAGGTCACAAGATGTTCACTTGATGTCACATTTAGTCACCGTATGTCGTTATACTTCATTGTCAATCGTTTGAAACCATTAAAGAGAAATAACACCTATAAAACCCGAACCACATCAAATCCTAAAAAAATGTAAATGGGGAGTCACCTAACCTTGGTGGTTACCTAAATGAGTGAACTTACAATTCAATCACCGCACTACAATTCCGACTCCATATAGTTTTGTGTGTGTGTTCATGTAGAATTGTGTTATAGGTATCTCTTATGCAAGTTACACTTGATAATGAGAAATAGTTACATATAGAAAATGTAGATAGATGTGTTCATGGAAAAATGAACTTCCCCTCCTATGAAGTGTATGCAGAAGAATGTATTCCCTTATCCATTGAATGGATGCTTTAATGCTCTTAAGATGCCTCTGGATGCAACCTTGGGTGATAGTAATAGATTCTTAGTAGTTGGTTCTTTATTATGGTCACATAGCTTTATATGTATATGATTCCCTTGATTGAATTTGATAATTAACCACTAAAAGGTTAATAATACCAAGAAAATAAGATTCCCAATGGCTAAAAAATACCCAAAATATGTGAGAAAAAACAAAGATTTCAAGGCACCCAAAGGGGACATGGGCACAGGTGTTGGCATCCTGTCTAGGCGTTCATGTCTAGAATCATAAAAGTTGAAGTATTGAATGTGATACTATGCAAGAGGGTGTGTAATACTAAGAATGAAACTAGAAAGAAGGAAAAGAGGCCAAAGATAGTAGTCAATTAGTAATTTTCTCACTTAGGAATCATATTAATAGTGACATGTGATCGGGACGTATAAATATACCCAAAGTGTGTGATTTAGTGTTGACATTTATCCTGACTTTATGTTGTTGAGATAATTCTTAATAACATAAAGTAGATAAGAGATGTGTACCTAATAACCATATAGATCAATGGAAAAAAGTGTGCTAAGGAGACAAGACAAAATGTGGAGTGATAAAAAGAAAACGTGGAAGTTCGGAGAGAAATAAGTGAAAATGCCCTCGGGGTGAGAGCGTATGTGTAGATGTTACATTGTAAATATTTTTCGATGTCACATTGTCAGAGCTCACAAAGACACCTAGATGCAGATCAGGCTTCTAGGTTGATCACTCTAGCATCCAGTGTGATTGCACAACATGGAAACCTCTCTCCAAGCGTGGGACTTGTGAAACTGAGAGAGGAATCTCCAGATTAGAGGTTGGTTCCTCAAACTCCTCTGATTTAGATCTAATGCTTGCACAACTACAGAGGTTCAGATCCTAATCCTACTCTAACTTGCAAGGAGACAGGGGTAGAAGTGCAAGAAATTGAAACTAACTAAAGATGGTGATGCACCAAAAGGAGTGGTGAAACATATTTGTCATGCAAATAGACACAGACCAAAGTTCACAACATAAAACATACACAGACTGATAAGGTATAATTTAGGATCTGAAATGAAGCAAATAATACAAACAGAGGACTGAAACCCATTCACAGAGCTTGCATTATCATTTCAGTGTCAAAAACACGCATTACACCCTCAGAGAGGTAAAAGAAAACTGTTACAATCTTTGGAGAGGTCTAATCCTTGCCTCAATCACTTGCTGGAGGTGAAAGAAGAAGTCTGCTATGCCCAAAAATGTTCCCCCTTTTTTTTGTGAACCAAATCTACCTTTTACATTACATGGGTCGAGCCTAGGAGACAGAAACATACAAAAAACGTGAGAGCCCATTCCTTCTTGACTACAGGTGCATTAAAATGACATGGGGACCTTACAAACCCATACCCTATCATCTTAACTAAATCACAGGAGAATGCGACCCATTCTGCATTAAATCTGGTCGCTGAAATGTCACTTCTGGCCATGAACACGCGTCAGATCCGTTTCTCAATTTTCTCTCTCCAGACTACACCAAAATTCAAGATTAACCCCAGAATCATGTAGATAATTTCATAAGCTTTCCGTTGATATAAAGAACGTGTAAATCTGAGCTCTGGATCAAAAGATATGGAGATCTGAAGATTTAGGGCACAAAACAGGCGAAACAGATTTTTAAATTTCTTCCCGCGCTCTGCCACCTGGATGACACGTGGCATGCATTGATTGGTCGTCAGGGGCGCAGGGCAGACCTTTACTTTTAGCTTTTGGGTGAACTTCTTGCCAAATTCTCTAACTCCTCCCGAGCTCCGCATTCCTTGCTCCATAGGACACGTGTCCTCTTTTGATTGGCTCGGGCTGACCCCTCAAACCTCGCCCTTTGAATTTTGGACTTTTCTCCTTGTGACACGTGTCATGATTTGGTTGGTCCGCGGGTCTGCCGGCTCTTTCACGTCCACCATGTCCATTTGTCCCAGATGTCCCAGTGTTATGGGACAAAAACTTCCGATCCGCCGAAATGGGCTTCCCTGTCCCTTTTCTGCGGTGACACGTGGCGTGATCTGATTGGCTCTCGATTTTTTGGCTATCCGCGTCTTCCGCGTCCCTTTGTCCCGGATGTCCCAGTACAAGAGTTCCCTGTTTCGGCTGAACCGGCTGGTTCGCATCCTTTGCGTCTTCTTGTCCCAAATGTCCCAGTGCTGTCTGGGACAAAAACTTCCGATCCGCCCGAAATGGGCTTCCCTGTCCCTTTTCTGCCGGTTCGCGTCCTTCGCGTCTTCTTGTCCCAAATGTCCCAGAGCAGTTAGTCGATTTTCTTCTCCTTCGGCCGAACCGGCTTCCCGCCCCGCGCATCCCGATGGCCCGGATGTTCCTTTGCTCTGCAGACTGCCTGGCGGCCTTTCGGCCGATTCGCACCCCGATGTCCCTCACGTCCCGACCATTGCGAGGACTAGGACTTAGCCATTTTTCATGATTTTTCCTGGCCCAAGCTTGTTTTCTGCAACTTTTCACATTTTCTCAGAACTTGCTCTTTTCTTCTTCGGCCAGGGGAGTTAGAAAAAATCTGAGGGGACCCTAGAAACATGATTTTTTGCCCTGAATCAATCAATTTGCCTGGGGCTTGAGAATTCAATGCATGTTATCAAAATTTACTCTGGGGGGTGAATTTTGGATAACAATTGGCGACTCAGCGGGGGTACCTACCTGCTAGGTGAAAAGACCAGTAGCCAGAAGTAGTCCATTGGGCATGGAGTTATCAAACATTCAGTTTAGAATCCCAACTGACTAAGAATGTGTAAGGAGGAAGATGGAATATCACCTGATGAAAGCAAAAGACTGCAAAACATCTCCATGGACAGCAAGTTGTGCCAAAGCACTTAGGGAAAACAAAACTAACCTACAACAAAACAATGTGCACAAGCACTTGGAGGAAAGAAAATATAATCTAAAGAAAATATAATCTAATATTTACAGAGGTAGTGAACTTCCCTCTAGAAGCAACGCTTGAGATAGATTCCATTGACTGGAATCTGCAGTTCTTCACCATCCAATGAGGCCAATTGGAAAGCATTGTTGTTCTTGCACTTTGTGACCATGTATGGGCCACTCCAAATGGCATCAAATTTTGAATGCCTTCCCGGTTTTTCTCTATCCACATCCCATTTTAACACTAGATCTCCAACCTGAAAAGATCTATCTTTGGCCTTCCTATCAAAGGTCTTCTTGATCAAAGCTTGATCCTTTTCCATTACTTGGGATGCCTGGTTTCTGATCTCTTGCAGCTCCATCAACTCTGCATACCTCACCTCCATGGGCTCAAACTCTAGCAACTCCAGCTACTTCATGAGTTCTAATGTTGGCAACTCAAGTGACATGGGCAAGATTGCCTCTCTTCCATAGACAAGCCTAAATGGAGAGCTACCTGTGGATCTTTTGGGAGTTATCCTATCAGCCCATAAGGCTGATTTCAGTTTGGTATGCCAAGACCTCTGATTCTCATCAAGAGTCCTCCTAATGATCCTCAACAAGTTCTTGTTTGTAGACTCGGCCTGGCCATTACCCTGAGGGTAATAGTTCGATGAAGTGCTTAGGTAAATACCGTTCTTGACAGCCCACTCAGTCACCCTAGATCCAATGAATGCCAATGCATTATCAGAGATTATTGTAGCAGGTACACCGAATCTGGTCGTTATTCCCTCATAAAAGTCTAAGATGCTAGACTCATTTGCCTCTTTGAGTGCTACTGCTTCTGTCCATTTGGTGAAGTAGTCTGTGGCTGTCAAAATCCATTTGTGCCCTTGGCTTGAAATGGGATTAATGACTCCGATGAAGTCCAAACCCCATTGCATGAATGGTTGGTCAACTGAGATTGGATGCAATGGGAGGGCAGCAAGTCTCTCTTTTCCTGTGAAGAATGCACAATTCTTACACCTCTTGATCCATGCATAGCAATCACTGAAGATTTTAGGCCAATAATAACCAGCCTTCATGATTTTTAGAGCTGTCACTCTTGGTGCAAAATGGCCACCAGCTGGTCCACCATGAAACTCTTCCAACACCCTTTGAATCTGATTTGTGCTAATGCATCTCAGCAGCACTCCATTCACATCTTTCTTGAACAAAACTCCATCAACAATGGCATACGGAACAGCCTGCAACCTGAAGTGTCTCCTTTGGGTCTTGTTCATCTCTGGGGGGCATAGGCCTGTACCTAGGAAGTGTATAACGCCTTGGGTCCAGCAAGGAGTGGGGGAAGCATTGTCTTCTTCTTGATTGCCACTTGGCTCATGGCTGTCCTGGACTGTCAAAACAGCCTCTTCTTTGTTGCATACTTCTTTTTGCTTCCCCAAAACCAGCTGCTCACACAGTCCTTTCCCTCTTACCAGCTTGGTGACCTTGATCTCAATGTCATATTCCATGACACGGGTGATCCAACCTGCCCTTTTCTCATTCAAATCCTTGTTGAGGAGGAAGTCCTTAACTCCAGCATGTGAGACCAGCAACTGGACCTTGTTGTTTGAGATTAAATGCTTGAATTTCTTCAAGCTTCTGATTACTGCAAGCACATGCTTCTCAATAAAAGAGTACCTCACCTCATAGTCATCTAGGCTCTGGCTGAAGAAGGCAACCAGCTGCTCATCATTATCTTTGTTCTGTTGTACTAGAATGGCAGAAATAGTGTCATCACCTCCAAATGCATAGAGGATGAAATCCTTGGAGAAGTCTGGGTTGATGAGAGTTGGTGCTTGAGAGATAGCTTCTTTGATTGCTTCAAAACTCTCCTTGCCTTCTGCTATCCACTTAAAAGCCATGCTCTTCTTTAACATTTTGGTGATGGGCTTGACAAGGGCTGCAAAATCTGGGACAAACCTGCGGACAAAATTGATCCTTCCCAAGAAGCTTTGAAGAGCCTTCTTGTGACTTGGCAATGGTAGTGCTCTTATGGCTTCAACCCTCTCTAGATCAATTGCAGTCCCTCTTTCGAGACAATATGGCCTAGAAGTTTCCCCTCATGAGCCAGGAATATGCATTTTTTGGGATTCAATGATACCCCAAATCTTCTACACCTCTGAAATACCTGCCTCAGATGAAAAAGGTGATCCACTGCATTTTTGGAGAATACAGTGATGTCATCAAGATATATCAAAACTATTTTATTGATCAACCCCTTGAATGCCATATCCATTGCCCTTTGGAAAGTGGCTCCAGCATTTGATAGGCCAAATGGCATCTTCTTGTAGGCATATGTTCCCCATTTGGTTGTGAAGGTTGTCTTGAACTGATCTTCCTCCCTCACCATAATCTGATTGTAGCCTGAGTAGCCATCAAGTAGTGAAAACCTTTCTGAACCAGCTACAACCTGCAATATTTGCTCCATGGAAGGGAGTGGATAATGATCCTTGAGAGAGGCTCTATTCAAATCTCTGAAGTCGACACACAACCTGATCTCTCCATTCTTCTTTCTGACTGGGACTAAGTTGGCGACCCAACTTGAGTGTTTGATGGGGAAGATGATATTGGCCTCAATAAGCTTGCTTAACTCTTTTCTCATGAGAGGTTCAATATGGGGATTCACTGGCCTTTGCTTTTGCCTGACAGGCTTGGATTCCGGATCCAGCTCAATAGTATGTTGTGCCAACTTTGGGTTGAAACCTCTTAGATCTTTGTAAGTCCAAGCAAAGACATCTGGGAACTCTTGACAAAGCTGAACAAAATCAGATTTCTCTTGTGAGGTACTTACTTTGCCAATCTGCAATGTTTTGCCTTCTTCCACTAAAATAGGCTCTGAATCTTCACCCTTTACTTGAATGTTCGCTTTCTCCTTCCGGAACTGATCATTCGGGTTGAAGATTGACTCCAAGGTTATGAGGCCTTTTG
Organism: Taxus wallichiana var. yunnanensis; assembly: GCA_018340775.1. Lineage (NCBI taxonomy): Eukaryota > Viridiplantae > Streptophyta > Pinopsida > Cupressales > Taxaceae > Taxus > Taxus wallichiana. The sequence continues at coordinate 155,032,920 of CM031243.1, read as the reverse complement.
GTAATTTGTTAGTTCTCAGCTGCACCACTTGGTCACCATACTGCTGATGCAGCTTGTCTTGATTCCTGGCGGAGAACTCAGCTTCTTCTTGTAGGAAATTAACAATTTGCTGATCATTCTCGAAGACTTGCCAACTTGTATTGTTATCCGGAACAGCTGGTCTCACAACCAATTTGATATGAGGCTGAGATTTCTCACTTTTGATACTTTCTACAACATCAAACGCAGCCCCAATTGCTGCTAGCCTATCAGCGGCTTCATTCTTTTTTTGGGGGGAATTGATGCTAAAAGCTTCAAGATCTTCAATAAGATCCCATACCCGATTTTTGTAGTTCTTCAACAGATCATTTTTGGCAGCATTTTTTCCTTTGACTTGGTTTACAATTAGCTCACTATCACCAAATACTTGTAAATTCCTGATGCCTTTCTTCATTGCCCAGTGCAATCCATGAATTAAGGCTTCATACTCAGCTGTGTTGTTTGAGCAGGAAAAATGGAAACGGAAGGCTGAGTAATACCTTATACCTTGTGGTGAAATGAGCATAGCTCCTCCTCTTGCACCTTGTCTACTCCTTGACCCATCAAAGAACAATTTCCATACTTCATTCTTGTCTTTGTGATCCGGCTTGGTGATGCTGGGGAGAGGTTGATTCTCTTCATGTAAACAATAAACTCCTAGCGCAGATTCTTCTACTTCTTGATAGGGATCAAAAGCATGTATCTTGTTTGCCCATTCATCAAGAGTTAGATCCGGGATACTTCCAATCTTGGTGTCAGCCTCATCAGTGCTAGGGTGATCTTCTTGATCAAATGCTGAGCAATTGGCATTAATCTGACTTGGAGTGTAAGGCTCAATATGGAAGTTTGCAATAGGTTCGGATCTGATTGTGGCCTTAGTTCCATATCTTGTTCTGAATAGCATGTGTGACCAATCAGCAGACAAATACCCCCCAATCTTGGCTGTGAAGTCCCTTGACAAGCAAAGGGCAAAGAGTGGTGGAAGGTCTATGATTGATACATCTTGTAAAACAACAACATTTGGACATGCATGCAAGGTAAGACTCAAATTTCTAATCACTCCAACTGTTGCTATTGCTGTCCCATCTAGCTGCACTACCCCTTTAGATGTTATTTCATACTGGAGCCCTAGCTGATCAGCTATCTATTTAGGCATTACTGAGCTACTTTCCCGGAGTCTATCATGCAATTATGTACTAGCTGATTTCCAATGATTAATGAAACATAGAAAGGAGGGGGCTTCAACATTTTACCTTGTTGCCCTCCATGACTTCCTTCAGGCTGGGCAGCATTTGTAAGCACTTTGTCTTACATCTGAACCTGCTGATTCGAAGTTGGCCAATCCTTCATGGCAGCTTGCAGCAGATCTCTTTGGCCTGGGATAGATAGGGATTCCCACATTGATATGTTGACGTTTGTCTTCTTCATCTGATCAATGATACTGAATGGTGATGAAGGATCTCTCTGTTGTCCCTTGGTTTGCACATTTACTCCTTGCACGTGGGCAGCAACAGCTGGCATTTGAGTTGGCCTAGGGGTTGTTCTTGGCTGCCCTTGTGCATTTGAAACTGGACTTTGCTTGCCAATCATTTGTGGAGCCATGGAAGGTTGTGGATTGGCTGGGGCTAATGGTTGTTCTTCACCCAAATTTCTCCTCTTTGACCTTGTGTTGGCTGCAACACTTTGAGAAACTGCTTGATTCATGCCACAGAAATCTTTTGCTTGCCAGTTCACCAATGTGGTGTCATTTGGGGCTGATTGTTGTTGGAATGTTTCTTGTTGTTGACTATTTCCTTGACTGCCCTCGCCCTCCACACCAGTAGTTGTCACCATTAGTGCTTGATTGAGAGCACCATTGAAACACATGGATTGGTTATGAGGCTCGTTGCATGGAAAGCACCAATCATATTCCTGAGCAATGTTGTTCTGTGTTGGCACTAATGCCTTAGAGGCAGATATGGCATTTGGATTATAGGGCTAGAATGGTCTATTGGTAGGAGGCCTTGTTTGATTCATATTTGCAGCTGGATTAGGTGGTCTTTGTGGTTGGTATGGCTGTCTATTAGGCTGAGCTTGGGGTTGATAAGAAGGTCTGAAACCTTGGGCTTGTTGCCTCTTGAGAGTAACTAGCTCATTGCCTAGGTTTTGCAATTGCTTCATGACCTCTTGAAGCTCATTTGGGGCACTTGGAGATGAAGTGGAAGCTTCATTTGAACTCTGATTTCTAGGAGTGGGAGAAGGAGCCAAATTAGGTGCTTGATGGGTGTTTGGGCTCTCTAAACTTGGAAACAATGGCATGGGAGGTCTAGGGGCAAGTTTTCCAGCTTGGATTAAACAATTTTCAGCCCTAATGGCAATGCTATAAGCCATAGGGATAGTTATGCCTCCCATGGACTGAATCAACATAGAAATATCAGAATTTAAAGCTTTGAGATAGTATAGAAAAGCACCTTCTGCTGTTGGCCTGACTGCCACTGGAATCCTCTCCCAAGTTTTTTGAAATCTGAAGTTGAAATCGGTCAGCTGCTCATTGGGAGCCCTCTTGATGGTTGTTAGCTGCTCCAAAAGAGACAAGTTGTCTCCCTTCTCTCCAAATTTCTCATGAAGTGCAATACACAGCTGATTCCAGTTTGTGATAGAACCAGCTCCAAGGCTCCTAAACCATTGTAATGCTTTACCCTTGAAGGAAGATGCCAGTAACTTGACAGCCACTTGCATTTCATTGATTTCATGAATTGCACAAAGGTTAGCAATATCTTTAACATGATCACCTGGAGTAGTCTGATTTTCTCCAGTGAAGTAGGGAATGTTCTTCAAGGCTGCAATAGGAACTGGATGTTGTGCATTGAGAGCAAGTGGGCTGCTGCCTGTGAAGTTGACGTAGGGGTTGTTCTGAGCCATTCTAATTGGTCTTAAAACCCTTGTTGACTGAATGAAAGGCCTACCAGGTGGAGGAGTTGAGAGAGTTCTATTTGGTGGAGATGGAGACCTTTGAATCCTTCTTCCTCTTTGCCTTCTTCTTGGAGATAATTGTAGGTATTCAAACAGCACTTCTTCTTCTCCAACTCTTGACCTTGTGGTGATTCTTCTCATGAGTTTTCAGGCCTGCACTTGGAACCAGCTGGTTCTTCCCCTTGGAGTCACCAGATATGCAAATAATAGCTCTTTTTAAGCAAGAAAAATGCAGTAGATGCACATCAACCCTGCTGCAATAAAAATGAGACCTCTAGGTCCCACCGGTGTGCCAAAACTGTTGTTGCAGGCTCACAACACCCCTGGATGCAGATCAGGCTTCTAGGTTGATCACTCTAGCATCCAGTGTGATTGCACAACATGGAAACCTCTCTCCAAGCGTGGGACTTGTGAAACTGAGAGAGGAATCTCTAGATTAGAGGTTGGTTCCTCAAACTCCTCTGATTTAGATCTAATGCTGCACAACTACGAGAGGTTCGAGATCCTAATCCATCTCTAACTTGCAAGGAGACAGGGGTAGAAGTGCAAGAAATTGAAACTAACTAAAGATGGTGATGCACCAAAAGGAGTGGTGAAACATATTTGTCATGCAAATAGACACAGACCAAAGTTCACAACATAAAACATACACAGACTGATAAGGTATAATTTAGGATCTGAAATGAAGCAAATAATACAAACAGAGGTGAAACCCATTTCACAGCTTGCATTATCATTTTAGTGTCAAAAACACGCATTACACCCTCAGAGAGGTAAAAGAAAACTGTTACAATCTTTGGAGAGGTCTGATCCTTACATCAATCACTTGCTGGAGGTGAAAGAAGAAGTCTGCTATGCCCAAAAATGTTCCCCTTTTTTTTTTGAGAACCAAATCTACCTTTTACATTACATGGGTCGAGCCTAGGAGACAGAAACGCATACAAAAATGTGAGAGCCCATTCCTTCTTGACTGTAGGTGCATTAAAATGGCATGGGGGACCTTACAAACCCATACCCTATCATTTTGACCGAATTACAGGAGAATGCGACCCATTCTGCATTAAATCTGGTCGCTGAAATGTCACTTCTGGCCATGAACACGTGTCAGAGCTGTTTCTCAATTTTCTCTCTCTAGACTACACCAAAATTCAAGATTAACCCCAGAATCACGTAGAGAATTTCATAAGATTTCCGTTGATATAAAGAACGTGCAAATCCGAGCTCTGGATCAAAAGATATGGAGATCTGAAGATTTAGGGCACAAAACAGGTGAAACGGATTTTTAAATTTCTTCCCGCGCTCTGCCACCTGGATGACACGTGGCATGCATTGATTGGTCATCAGGGGCATGGGGCAGACCTTTACTTTTAGCTTTTGGGTGAACTTCTTGCCAAATTCTCTAACTCCTCCCGAGCTCCGCATTCCTTGCTCCATAGGACACGTGTCCTCTTTTGATTGGCTCGGGCTGACCCCTCAAACCTCGCCCTTTGAATTTTGGACTTTTCTCCTTGTGACACGTGTCATGATTTGGTTGGTCCGCGTGGGTCTGCCGGCTCTTTCGCATCCACCGCGTCCATTTGTCCTGGATGTCCCAGTGCTGTCTGGGACAAAAACTTCCGATCCGCCCGAAATGGGCTTCCCTGTCCCTTTTCTGCCGGTGACACGTGGCGTGATCTGATTGGCTCTCGACTTTTTCAGCTATCCACGTCTTCCGCGTCCCTTTGTCCCGGATGTCCCAGTACAAGAGTTCCCCATTTCAATCGAACCGGCTGGTTCGCGTCCTTCACGTCTTCTTGTCCCAAATGTCTCGGTCTTTATGCTGGGACAAAACTTCTGATCCGCCTGAAATGGGCTTCCTTGTCCCTTTTCTGCCGGTTCGTATCCTTCGCGTCTTCTTGTCCCAAATGTCCCAGAGCAGTTAGTCGATTTTCTTCTCCTTCGGCCAAACTAGCTTCCCGCATCCCGACGGCCCAAATGTTCCTTTGCTCTGCAGACTGCCTGGTGGCCTTTCGGTCGATTCACGCCCGATGTCCCTCACGTCCCGACCATTGCGAGGACTAGGACTTAGCCATTTTTCATGATTTTTCCTAGCCCAAGCTTGTTTTCTGCAACTTTTCACATTTTCTCAGAACTTTCTCTTTTCTTCTTCGGCCAGGGGAGTTAGAAAAAATCTGAGGGGACCCTAGAAACATGATTTTTTGCCTGAATCAATCAATTTGCCTAGGGCTTGAGAATTCAATGCATGTTATCAAAATTTACTCTGGGGGGTGAATTTTGGATAATAGTCACTATATGATGTGATTTGTTGCTTCCCATAAATAAAAACCTTCAAAAGGGAAGGAAAAAGAGTATTCAAAGTCATGTATACAAAAATTTTGATCAAGCGTGTATACGGTATGTAAAAATGTGAAAAAGGAACATGTACACCGATATATGATGATTGAAAGGAGAAGAAAGGATCCTAAAAATGTTGTATAAGAATGATATTTTTGGGGTGATCTCATGCCATGAGAAATTTTTTTGAGTGATGACATGTCAATTGTGCAAGTGTGATTTTTTTAGGCGATCTCATGTCATAATGGAAGAAGCATAGGAGAAACATCTAGTATTATTCTCCAACCTTTGGTGATTCTTGAAATATAAACACCACTATAAATGGTGTGCTTAAATTTGATCCATTTCTATCAATTTGAAAATTAAAAAAGAGGAGAAAACATGCATAATAATTTCCAAAGGATCGTGCCTATCATGTAAAATATGTTGTGTAAACTATTGTAGACTATGCCAATCTAAGAAAAAAATAGCTCGACCTTTGATCATAGGTGCCTGGAATGATCATGGGAACCTAGAAACTAGTTTATATGTTTGGGAACTAGCATTTGTGTTGTATTGAGGACCCAAGTTAGATTCTAGGTTGTTTCGATACTACAGATTGTGTTAACTTTGTATTGAATTGTGATGTACTCTTAATGTAAATCTGTATTATAGTGTGAGTGACTCACCCAATCGTTGCCCCACTTTTTGTATGTATGCAACATTTCAAGGATTATGTGGCCCAAAGGATGACCAAAGGATGTGCTTAAATTGATGTTGATACCCTGTAGGGTGAGGGAGTGTGCTTGGTATAAACCGAGGCATACACAAATAAAGTGGCTGGAAAAAGTGTTAGTGTAAATAAGATAAACACACATGTTCAAGACAAAATGTAATCTAGAAATAAAGAAGACAATGTATACTTGTAAAAGTGGGTTGAAAACATGGGACATCACTCACAATTTCACAATACAATCAAGGACAAAGTAGAAAAATCATATAGTGTGCACACAAGACAAAGGGAATAGCCCATAAATAATGGAAAACCATGAAAAGAAATAACAGATAATGAGAAGCAAGATTTCAAAAATCCATGGGAGTAAAGAGTTCCTACAAAACAAATGCTACACATGAAGCACTTGTTAGCATGTTAAAAAGATAATATGCTAAAACATGTATAATATAATATAATGTAGTGTGCTAGTATGAATAGGAAGTAGTATAAATTGAAACAATAGCACTTGAAGTATGTACAAAAGTTTATTCCCCTAAGAGCCTACTTGTGAGACTAGTAAATGGTTAGTGCCAAGAATCCATGTTATGTGTAATGATATATGTAAATTCCATGATCAAAACTAGAAGGCAAGTGAGTGCGCATGTGTATATAGAAACGATAATGACATACAATGTATCTAGTTAACATAGTAAGCACGGTGTAACATAAGAGTATAAGTAAGAAAGAACAATGTGAAACCAAGGTATGCAAAGTATGTTTTGGATCAGTGAGATGACAAGGAATGCAAAGTGGATGTGATAGAATCTTCATGCCCCCAAATGAATGTGAATGAGTATGCATGAGATGAGGTTCATTTATAAATGCCCCCTCAGTATTCGAGAATGAACCATAGAATAATAGTGTTTCATCGAGAAATGCTTTGAATTGTGTGTGCTAGAAAGATGTGGTCATCAAAGCATAGATCATGGAGTGTTTGAGAGTGTGGTGAGGTTCATTTCATATTGAGACCTCAAAATTGAGTATGAATCTCTAAATTAGAGTGTGTCATCGAGTAGTTGTTATCCAAAATAAGCCCCATGCTTATTTTTGGCTAACTCCTCCTTCTTCTCCTTTGCTGGAACTTAAATGAATTTTTGGCATGCTTCAGGTACTCAAAAGATTCTAGAAATGATCCCATTAGATAGGATTTTTCCTCACCTTTCTAGAAAGGTAAAATTTTCCTCCTAACTCCTTGTATTTCTCAAGTTATGGCTCGACAGAGTTTTTGAGGGAAATTTTCCTGGGAAGGCCCACAACCAATAGGAATGTGCCATGTGGTAGGGCGGAATGACAGGTCGGTGGGGGTAACTTGGAAAATTTTCCAAAGGGCTCAACGAGGGTGCAAAGGAGAAAAATTTTCTTGAAGGCCCGCGGACCAATAGGAGGCCGCCACATGTTCAACCGAAGGTTGAAGTTAGAGGCACGGAGTAAATTTTGGGCTTTTTTCCAAAGTGGTTAGTGGCATCAAAAGAAAAATTCAAGGTGCATGCCCATGGCCAATCAGAGGGTGATGCATGTCATTGGGATAGTGGAGCGTGGGAAAAGTTGGGAAATTTTCCCAATGGAAAATCAAAGGGGTGAAAGGCAGGTTTGGGCCCACGATCCCATCAACCAATCAAAGAGTGCCACATGGCAGTGGGATAGCAGGACGTGGGGATTTTTGGGAAAATTTTCCCAAATTCAAAAAAGGGGAAATTTTAAAGTTTCGGCCCGCCAATCCATTTTTGCCCTAATTTTTCCCTAAATCTTCATAGGGGCATAACTTTTGATCTAGAGCTCAGATTTTTACATTCTTGGTGTCATTGGAAATCTGGTGAAATTCTCTACATGATGGAGGGTTAAATTTTTATTTTGATGGATATTTGTGGGAAAAAATGGAGAAACGTCCCTAGCATGCAAAAATATAGAAATGGTTACCAACCACCAAATTTAATGAAGTATGGGTCGTTTTTGGATCTGCAGAGCAATGTACTTCAAAGTATGGGCTTTTCCATGGGAACCCATCATTTTGTAGGCTAATTAGAAGAATTTGTTGGTGGTTGGAGTTGCAAATCAAATTTTCCCACGTTTTTGCACTTTTCTTCATTCTGCTTCGTGATAAAAGCTAGTTTTGGCTCATTTGTAAAGGTGGTTCATATTTTCTACTATGCTCTCCCTCCTTTCTTCCCTAGGTTTGAAAATTGAGCTTTAACCTCCTCCCCTACTCTGTAATGGAATTTTTTTCCTTTTACCATTAAAATGAGGTTCTGTGTAAACTTCTGGAGCAACAAAAACATGTTTTGTGATGCATCTGTCCATCCTTGCTCATTTTTTTTTGCTTGTTTTCTTCTTGCCTCTCTTCATTGCAGGTATTTGTGCATGTTTGAATGTTCATTATAGGTTTGGAGCTATGTTCATGGAGTTTTGGGAAATTTTTTGTGTAAAATCTATCCTTGGGCTGTGATGTATCTATCCATCCTTCCCATTGCTCACCTCTCCTTATTCCATGGCAATTTTGATAGATGTTCAACATTTTCCTTCTTTGTTGTATCACCATTTTAGTGTAGGATTCTATTTTTCCTCTTTTCTCTCTCCCTATCTCCTTGGAAGTTAGATTAGGATTAGATTATCTTGCTTGCACTGGAATAGCTTGTGGCAGGTAGTTTAGGAAGAGGAACCAGCCTTCTCTGGAGATATTTCCCCATTTTCAAAGGTCCCACACTTTGGGAAAGCTCAATGTTGTGCATTCACACCAAATGACATTTCCTTAGAAAAGCAAGATCCATAGGTCATTTTGGGGGTGCTGTGAATTTGCACTAATAGTAGTGTGTTGTGTGATGTATGTGTACGAGAAAGATGTTTCATGAATGCCTTGAGTGTATAGTGTGTAATGTGATGATGTGAGGTTAATGAATTTGGTGAACCCTCAATAATCAAGTGTGAACTAGCAAAAGAGTGTTTCACTAGGTAACGATGATAAAAATGTACCAAGATGTGTCGATGCATGTGAAAGACTAGACGTAAAGTAAGGATTGAAATGGTATAAATGAAAGACAGCTTAGATTCTATAAGGGGAAGAAGTATGATGCTCCCTAAGTGTGTTCTAATGAATATGATATCTAATAAAAGTGAATTATGAGGGTCCTCCACTTGATGCTTGTGGAGATAAAGGTGTGTGACCATGCTCTAATATCGGTGGTGTATGAGAGTGATGATGTATCGGTGAATGTGCATGAAACCTAGGAGGTGATGGATTCATGTGTGAAGGATCCCACAAAGGTGATGGACTAATGTGTGAAGAAACTACAAATGTGATGTGCACCTATGTGACAGAGAATTTGGAGGTGATGTACACCTATGTGAAGGAGAGCATAGAGGTGATGGACACCTATGTGAATGGAATCAAGTAGGTGATGTATAATTATGTGAAGGAGCCATCCGAGTGGTATACCTAAGACTAATGTGATGGACTAGCATAATGATGAGACCATTTAGTCGTGTGTGAACATGAGAGCTATAAGTAGATTGTGTTTTATATTTTAAAGTTCTTTGGGACTTAGATTCTATAGCGAGTTCAATAAAAACCTCAAGAGGAGGCCGAAACCATGGTGTGTATGGCGAAACTCCATTCATAGTAATGACTTGTTTGTTATGAATGGACTTTAGACACATGTGATTCATAAAAATGATAGATTGACTAGCATGAATCCAGGGAATACCTAAGAGCATCTCACACCCTTTAACTTAAGGTACCACCATAAATGGCACATGCATGGTAATAGGACCAACGATGACTAAAACTTGGCATAAGTATATGATTTAGGCACCTTTGATATGAAATATGTAATAGTGGATAGGTGGCAACAATAAGAAGTGTAATAGATCACACATACACTGAGTATGATGAGATGAGATCAGTATTATTAATAGCATAAGATCCAATAGAATCATTTATATGTAATGTGTCAAAAGAGAATGTAGCATCATAGTCATAGTCAAAGAATGAAATGATCAATGGAGAGGCATCATTGTGAGAAACTAAAAATCAAGATCCGCCAATAAAGGAGGAGAACCTACGTGATATGTATGATTATATGATGACTCAGTCACTTGTTTATCATGTTTAGGAAGAGGATTTTTGAAGATCTTGAGTTTATGGTTTTCATTGACCGATGTGAGTTTTGTAGGCTCTAGAAGCTCAATACAATTATTGTCAATAAGATCTTGAATAAGATTCTGAAGTTTGAAACATAATTATGTAGAATTCCCAATGTATTAATGATAGTTACATCTGAAATTTTCATTTTAATTATGACCTTCACGAAGAGATGGATCCAAATGTGTGCGAGAGGATGAAGCATAATAATATTTCTCTCGACAAGTTATGGCAATATAATATGAAGATCACAATGAAACTTAGTAAGTGTACGCATAGGTGGTTTCCATTGAATATTTTCAAGAGTAGTGAAAGCATTGATAGTAGCTTTAGTTTTAGTTGGTTTATTAAATGGCTTAAAATTTGATTTACTTTGAAATCATGTAGAAGATGAAGCCTGCTCATGATACTTAAACATTCACATGGATAAGAGATTTCTGTCATGTATCTTAAGAGTATAGCATAATTGATTGATTAAAGGAGATGTATCAAAAATAAAACTCTCCTGGAGAGGGGTAGTAATAGAATTTAGATGAATACATATTAAATCTCAAATTCCACAAGTACATTAGAAATCTTAGCTAAGTTGTTCTTATATTACAATACATAATCCACTAGATGTTCACTAGATCCTTGTTTGATTTTCCTAATTGACTGTAGGATATCTTAGAGTCGATATTGATAGAGAAATGAGAAAGAAATGCATCAGCTAAATGCATAAAATATGTTACAGTGCATAGGTAGATCATAGAACCAACGCATTGCATAATCTTACAAAGCGTAAGGGAAGATCTTTACAAGTAAAGTGTGATCATCCACATGATCTAGACATGCTACATGAAATGTGTAGAGATGTTCTTGAGGGTCACCATGGCCATTGAAAATGGGTATTTTGGGAGTGACAAAATTAGGTGGAAGTGCATAAGTGGAAATGGTGGGTGTGAAAGGGGAATGAAGTAGTAATGTGGAATCCAAAGATGGAGATGCACGAGAAGTATCTTGTTACAATTAATGAATTTTAATTTGAAGGTCCTAGTAAAGAGAGGCTAAGTATTGAGTGTCAGTGGAAGAGACTTACTATGTGTGAGAAAAAAGAGGTGTAGTGAAGTGTTTGATGGGAGTAGGAACAAAACCGGAAACAATATAAGTAGGTAGAAGAGTGGGAGCAAGCGGTTGAGTAGTAATGAGCATGGAAGCAAGGATGGATGCGGGAACATTAATCTCGAAAGATTAGTGGAATCCTCAAGAGAAGTGAATAAAAGAATATTTAGATATTAAGGATTCACATAAAGAAGATCATTGAGCTATTAGAGATGGGATTCAATAAATTCACCTTAAGATTAAGCCATGATAAAAACAAGAGAGAAACAAAAGTGTTCGAAGGTTGGGTTCACAAAATGATTAAGAAAAATATAGAAAATGTGTGTGTGTGTGTGTGTGTGTGTGTGTGTGTGTGTGTGTGTGTGTGTGTGTGTGTGTGTGTGTTTAAATATTAATTATGTTACATCACAGATATATAAAAATAGAATACGAGATATGAAAAAATCAAGTAAACTAATAAATTTTAAACCCTAGGTGCAAAAAGAGGGCTAAAATAATTACCTAATTTGTAGTATTTTTAAAGTTGTGTTGAGCTAGAAATTTGATGAAACAGGAAAGAAGAGTGTCGCAACTAAGCCCAGAAAAATTTAGAACTATCTAGAATGATAGGATTAGGGTTCTGGATCGGGTTAAGGGCACCTAGGTGCTAGGGAAGTTCTCTAGGTGCTGTGGCTGCATAAAATCTCAGAAAATGATTTTTGTAGGGTCACAAGATGTTCTCTTGATATCGTTTGTATGTCATTATACTTCACTTTCATTCACCTAAAACCTACAAAGATAAATAGCATTTGCAAAACCCCAAAACACATCATATCATAAAAATAAAAAAAGATGTAAATAGGAGTCGAACATACCCCGGTGGTCACTGATGAATGAACTTATGATCCGGGTGATGCACTACATTTTAGAATCCATGTAGCTTTTCACGTGCATGTGTGTGTATAAGCATGCCCTATGTGGATCTTGTGTAACTTGCACTTAATAATGACCAATAGCTAGATATAGATGTGTGTATGGAAAAATTAACTTCACCTCCTATGAAGTGTATGTAGAAGAATCCAATCCCTTTTCTCTTCAATGGATTTTTGATGCTCTTGAGATGTCTTTGGATGTAACCTTAAGTGATAGTAATAGATTCTTACTAATTGGTTCTTTATTATGGTCACATAGCTTTGTATTTATATGATTCCCTTGTTTTAATTTCATAATTAACCAATAAAAGGTCGACCACCAATAAAATAATATTCCCAATAGCTAGAAAAGACCCAAAAGATGTGAGAAAGGTACAAAGAGGTCGGGAAACCCGAGAAGGGATGGGGTACCTAGGTGTTGGCATCGTTTTGGGCGTTGGTGTCCAGACTCGAGAAAATATAAAGGATCAAAATTCATACTAGGCAAGAGGGTGTGTAAGACCAAGAAGGAAACTAGAAATAAAGAAAAGAGGCCAAAGACAATGGTCAATTAGTAATTTTCTCTCTTAGGAATCATATGAATAGTGGTATGTGATTAGGACCTAGAATTATACCTAAAGTTTGTGATTTAGTGTCTACACTTAGTATGTCACTAAGTATGATTAAGTTGATTTTAATATTTCTTCTTCATTTAAAAATGATTAGTCTTATATTCATGGTATTTTTTTAAATAAAAAATGAGATATTTTAGGTTCTAAATGTTTGGTATTATTTTCTCCATGAAGTCACCAATTTTTATTAATTAAACCCCCTTTTAAAAAAATGGACCCACTTTGTTTAAAACATGTGGTAAAATGTTAATACTTACCTTTACCTTTAAAAGTTTTTCCTTTACTTTTCCTAAGTCCATTGTTTGGTGCTCACATTTTGAATTATTTTGGTACTCACATATAAAATTTATTTAGTACTCACACTTTTACTTTATTTGTCCCTCACACCTCACACTTAAAGTATTTGTATCACACACACTTAGCACTTATTTTTCACTTGTTCTTTGAAAAATTTAAGTTCTCACACTTTAAAAATTATTAGTCATTGATCCAAAAATTGACCAAAATTTCTTATCGACCACAAACCCATATAGGTTTTAAATTCTTTTTCAAACTTACGCCATTATAATCAACTCAAAGTAATGAAAAATCAAAATGCACTACACATAGGTTGATAACGGAGTTTGGTAGAATGCCTACGTCTCTCGAGTTCATCAATAGAACTGATATATTATCCACTTTAATGACTCAATTTTGATTTTAAAAAATTACATTCCAAACATGATAATACTAAATAAAAAGGAATGAGAACCTCATATATGTAGCAAATTTGATCCAGTATTCACCTTCATGGTATAATTCCCTATGGCTCCCCGATCAGTCTTCCAGACATTATTATGACACCTTATGGCTCCCCTGGTTGGTCTTCCAAACATGACGTACTCTAAATTTGTGGCTCAATAATCCTGAAGAATAAGAACCTTCTCCACAAACATTGAGTGACAACATCTCAGCTTATGTAGTAGATCGATCTTCTTTTGTAGAATACCCTATGGCTCCAAGTCTAGGCTCCACAATATCTCCGGTTAGTTGATATAACTCTCGTAACAGTGAATACCTAAATGCCTTTGTTACATGGTGTTAATTATTCTCCCAAAAACCTCCATGCTCCCACTATGTGGCATTAAGCCTCCAGATTTCAACATACTACAATCATCAAAAATTAGCTCAATATTGAATAATGACCCTCCTCCAAAGCTAACAATATGACAATCCATCTAATGTACCGAGGTTATGAGCTCTCTTGCTCCTCGTGCTTCTTCATGACCCTCAACTCCATGACATCTTTGGGCTCTAGATTTTGAATTCTCTCAATGAGTTAAAAATAATAACTCCCGAACCATTATGAAGATGCCTATATTAGTATGATATAGGTCTTATACATGCCCATATTATTACAATATGGGTCACCATCACCTTCATGTCCATACTATAACAATATAGGCATCGTGTTTATATTATTACGATATAAGCCTTTATATCTCTCTATAATTCCTATAATATAATAGAACTTACATATCCATTGTATCTCGACAATCATGCCTTTGAACTTCATCATTCATTCTCCTCAACTTGGGCTTAGAGCATTACTTCACTAGAAAGAACGGAGTGTCAATATCGCCTTTAGGACTTATACAATACCTATAATAGGCCTTTATAATTTTACCTCCAAAAAAATACTCCACCATGTCATTTATAATTTTCTAAGGCCTCTTTACACCTCCCTTTCACTCCATGCCTCTTTGGGATTCTTAAAGAGCTCTTTTATAGCTTAGGAGGAGCTTGTAGAAATCTCGAATGAGATCATGTTGAATGGAGTGTGAGAGGGCCTTTATATCGGCCTTAGGTGGCCCAAACTATATGCTATATAGTATATCAGCCAAATATCACCAACCAACTCGGTTGCCAAGTTGGTTTGGCCACTCGCATGCAGTGGGGAGGTCAGGGTCGAATCCCTCCCCGCTTCTACCTTGTTGGTTTTATCGACTACCATTTCCTTTACAACATGTCCCTTATAACCGCCACATCACCCAATCCTTCCACCGATGTCACCTTCACCCATCATGCGCCCTTTGCCTCACTCGCTATTCGCAGGTCCAAGTCCCATCCACACCATTCACCAACAATACCTCACCATCAATCCCACGACATTTGTATCCACTCCAATGTGGATTATCCCACATGCGTGGGGTCTTTGGATGAGTTAGAGATTTATATATCTCATTTCCAATGATTTAGATGTGGCTTCAGCCATGTAGATGTTATTTCAACGATGTAGTAAGAATAGCTTGCCTTGAAATAACTTGATTGAGTTGATGGATTAGCTTTCCCGACCAATGTGAACATAACTTGCCATCCTACTTAACTCGAGCTCACCAATGAAATATAACTTGGCCCATGGCTCAATGAATAGCTCAGTCTAATGTGGCAATATATACCAAAGAGGAAATGTGGTGGTAGGCCACATGGTGGCCTGAGGACCCACCACATTGCATAATTTCTTTTATCAATCATAGACAATGACTATCTTGCGTAACTACAAGTGTTGAAGATCAGTGTTATAAAACCAAATTTCTCACCCTTTCCCTGATTCATTTTTACCACATTGTCATTACTTGTCATTTGACTAGGTCCCATGTATGGTTTACTTCAACTTTGAATAGCCACCATTTACATGTACACGCTCCATCTTCTATGTTCAGATAGTCACCAAAAATCTCATGGAGTTGGCTTCCACCTTGTGATGATCCTAGGGTATTTAGGGAATCGTGTCCTCATGATGTTCTCCGAATCAATCACACTTCATGATTTTATAGTACTTGTGGTTTATATTTCTTAGGTACTTGTGCTTGGTTGTTCCTCACATATCATAGTTTCAAGTAATTGTTATTCACAATTCACATTTGTGAGAATTTGTTCTTCAAAGTTAAGGTTTTCACTAACTTTGAATTGTATTTTTCCACACATTTAATATAATTGTCCCTCATACCTTAAATATGCAAGAGTTCAAATATCACTTTGTTGATGAGAAATTTCAAATCTCACACCTTTCTACTATGAAATTTCAAATATCACACATTGTAAATGTAAAATTTCAAATCTCTCACCTCACACTTCACATTATTGAGGAATCAAACTTCATAAATGTGATAAAAAGATAAATTCAAGAATAACTCAATAACTATTTAATGTAAAGTTAATCATTGTAATGCACATAGATTATCACATGGTTTTCATGTGGCAAACCAAGGTCAATTTGCTAATTATGGCTTGTTCTTATGATTAAATTTAAATATGTACATGTGTATGGTCCACATTCAAAAGGATAACACTTTAAAAATTAATGTTCCCAAGAAAACGAAACATCAATTTATGCATTATGTGCCATAAATATAGGCATGATAATTTTTAAAATATATCTATATTTGAATATAGTGTATTAACCAAATCCATTTACAAAAACTGAATTTTCAAAGTCCTAAGTTTACATAGCTTATAGAGCTAATTTATGAAGTAATGGCTATTGAATTAGTGAAATAAAGTTTGGATAATTTCATGTACATGTATGCATACCAAATAATAATAAGGGACATATTATTAGATCCCGCATCGTTGACAATGAAGTTCCCCATTATTCTATAGTCTTCTTAATGGTCTAGAGAGAAATAAGTGTTATAGATGTCATAGATCAAGAAGGAATGTTGTTTGAATAGATTTAGAGGTCCACATACATTTGAGCATTAAATAAGGATGGATTCTACAAAATAGTAGTGAAACCATAGGTATTTCAATTATTACGACTTGTTTTCTCCCAACTTTACACTCACTAAAGAAATGAATGGAATTTTACATTCAAAATTTAAAGACAATAGAGTATCCTTCATTTATAGTTCTACCTTCAAAGTGTATTATAAGTCACAAGAATCCAATGTGGTATATAATTCCACTACTATTGATTCCATGATTTATACAAACAAAATAAAGATGGTTTTACAAAAAGGAAAAGGACCTAATCATTAACATGGATGATGAGAGTTTAAATAACATCCTTATTCAAAGATTTACGCTTGGGGTATGCATTGGGATGGAATTTATGAACCACATATATGGTAACCCTTATACTTATGATTCAATTTTTCCTAGATCCCTCTATTATCTTTAATCATTAACGATGATAAATTTCAATCCTTATGGCATATTATGTCAATAAATTTGATTTCACCAAGAGATGCCTACGTGACAAACAAGAAAGCATTCTTCATGGCTTCCTATTTGATGGATGCAATATGTGGAATCATATTCTGTCCAAATATTATCTCTTTGGGATCCCAAGTTATCCCTATAATTGAACGAGAACTTTTGTAACTTATATGCACATACATTTAGGGCCTATATAAATTATATTTACAACTCATTTTACCCCAAAATCTATACGCTAGTTATGGAGAAGCCAATGCCCAAAATTTCTACATAAATCATTCAAATATATCTGACAAATGGGGGTTTGTTTATTCTACCTAGAGTATAAAGTCATCATGAGTGAGGGATATTCACTCCACTATTTCAACTAGTATATCACATGCAAGAAAAATTGGTAGAGGAAGAAACTAATTTTCAAGTTGACAACGGAATTTCAAACAAATGAAAAGACAAGAAATTAAGGCCCCATCCTTCACTACCTATGTTAGTTGGGAATAAATAATTCAAAATAATTCTTGATCTTAAATTTGTGACCACTCATAGGAATTCATTTAATCTACATGAAAACTCCTCAAAAATCATAATTCTAGGAAGAGAGTTACCAAGCATTTGGAATCTTTTAGAGGGAAATTAAACATTGCATATATCCATAAAATGTATACCACTGATTGGGTATGGATCACCTAAGAATATAAATTTTTATATAACATAATAGAATACTATAAGATAAATACCTCCACCAAAAGGAATAATCAAAAGAGAATTCTCAACAAGAGGGGAACGTGCTTACATAGATCCATCAAGATATCCGGTGAAAGGTTTCCCCCTTGATTCTCCTAGAATTTTTAATCTATATATTGTAGAGGTCTAAATAGTAACCCTTGAACAATCCCTAGGTCCACCACTAGTGGCATATGAAGTCTCTTATTCATAAGAATAAGAAGAAGCTAAATAAGCCACTTTGAAGAAGTTGAAAAATTCCATATAATTCAAGGTAAGGATTCCTCTACCATAACACATTCACATGAAAAAAAAATATTGGAGAACATGAGAGGACCCTTAAGTAAAAAAAAAAATCAATATGAGATTAGGAATGATGACGAGAGTAACTAGAAATAGAATGTCCACCAATCAAGCCCCTAGCTAGCATGATACCTCAAAATAATTATTTTCTATCACACAAAATAGAAATAGTAAGTTATCCCAAGTGGTAGAATATCAAGATGACTCAGTATCCTTCATTCAATTATCGGAAAATCTTACAAAGTGCAAATGGTACATAAAGTCCAAGAAAGGAAAAGGAACATTAGAAAATAAAGGTTAAGTGAGTCCCTAAAAACCTTTCCAGCCAAGTAGAATAGGATATGTTGTCTCTCTTTCATATATTAAAGGAAATCCTTAAAAATAAAAATAAGGTACAAACCCTTTCTAAGAAGTTTCATATTGTTATCAAAAAGATTTTTATCCTACAACAAATGCTTCAAGTAGTAAACAAGGCTATAGATGAAGCAACGTGAAAATATGCCAATGTGTTGATGAAAAAATATTTGTGCCTATGTAAAACATATTCCAACTACAAGAAGGCCACGTTATAATATTTGGATGAAAAAATGGGTAGGATATCCCCAAAACTAGATGATATCATCTCTAGGGGTACCCAAATATTTCTGACGCAATCATTCGAGAGATCTATAAATAGAATCAAGAGATGGTGGTCATGAATGAATTCTCATGACATATTAAAAAAATCATGTTTCACTTTCATAATAATATTTATGAGGTGATTGAGATAGAGGTTTCACACTTCATTGAATTATTGTCTCAATCCAAAGAGACTATTTAGAAAATTCAAACCCTCAAGTAAATATCTAAGATAATAATGTCTTCCCAAAAGGTCATACTAGAAAAGACTCTCAGTATCTTTAGAAATATCATTATTTATCTTTAAAAAATTAATGTGTATTATAATATTCAAAGAGATTCATGTGTCTCCTTATTGGTTGTAGAATTTGATCTTTGAAAACAAGAAACAGTCAAGGGACAACAGTCCCTCCTCTTTATAAGACAAGTTCCCTTATTGAACACAAAAGAGAAAAGCTAAATTACTTATTTACAATATAAACAATTGTTCAAGATTTTGGTAAAATATTTTGATATTGCAGATGCCTTCATCCATATATTTTCAATACATAAGAGAGGAAAATAGAAGAACTGGGATTCAGAAACTAGAGAGAGAGAGAGAGGCACTTTCAGACATATAGATTGCAGAATAATATCTTACTAATGCTTGACAAAATAACAAGATTTAAACTATGCATGTAAAAATTTAGGACATGCATGCATTAGAAAAAAATATCTAAGCACAATATCAACTAAAAGACACAAATTTATTTCTTAAATATGCATAGCTTCACATGAATCAAAAAGGAATATAAAGAGATAAAGCATGAGAGAGAGAGAGAGAGAAACTTCTTTTGTATTGATTTATAGTTCAATGCTCTTTTACACCAGGATATCAAAATCCGATCCTTTGTAATGACAAGAAAAGTTCTTTAAATAACCCAAGAAATGGTTACCAAAGAGCCTTTTCAATTTCCCTTCTTTTAATCTCATAATTTTAATATCTAATTAAACATTAGAAACTAAATTTATCTTTTGTTTCCATAACATATGACTAAAGAGATAAATCCACCTTAATTAGATATTTAAAGAAAGGAAATTGAGAACTAGGATGTCGAGATGTTGGAGGAAGTGTTTATGGCCCCTTTTTCCTTGATCACACTCTTTATGAATCTTTTCAATGCCTCAGCTATGTCCATGCCTCGGGGAATTGTTGTATTGGGAATGACACGAGTCCAAATTCCCAGACACTTTTCCATTTCTTTTCCAAACTCTATATTTTCCAATAATTCTTTATTAGCATCTTGTGATAGCTTCCTACAGTGTGTAAATTTCTTTCATCTTCTCCTTGGATATGGTGTTCTTCTTGAACAAATATTCCTTAACAAATGTATTGAATCGAGACTTGATTTCTTGGATAGAGAATTTATCATTTAAATTCTCCTTGAAGATTTTATGGTGAATATCCTGGAATGCGGACGACACAAGCTTTAAAATCTTATCCTTTTTGCAACATGTTCATGAGTTATCAAATGACCTCTTCAAGAAACTTTATCTTTCATTCAATGCTAAAAATCACTACTTAGAAATATTCAACTTTGCATCATCAAACACCTTATTTTCCAAAAGGATTTGTACATCTGTCTCACTCATTAATCTAAGATCTTGAATATGCTCACTCCATAATTTTAGTTCCCTATCCAAACCACTAATTGTTGTAGTGAACTTTAATTGAATCTTAGTAATTATCTCATATGTATTGAATGCTTCCTCAATGAAATTTAAACCTATTATTATCAAGTCATCAACCATGGCTTACATTACCTTCCTATAAGTGGCATGCTTATGAACATCCTTGATGGCTTAAACTTCATCACTAGATAGAATGGAAGGAGGTGGTATGGAAGACAGGGGAGTCAGCTCAAGTACCTTATCTTCTGCCAAAAAGGATTTGATGAAACTTGACAAAATCATATTCTCCTCCAATTGTTCATGTGTCTACTTCACTTTTTCAACTCTTTCAATCACTTTAGACATTTTTTCCCTTAGGTTGTGCACCTCACTTTCTAGTGTTGATTCACCAAATGAAATTCTTGTCAATTCCAAATAACCCATTGATAGGTCCTTTTCATCGTTATCAAGCTTGGGTCTTACAATCTCTATGAATTGTTGGCCTTGGGAGTCTGAAACCAATCTATACATGACCTTAGCCTTTTTAGTTGGAGGAAGGATTAGTACTGAAGTGTTTCCAGTTCATCAAACTTAGGGGCAACGATATTTGAAGTGACATTCCTTTTCTTGCTTTCTAGGAATAGTTGTACCCAGGAAAATGAATAACTAGAAGTGGAAGGAGCAATGGGCCCAAATTCAAGTGCACTCATTATACTTAGAATTTGTACAACATCTACTTCTAATAAAGAGGTCTCATTTTGAGAAATGGGAGCTTCCTTAGAAGATGTCTCCACAAATTTGGAAACATGTTTTGTTTATTAACCCCCCTTCTCACTGCTTTCTAAAGGGATATTCTCCTCTAGTTTTTCCCACTCTTTTCCTTCATCATCATCATCACCAAGGTCTATAATTTCTCCCTCATCAAGTACTATTTTAGTTGGCTTAGGATAGGGTAGTCTCTCACTCTCCTGAATAAAATCATCCACCTTATCATATTTCTTATCTTTTCCCATCTTAGTGTACACCGAGTTGAAGATTACGGTGGAGAAGGGACAGATTGCTCATGTGCCTCTGGAGCTGCCAAAGTTATTTCTTTTTTAGGGGTGGAGTTATCTTGAGAAGTATACCTAGATTTTATTTCTTTAATCATCTTACTTTTCTGGTCAAACCAAATCCTAGTTCTCACCAAGAAAGGGTTGTTGAGCTCCTTCAAATCATCTCTTTCTTTAAAAAAAAATCAATGGTTTCAACAGAGTGTGCTTGATTGACCTCTCATACTCAAGAGACTGTAATTCTTCATCATCATCCTCAAACCCTTCAGAAACATTAAATATACCAAAATCCTCTATTTTTTACAGTGACAATCTTCCATAGTACCTTCTTTGAGCCTCATAATCATCGAACAATCTTCATAGTAGTCTTCACTATCCACGAGGTGCTTTGATAACTCATTACGGAATTGGTGGAAATGAACTCCTTAATATCAAAGAAAGTTCTAGGCTTATATTAGTGGAGGGTGAGGGGAACAATGGTTCTATCAATGTTCGAGCATTCAAGGCGATCTTACAAGTGTAGTTACCTAATGTGATTGGGAACTGAATACCTGTAATTTTCTTATCCATGTAGGTTCTATGCGAAACTTATCCAATTATATGCATATCTCAACTAAATCCATCTTGTCACTACAATACATAGGAAATTTTATGGGTTGACCATCAAATCCAACTAATCGTATATATGATAATTTCTGAAGTGATTGAAAAAGATGCCATAGACATTGATCGATTGTTTTTCCTTATCGATAATCTTTTAGCGGTATCTCCTTCCAATAATCTGACGATGTACATAGTGAATGCATCATTTACTCTCCTAAAATGATGATTTATGACCTTTAGAGTTAATTGGGGATGATATTCATAGAAGGGAGCATCCTTATTATGCTTAATAGGGAAGAAACCAAGCCATTCTCTGTAAGCTGAAATGGTGTACATCAGATAGGAGGTCTTGTAGAAGTTTTGAGTCCTTTGAACATTTTCCAATTATTCAGTTAGGTTGTCATAGATTATCCCTTCCCAATTCAAACTTTGCTTACCCTCACATATAATATTAATATAGGGGCACATCCAATAATGAAACTCATTTTGGAGGGAATCCCCATAATCCCTGGAAAGAGAGTGATAACATATGACAATTCTTCATGAAAATCAACCCTATACATTATTTTGGGAAACCTTGAGGCTCCTTTCTTCAGGTTCTTAAACCAAGACTTGGCCACTCTACTCTTATATCGCTCATTGTCTTGATCAAAAAGAAGTTATGCTTGGTTCCTATTATGAATATTTGAGGCTTCAATTGTGGGGATTTCGGAAGCATTATGAGTACATTCTTCATCAAGTTAAACCACCAGCTATCCTTGAGGGTCAATAATTTCCTTAGAATCTAGGTTAAAACAAGAGCCACAAGCTAGCATTGTATCTATACATTGATCGAAAACTGGAAAACCCCCAACCTCTGCGATTCCATTATCCTTAATTACTTAGAAATGGGAGAAGGGTTTTGACCATTAATATGTGCCCAAAAATCATCCAAATCAAGGTGTTGAGCCTCACTATCACCTATCTCTAGTATATCCATCTCCAAGGAAGATAGGTGCTCGTGTCCCTTATAACTGATCGTCATTTTATGGCATGAGTGAAGGTCACTTGTGAGAGAATAATATTAGTTCTTCCAACTATAACTTGATGATTTGTATCTTCTCTTACACCTACAGATTTGAAAACAATGGAACAAGACTCAACCATGGCTATAAATAGTGGAGAGGGAGAAACTAAACGGTCTTTGGAAAATACAAGCAAGATGGTAAAAATGACCAATTACCCAACTATTTATGCACATTTAAATCAAGTAGGTCAGTGAGGTGAAATAAATGAGGTAATAAATACTCTATGTCAACCTAAAACAATGTGAATCAGAAAAGGAGGAACAAAAGTGCACAACTAGCCGAAGTGGGACACTAGGACATTAGGGACGCGCAGAGCCGAAATAGTCAATTTACGGTAAAGACAGAGAAAATGCACACAAATTTCCCAAGGGACATTGGGGCATCAAGGACATGCAGAGCTGAAATAGCCATAATAAGTAAAAATTTACAAATGTTGTCTTGTGGGGAAATGACGGTCAAGGAGAACTCGGGACACGCAGGACATGAAAATCTGAAACACCCACAACACACTAAAAATAGATAAGTCAGAAAAACATTGACACAGACATTCCTTGGGACATTGGGACACCATTTCCCCAAAAATCTGAAATGACCAAAAATAAAGGAAAAGTGAGGCCATGCAGAAAATCATAAAATCGGGAATAGATGGCTGGAGGAACTTTGGACATGAGGAACAACAAAATCAAATACCGCACAACAAAGAAAAATCCTCAAAACTCAAAATTTTGAAAAATAACTAACTGTTTGAGATTATCTTTTTCTTAGGGGACCTTTACAAAGGCATTTTGATAGTCACCTTACCTGAAAAATTTTAAAATGAAGAAGAAAATTCACAACCCTTGGGGAGGTGAAAACAACTATCTCTTTCTTGGGACATGGCTTGGATTGAGCACCGCATCAACAAGACATAACATGAACTTTAGAATCTCAGGGTTTCAAAAATAGACCACTGCCTTATCCATTGGGAAAATAGAGTTAAGAATGAACAATAAAGAAGAGACACCCACACAAAGAGAAAAAGACCAAAAATGGAAACTATACAACAATGTATAAGGGTTTGTCTATTAACTTAGGACTGAAATAACTTCAAGTATTTCCCACACTATGGAAATGGAAGAGATGTTCCATCCCTATAGTCCAAGTAGAAATATTTTTTTCCAGCAAAGTGTTTGATCTTGAATGGACCTAACTAGAGAGAATAAAATTTTCCATGACTTCCTCGGGGCTCTCACCTCTTGTCTCAAAGTAAAACAATGTCCCCAACCTAGAAGTCCCTAGGTCTAGCCTTTTTTCAAATTGTTTCTTTACTCTTTCTGATGTGTATGAATCCTTTCCACCACTTGCAACTTATCTTCATCCAACTTCTACAAGTACATGATTATTTTCTCCAAGGCACTAGTAAAGTTTGAATATTATAGCCTTCATTGCATTTTGTGAGTTCTATTTATGGAAATTGAGCTTCGCCCATATGGAAAGGAGACATCATAATTTCCATCCTAGGATTAATTCTATTTACCCACGGAGCATCATACAAATTGTATGCCAATTCCTATATGATTCATTAACAAGATTTTAAATGACGGTTACCAAATTCTTATTTGTTGATTATTTTTATCCATTTCCTTGGGGGTAGTGATGAGGTGTAATTACCCAATTAATGTATAATATATGATCTCATCTTACTCTCCTTTTATTAAGTTTGATTTCATTTTGTAAATTTTATTTGATCGATATGAGTTAGGATGTAATTTTTGTCTTTTGATTGATTGTGATTCTAATGTTAAAATATCTAAAATTCATGACAAAGTGTGTGTTTGAAAATTAGTTTTGTAATAAAGTAGGTCTAATCAGTTAAGGAAATGAAGCATATAGCATTCAAAAGTATGTTTTCGTAGCATATGTTCCAACACAGCCTTAGTTCTGGAACTCCATTACACAATCATCATCTATTTCCAAAAATTTCAGACTTAGTTCCGGAACTCCAGTATTTAGTTCCAGAATTTTCAGACTTAGTTCGAACTCCTAGGTATAGCTCTAGAACTCTCATGGTTTTTATCCTTAACGATTTCCTATGGTTCTGGAACTTCTCGAAGTTCGGAAGCGATGGAAATTATCTATTCTAACCACATCTAGAGATTTTGCATCAATGACCCTTTCAATCAGAAAGGATGAGAAGATTTCTGAACATAAATCTAGGGATAGTTATCTTATAGCTATTTGATCAGCCACAATTTGACTTAGCATCTATTTTGGGCATGATTTGATTTCATCAGAATCATAGAGACAACTATGATTATAAATGTATATAAAAGTAGACCTGTAGTAGATAGAAATAACAATAGAATATGATATGAGATAGAGATAGGACAGAGAAGAGAGATATAGACTAAGTAAATAGATCCAGTACATTTTGTAATACCAAATGTTTTATCAATAAAATAGCCATTCCTATTTGAGAGAATTTTAAGTTGTTAAATCCTGATTCGAGGAGGAGCAAGGGCCCACTCCCCAAGGACCAAGATATTCATTTATTTGGTATGTATATTTCCTCAGCAAATAGTTTAGATCTATTAATTCTGTATTTTTTTAATTCTTTTAGTTAAACTCTATTGTATACTTGTTCTTGTAGGTGTCTAGATAGATTCTTATATTTCTTGCAATTATTTTCAAGCATTCTAAATGGTGTGAGTTTATTTCCAAAAGCAAGTGTGTTTACGTTCGAAGTGTGTTTATTTCTAAAAGCAAGTGTGTTTATTTCCAAAAGCAAGTGTGTTTATTTCCATTCTACAAAGTGTGTTTCCTTTCAGCAAAGCTTTCAATGTGTTTACTTTCAACAAATTTTTCATAGTATGATTTAAATAAGGTTTTACCAAGAAGTCCTTAAGACATTGAAAAGATCCCCCAGAAAATACAAAACTAACTATAGTCAACTACTAGATCAATAAGATTACTCTTGTTGGATATAGCTTTAGACACACCCCTGGTTTGATATGACATCAACAAGAAGTTGATTAAATGAAGGGAATAACAACACCCATAATTTTTGGCACCATTTCAGGGACACACTAGTTTGAATTTTCTAATTAAGTGTTAGCAAGAGCAACAAATCATACATCTAGTAGTTGAAGGATCTTCCCTACTATATCATAAAATATATGAGTAGACCAAGAGACTCACAGGGTAGATTCCTCCCAAAAACATCTTCACAAGAATTCATAACATCCTCTAGTCAAAGTAAGGAAATTGATCAAGAATTGGAGGCACCATCATCCCCTGTCATACAAGAAACAAAATTGCCACCTTTGGAATTCTTAGATCAGTCACCTGAAGGAAGTGGAACTTTTAGGAAAAGGCTTATTACTCAAGATCCATTTAGGGTGAGTTTTGATTCTCAATTGAGTAGTCAACCTCCTACTCCTAATTTTTCACCTTCCCCAAGGCATATCACTTACCACATTGATTGGGAGGAAAATTCAAAAATATTTTAAAAATGGCATGAGAAGATGAAAGAGTACCTGATAGGACCTTTACTTATCCAATCTAATTGGGAGATGATGATACATCAATGAAAAATATCTCACCTACACATTTACCCACATTTAGAGGGATGTCATCTAAAGACCCTGACCAATTTCTATTTGAGTTCAAGGTACTATGTCAGACCTATGACTATAAAATAGATAATCAAAAACTCAAGTTGTTTCCATCTACTCTAAAGGATGCAGCAATGAGGTGGTTCATGGGATTACCATCCAACTCTATTAGCACTTGGGTACAAATGGAGAATGACTTCCTAGAAAATACTAGGATTATTATAGAGGGAGAAATAGGAAGGAATAATTCTTCAAAATCAAGTAGGAGGAAGATGAAAATATAGAAGACTATTTAGATAGATTCCTCTTTGTGAGAAAAAGATGTGGATTTGTACTTCAAGAGGAGTTAAGTAAAACCATTTTTCTTAAAGGTTTGGATGATGAATCTAGGGAATCCCTTAACTTGATAGGAGGTGGAGACATTGATCAGTTAAGAATGAATGAAATTAAGGATATTTGTAGAAGCTATTCCAGAACGAGAGGTGGACCTAGAAAAGGAAAATCAGTGAAAAGTCTGAATCTAGATATGAACAAACTAATGGATGAGTTAGCAAACTTTAAAACAAACATTTTAGTTCAATTAACCTCTACTATGGATGGATTACAAGCTAAATAAAATTCCAAAACTAAACCATTGGCTATGTATTGTCCTAGATGCAGGAAGAAGCATGCACTAAGAGACTGTCCTTTGGATAAAATAGAAATGTGTCTTATCTGTGAATCTAAAGAACATGATACTGATGTTTGTTCTTTACTTCCAATTATTAAGAATCAGCTTAAACAAACTAGTGCCTCATCTACAACAGAAGAATTGAATTTTTTAGAGACAACCTAACCAAGGGTAGTTTATGCCAAGATCAGTCCTAATCCATGGACGATGCCATGGGCTACTCAGTCAGTACCAAAAATTGGGGACAACCACCTTGGGTACCTCAACCAACTTGGAACCCTCAAGATTGGGAAAATCAAGCTTGGTATGCTCAGGGACATCAACAACCATGGGTTGGTCAAGGAAATCCTTATGCTTGGTCACAACCTAGATGGAACCCTAGTAATTATGCTCAAGGAAGAACATATCCAAATCAGAATCAATAGGCCATCATGGGATCCCCTACACAAAATTCACAAACTGAGAATGTATTCCAAACACAAATACCATCACAGCTAGTAGAAAATCCAAGAAACAAACAAACAACTCCTGTTTATGGAACAGAACTAGAAAAATCAGTTGATTTACATGTTATGGATTGTAAGGATATTCAAACTAGATCTGGAAAAATCATTAACAGTCCACCCCTTATAATCACTGAAATGACAGAAGAAAATGAAATCCCTAGTATTGTTGTTCCAAAAGAGGATATAGAAAGAAAAGAAAAGGATCTAGATAGCAACACTACTGAGACTCCATTTCTAGAGAGATTTAAAGAAGCTATAGAAATCAAGGAGTCTGAATTGGTACAGGAATTAAGGAAATTGAATATTGAAATACCATTATTACAAGTAATTAAAGACATTCCAGAATTGAACAAATTAATCAAAATGTTATGTCTGAAAAATCCTAGAAGGAAGAAACAGTACCCCAAGACTATTAAAGTAGTCGGGAAACTTGCTGATTTATTAGCAGGAAAAATTTTACTTCCTAAATATAGAGATCTTGGAAGTCATGTTATTTCTATCTCTATAAGAAATAAGGATATACATAACATTTTGGTATATTTAGGAGTGGCTATCAATGTAATGATAGTGATACTCTGAAAACATTACCATTAACGGGTATACAACCTACTAATACCATATTGCAGATGATAGACCAATCTGTAACAAAACCAGAAGGAATTATTGAATACGTGGCGGTTATGGTGGAGTCATGGGAATATCTTGTTGACTTCCTTATACTATAGCCAAAAGGTAAAACATTGGGTTATCCCATTATTTTGGGTAGACCATGGTTAGCTATAGTTGTTGCTTTAATTGATTGCAAGTTAGGTGATATGAAAATCTTGAATGGTAAGAACTCTAAACAAATTTCCTTATATCCTATTGCATGACCTTTTATTGACAATCAAGAACAATTGTGGGTTGATTCTCCTGAAACTAATAAGAAAATTTTGTCTTCTTTGGCTATGATCACATTACAGGATCATGTAAGAGAAGTAGAAGAGATGATTAATCCACCATTGGATGAGCACCAGCTATCCTCAAAGCAATCAAAAATAGTTCGAAACCTGCAAACTTAGTTCCGGAACCTGTGAACTTAGTTCCGGAACTTGTAACTATAGTTCGGAACTCGTAGCTATAGTTCCGAAACCACCACATTTAGTGTCAAATCCATGACAACAACAATTCTATTTTATTAGAAATAATTTCACTCCAGGAGGAATGATATTTATCATGGGGAGAGGATGAATCAGTAGCTTCAGTTTCAAATACATCAGGGAGTGGTGAAGAATTTCTGGAAAGTAGCAGTGATGAAGAGTTTGGCCTGCAAAGAGATAAGTATCATAATTCTCATTATTGTCCTTTTTCTAGTATTTTGTCTCAAGGAAATTTTGGAGATGTTGCTACATACCATATGTTATTACCACATGCATGTCCATTAAATACTTTAATGGAACCCTTTCAACAAATTAGTTCATCACACATTGGAACCAAGCATGTTGAGATTCAACCGGGTAAAACTTTGAACATTAACAACTGGTTGAAGGATGATGAAGAAGCTAAATTGTTTGATGTTTTAAAAAATCATACTAAATATTTTTCTTGGGATTACAAAGACATGAAGGGGATTCACCCAAGTATCTGCACTCATCACATCTATATTGAAAACGTTAAACCAGTTAGGAAGCCTCAAAGAAGGATTAACCCAACCTTAAGGGATATAGTCAAACAAGAAATTGAAAAACTATTACAAGTAGGTTTTATCTACCCTATCTCAGATAGTCAGTGGGTATCTCCTCTTGTAATTTTTCCCAAAAAGAATGGAAAATGGAGAATATGTGTTGACTATAGGGAACTGAATAAAGCCACAATGAGAGATTATTTTCCCTTACCATTCATAGATCAAGTCCTAGATAACCTTTCAGGTAAATAGTACTTTTCTTTCTTAGATGGCTTTAGTGGATACAATCAGATCAGAGTTGTTGTTGAAGATCAAGACAAAACTACATTTACATGTCCATGGGGAACCTTTTCCTATAGGGTGTTACCATTTGGTTTATGCAATGCTCCTACAACTTTCAGAGAGTTGTACTTGCAATCTTTGTTGATCTAACAAATGATTGTGTTGAGGTATATATGGATGACTTCACTATACACAGAGATACATTTGAAGATGCTTTGAGAAATTTGGACAGAGTGTTAACAAGATGTGAACAACACAACCTATCTCTTAGTGATGAAAAGTGTTTGATGATGGTGGATGAGGGGATTGTATTAGGACACCATATTTCAAAAAGAGGAATTTAGGTGGATCAAAACAAAATTAGGATCATTTCAGATTTACCTATTCCTCAGACCCCCACAGATATCAAATCATTTCTAGGGCATCTTTGGGTACTATAGGTACTTTATAAAAGATTTCAGTAAAATTTTCCCCCATGTTTAATTTGCTAACCAAGGACTGTGAATTTCTTTGGGATGAAAAGTGTCAGCATGCTTTTGAAGAAATTAAAGAAAAATTAATCAGTGCCCCAATATTGAGAGGACCTAATTGGGAAAAGTCATTTCATATCCAAACAGATGCCTCAAATTATTCCATTAGTGCAGTTTTGGGATAGAAAGATGAAGAAGGAAAAATGTATGTTATTTATTATCTTAGCAAGAATCTTACTCCCACTAAAAAGAATTACACCACCACTGAAAAATAATTTCTTGTTGTGATTTATGCAATCAATAAATTCAAACATTACATTATAGGGTACAAGATATTTGTACACACAGATCATTCAAGCAATTAAGTATTTAATGAACAAACTAGTGGTTGGAGGAAGAATAATTAGATGGTTATTACTTTTGTAAGAATTTGATATTACCATTGTGGACAATCCAGGTAAATCTAATGTGGTAGCTGATTTTTTGTCAAGACTAACCACTACAGGGGAGTAAGATCCAGTCAAGGATAAATTTTCAGATGAACAACTATTTGCAATCTCAGCAAGTACACCATGGTTTGCTGATATGGAAAATTATCTTGCAATAAGGAAGTTCCCTCCTTCTTTCACTAAGAAACAAATAAAGAAGTTAATCAAAACTAGTGCACAATTCAAATGGTTAAATGGAATGCTATTTAAATGTGGTCCTAATTTTTTCTTACGCATGTGTGTAAGAGAGGATGAAATATTTGACATCCTCAGAGCATGTCATGATGAACCAAGTGGAGGACACTATTTAGTGAAAAGAATAACTCATAAGATACTTGGCACTGGTTATTATTGGCCATCTCTATACAAGGATGTGAAGATATATATCAAGAGGTGTGATCCTTGTCAAAGGATGGGATAACCAACTTTCACCAATGAAATGCCTCTTCAACCTCAAGTTGTGGTTGAACCATTTGAGAGATGGGGATTGGATTTTTTTGGTCCCTTTAATCCTCCTTCACAAGGAAGGAATATATTCTTGTGTGTATTGACTATGTGACAAAATGGGAAGAAGTGCAAGCATTGACAAATGCCACTAAAGAAGTAGTTGTTGATTTCCTTTGGAATAGAATTATGGTAAATTTTGGAGCACCAAGGAGCATAGTTTCATATCAGGGACCACAATTCATGTCTAATATGATCCAAGATTTCATAATGTATTACCAAATCAATCATAGGAAGTCATATCCTTATCACCCATAGTCAAATGGACAAGCTGAAGTAACAAACAGAGAATTAGAGAACATCCTTACCAAAATAGTTGAAGCTGGGAGAAAAGATTAGGTAAAGAGACTACCTAAAGCTGTCTGGGCTTATAATAAAACTTGGAAAACTACAACAGGGTTTTCACCATATGAGTTAGTCTATGGGAAAAATCCCTTGTTTCCTATAGAGTTTAAACTTCATACATTGAGGACAGTAGTTAAGGTGGGAATTGAGTTGGATGTAGCTCAAAAAGAAAGAATCCTTCAACTCAATGAGTTGGATGAATTAAGGATGGAAGCACTTCAGCAGACAAAGATAATTCAAGAGCAAAGGAAGCAATGACATGACACACATATCAAGAGAAGGAAATTTAAAGTAGGAGACTGGGCATTGTTGTTCGATTCTAAGTACCAACAATTCAAGGGAAAATTGAGAACTAGATGGTTGGGACCCTATCAGATTGAGCAGATATTTGACAATGGTTCTATTTAGTTACTTCCCATTGATGGTAGTAGCAAAACACTCTTGGTCAATGGACATAGG
Source organism: Taxus wallichiana var. yunnanensis (assembly GCA_018340775.1). NCBI lineage: Eukaryota > Viridiplantae > Streptophyta > Pinopsida > Cupressales > Taxaceae > Taxus > Taxus wallichiana. The sequence continues at coordinate 155,000,911 of CM031243.1, read as the reverse complement.
CTAAAACTCTATAGGAAGCCTCCCACTAAGGATGAATTCTTGAGGAAGATTGAAGCAGACAAAGAATTTGATCATATGGAAGAACCCAGTTCTTCCAAAATGATCAAATAACCAGATGATAGATCCAGAATAAAGGGAAGAAGATGAAAACCAGTAAATGGTGTTTTCTTCCCCAAATAAATAAATAAAAAAAAAATATCTCAAAGGTAAATTGAAAACCAATAATGGCAGTTGACCTCTTCTTTTGGCTAGTTCAAATAAAAGGGAATTCTTTTGAATTCCAGTTGTCTTATCTAACCATGTTTTATTCCACTTGTAGGAATGATGAGTCATCATAGCAAAAGGATTACATCATCAAGGATGGTAATTATATCTTTTAACTTATTTAGGGTTAAATTAAATGTTTGCATGTGTGATTTGACTTAATTTAAAAGTTGGTATGATGAGTCATCTATTTATACATTATGATTACAAGTGTGTAATCATGAAGATGATTTGGATGGAATAAGTGGTGGAATGGTTATTATTGGTAATCATTAAGTGTAAAATCAAGTGAAATAAGTTGCAGAGTGATTTTGAGAAGTGGCAAATTAAGCTTGTGTTCCGCAAAGAAAGAACAGAGAATCATGACTAAGAACAGAGGTTTATAGCTAAAATCATTTATTCCTAAAGTCATCGAGTTTAACTAAGAAAGAAGGTCTCAGTAACCAATTTTCACAAAATAAAAGGAAACAAAACTCAAGCTGATATGGGGATTAAAAAGAAATCAGAACCAAAGGATGATTCCTAACTACTCGTAGACAAAGAAGTGGCATCTATCTTTGAGCATGCAGGATGGCTAGAGTTCCTAAAGAATTTTTCAAGGTATAATGATGAATTAGTAAGAGAATTCTTCATAAATCTAGAATAATCCAAGACAAAGGTGAGAAATATATTTATTCCTTTTTCTATAAATACTGTAAGTAACGTGTCTGGAGTGCCAATTGTGCATGTCCCACAACCTACCAAGGGGACTTTGAAAGAACTGGTTGAAGTCTTACTGCAAGAAGGAGAAACTGAACCCAGTACATCTATAATACAAAGAAAATCATAAAAGGGGTCAAAAGGGCTAGTTTTCCCAAACCCTTTGACAAGGTAGCATTTTGGATAGTGAAATATTTAACCTGTGATGGTCAATTTGGGTCTATGGGAAAAGAAGTCTTAAAAATGCTCATATATCTAAAGTATGGAGCCACCAAACCTAAGTACATAATAAAACTTCCAGGGTTTCTTTTTTATTCTATCTAGACCATGGCTCAGAGGTATTCCTGGGGTGTTGGGACAATTAGGCATCATGGTCTAATTCATTTAATATGTCAGCACCATTTTCTGTCAAAGAAGAATGGAGAAGAAATTTGGGACAAGTTTCTTGGCAAGTTCAAGAAAAACCCTAATATTATCAGAAGGACAATTCCAGCCCCATTCTCTCCTTCAACTAATCTAGAAATTGATGCCCCTGAAGAACAAAGGAAATGGAAAGAGAGAATATACCAAAAAGAAGAAGGTCTGTGAGAAAGATCAAAACAATAGAGCCTTTATGTACCTTTGAAGGAAATTCCTTCTTATTAGCTTTAGGGGAGCTAATATTATCTCGATGGTGATAGCTCACCCATGAGAAAAGAAAGCAAGAGTAAGAAGAAGCTCTAGAAGAAATCCACCATGGGCATGTTGAAAAGAGAAGAAAAATTCATAATAGAAGGAAACCCCAGAGGAAGGAGTGAGCAAGGAAAGGATGGTTGATATTTTGGGGGCATGTTGAATCCTCCAAAGAATAAAAATTCATAATAGGTGATGAGAGGGAAACCCCAAAGGGAAGGAACCATGAGAAGAAGAAAGGATGGAAAAGGAAAATTTCCTTTGATAGAGGAAGAATGCTCAACTCCTCAAGTAATTTCAGAGGAAGAAGAAAGACATCAAGTTAAACAAGCTCTGTTCTTATCCAGAGAAGATCTCATTATCAAAGAAAAGGATGAGGAATTGGATTTCCTCAAACTCAAATTAGAACAAAGGGAAATGCTCATTGGAGAGCTAACAACTCAGTTTACAACCAAGCTGAGGAATTATCAGTAATCAAGAAACAACTGATAGAAAAAGAGGAAGAATGTCAAACTTCCAGAAAATAGAATGTTGTGTCCCACAGTCTCTGCATGACCTGAGTTAACCTATTTTCCACTCAAAAACTATGGAATGAAACTTACAGGGAACTCAGAGAAGCCAAAACATCAAATGAATAATTGAAGACCAAGATGGAAGAAGAAAAGAAGGCAAGAAAAGAATGGGAAGAAAAATTTTATAAGGAGGAAGAAAATAAATATAAATGTTTTGCAAAAATTCATATGGTCTGTATTATGAGTGAAAAATTGCTTGCTGCTGAGGAGGCCCTCTCCTGCATATAGTGTGTTTTTAGAAGAGCAATTCATTCGCTGGCAGTTGTCAAGGATTGCATGTGGACTTCCACATGAACTAAAAGATGAATTTGAATTCATGGCAGCTTACTCTCTATCCATTCCTGAGTAGAAAAATCTTCTATGTGAATTTTATCTTTGTAATTTTATGCTAGAGAAAAACACAGGATTTATGATCAATTTTTATGTGGGGGAGAGCCAGCTCAATGCATTTTCTCTGTTCTACAAAACCAAATTGCATGGAAGGAAAGGGAATCTAAATTTTTATTGAAAGCTATCTCAACTGGTCTCTATATGAGAGCTCACTATGGTAAACCTTCTTCCTTCCTCATACATTTTAGAACTCATTCCTTTGATGAGAGATTCAAGACACATTATCTTTCCATTCTATAAAAGAGTATTGATGCCTTCACCTCCTATGAGGAGGAAAAGTTTGAAGATATTTATGAAGGATGCTCAAAGAGGTGGGAACTCCTTACTATTTCCTTGAGAAGAAGGGAAGTAATATCCCCTACAAATATGATCTGGAGTTTAGAAAGGGAAAAAGCATTATGCACAATAATTCCCAGATCAATGAAACCTATGGGAAAATATGGATGGGAATGAAAACAAGGCCCCCTATACTTCTCACCCCCATGTCTCCTTGGAAAAACAGAGAACCTCAAGATCCTACTGAATTTGAAGAGTGGGAGAGGAAAATAGAAGTAGGAGCTGGGTATAAGTACATCTAAGTTTAAGCATTGGAAAATCCAGTTTCAGCCATTTGATCTAAGCAATCAAATGGAATGAAGAACATATAACCCCACTTTTTAAGAATGAAGTTTGTAAAGGGAATTACAAACAAGTAAGTTTGGGGGAAATGATGAGGCCAGAATATACCCGATTAATGTATAATATATGATCTCATCTTACTCTCCTTTTTATTAAGTTTGATTGCATTTTGTGACTTTTATTTGATTTAATATGAGTTAGGATGTAATTTTCTATCTTTTGATTGATTTTAATTATAATTTTAAAATCTCTGAAATTCTGACGAAGTGTGTGTTTGAAATTCAGTTTTGTAATAAAGCAGGTCTAATCAGTCAAGGAAATGAAGCATGTAGCGTTCAAGTATGTTTTTGGTAGCATTTGTTCCAACACAACTTAGTTTTGGAACTTCCAAGCTAGTTCCGAACTCCATTACATAGTCATCATCTAGTTCCAGAACTTTCGGACTTAGTTCCGGAACTCCAGTATTTAGTTCCAGAATTTTACTTAGTTCCAGAACTCTTAGGTATAGCTCGGAACTCTCACGGTTTTGATCCTTAACAATTTCCTATGGTTCTGGAACTTCTCTGAAGTTCGGAACCAATGGAAGTTATCTATTCTAACCACATCTAGAGATTTTACATCAACAACCCTTTCAATCAAAAAGGATGAGAAGATTTCGAAACAGATCCAAGGATAGTTATCTTATAGTTGTCTAATCGATCACAATCCGACTCGGCATCTATTTCGGGGCCCGATTCAATTTCATCATAATCATAGAGACAACTAAGATTGTAAATGTATATAAAATTAGACTTGTAGTAGATAGAAATAACAATAGAATATGATATGAGATAGATATAGAATGGAGAAGAGAGATATAGACTAAGTACACATATCCAAGTACATTTTGTAATACTTGAATGTTTTATCAATAAAATAGCCATTATTGTTTTGAGAGAATTCAAATTTGTTAAATCCTTATTCGAGAAGGAGCAAGGGCCCACTCCCCAAGGACCAGGATATTCATTTATTTGGTATTTATATTTCCTCATAAAATATCTTAGATACATTAATTCTGTATTGTTTTAATTCTTTTAGTTAAACTCTATTGTATACTTGTTCTGTAGGTGTCTAGATAGATTCTTATATTTCTTGCAATGGTTTTCAAGCATTCTAAATGGTGTGAGTTTATTTCCAAAATCAAGTGTGTTTACTTTTAGAATCAAGTGTGTTTATTTCCAAAAGCAAGTGTGTTTAATTCCATTCTGCAAAGTGTGTTTCCTTTCAACAAAGCTTTCAGTGTATTTACTTTCAGCAAAGTTTTCATAGTATGATTTAAATAAGGTTTTACCAAGAATTCCTTAAGACATTGAAAATATCCCCCAGAAAATACAAAAATAACTACATTCAACTACTAGATCGATAAGATTACTCTTGTTGCATATAGATTTAGACACACCCTTGGTTTGATATGACATCAACAAGAATTTGATTAAATGAAGGGAATAACAACATCCATCTGGTAGTAATCAGAAGAATGTGCAAGATAAATTCCATACCCATAGCATAAATCCATCATTTCATAAGAAGAGAAATTAGGGGCATTGTCAGTGACAATTTTACTTGGTACCCCAAATCTAATCAGAATGTTCTCCTTGATAAAGTTACATATCACTTCAGAAGTTGTGCTTTTTACTAGGATGGCCTCCACCCATTTGGTGAAATAATCAGTGGTAGTTAATACATGAGTGTTTCCAACACTAGAATGAGGGTTAAGAGTACCTATAAAGTCTAGTGCCCACTATTGAAAAAGTTCTTCTATCACCACTAGCTTGAGTGGCAGAGTGGCTAGCTTGGGCCTTCCCACAAAAGTTTGGAAAGCTTCATATTTACTCACCCATTTAGTCACATCTCAAAAAAAGAGTTGGCTAGTAGTATCATGTACAAAGGATTTTGTGAGAAATCACAATGGATGAGAAATGTCCTCCACAAGTTTAATCATGAAATGCTCTAAGCAACCTCTTTTGTTGTTCTCTATCCACACATCTGAGAAACCTTCCGTCAATCCCCATTTTGAATAAGGAATTGTCCCATAGCACATACTCGTAGATCTAATTTTAATGGATCTTCTCTTTATCACTTAGATGAGATGAGAATTCTCCATAAGTAAGAAAATGGTAAATATCAACACACCATTCATCAGTTGAATTGATAAAGAGAACAATTGGAATATGTGTGTCTTCTTTTGAATACTTGTCATCATCACCTATAGAAATCAATCCATAGAGCCACTTTCCCTAGACTAGCCTAGTTGGCCTGATGTCCAAATCATAATCCTACACCTTTGCCACCTAATTCCCTCTTTTCATCCTGAACTATTGTTGTGTGAGAATGGACTTAACCATTGTATCTAGTATAAAGACAATAGAGTGAGAACTGAGGATATAGAAATGGAAGCTGTTGGATTGCTTTAACCATAGTGAGAGAATGTTTCTCAATCTGAGTATATTTCAATTCATGAGCTTTAAGGACATAACTAATGAAAGAAATGGGTAGTTCACATCTCTCATGATTCTTCTATGTAAGAATGGCAACCAAATTATTCTCAGTGGCATAATAGTAGATCAAGAAATCCTTCTTAAAATTAGGGCAAGAAATAATTGGAGTTTCATCTATTGCTTTTTTATATTTTCAAAATCTTCTTTTCCTTCTAGTGTTAAACAAAAATATTGTTTCCCTTTCATCATTTGGGCTATGCTCATAGTTAGCTTGCAAATTTTGGAATAAATCTCCTTAAAAAGTTTATTTTCCCAAAGAAAGAATGCACACATTTTTTACTTGTTGGGAGGGGAATTCATTGAATAGCTTGAACCCTTTTGGATCTATCTTTTTATATATTTGGAAATGATATGTCCTAGCAACTTACCTTCAATGACTCCAAAAATAGACTTTTTGGATTGAGAGATACCCCATGTTCCCTACACTTTTGAAGGATAGTCTCAAGATGTTGGAAATGATCTTCCCTCTTCTTGGAAAAGGGCGCCAAATCATCCAGAGATACACAACAAATACATTTTCCTCTCAAAGATCCAAAATCCAAATCAATTTCCTATTGGAAAGTGGTACCAAAGCATTACTCAGGTCAAATGGTATCCTCTTATAAAAAAATTTCCCCATGGAGTTGTGAAATTTGTCTTATGTTGATCAGGAACATCAACCTCAATCTGATTGTACCCTGAAAATCCATCCAACATAGATAACATTTCAGAGCCAGTAATAGCTTATAGAATCTGATCCATCATGGGGAGTGGATAATTGTCCTTGAGGGAGGCTTGATTTAGATTTCAAAAATCCACACAAATTTGGATTTCACTATTATTTTTCCTTAACTGGCACAATATTGACCACCCAAAATGAGTGATGGATTGGAAAAATATATTTTCCTTTAATAGCTTTTGAATCTCTTAATAAATGGTGTTTGAAATCTTCTGGTTGTATTTCCTTTGTTTCTTCCAAAAAGGCTTGATTCCTAGTTTTAGAGGAATATAGTGCTACATTTCTCTTGGTTTGAAAGATTTCAAATCATCATATGAATAGGCAAGCACATCAACATATCTTTTTAATAAATTTATCATTCTATTTCTTTCTTCTTTTGTGCAAGCATTTACCAATGTTGACAAGCTTGGGTTCCTCTTTACTTCTAATATTAACATTTTCATAATCCACAAAATAATGAACCTTATGTGATATTTTTGACTTGATATACTGCTGTGTTTTTCAAACAAATCTTCCAGATTACTAACCCTTTGGGTATCTTGTTACTTTTTAAATTAATATAACTATATTTTATTAGATTCTTCCTCAATCCCTTCTTGAGGCATGATAGATGTTACAGATTCACGAGGAGCAGCTTCACTTCCTTCAAAATACATCTGACTAAAATTATCCTGAAGTTCAACAAAAGAGAGAAAATGTTGATCATCATTAAATACTTGTCAATTTTTAGCATTATCCGGCACACTTGGCCTATGTATCATTTCAATTGTGAAATTTATTGGGAAAAGTCAGGATGAGGGATAAGTAAGGATCCTGAGATGGCTAGAGTGTATGCTCTATTGTTCCTTTATCTGGGCACAGCTTCTATAGAAAAGGAATCCAACAATTCAAAAAAATCCCACACCATATTTCTATAGTGTTTTAGCCTCTTGTTCTTAACTGAAAAATATCTCTCACTTACTTAACAATGAGCTATGCATCTCCTCAAGTATAAAGGTTCTTAATTCCCATCTCCCTTTCCATTAATATTCCTAAAATAAGAGCTTCATACTCCACCATATTATTTGTGTTTTTAAATTGAAGCTTGTAGGAGAAAGGATAAGACTTACTTTCAAGGGAGGATAGGACCACTCCTGCTCTAGAACCATATGAAGAAAAAATTCCAACAAATTTAAGGATCTAGACACCATTAGGGTCATCCATCATGCCTTTGGAAGTTTTCATTTCCTCTTCTAACATGATCATGTAATTCTTGTGGCTGATGTCCTCATAGAGGATTTGTGCTTTAGGGTCATTGGTTCTCTACACAATGTACTCAGTATGTCTCTTAGGTAAAAACTTCTTCATTTTCCCATTAACTGGAATGAGAGCATGTGACCAATCCATTTGAATTTCTCCACCCAATTCTTTACAAAATTTTCTCCTTAGCAACATATCATAGGATGGGGGAATATCAACTACTAAGATGGTAGCTTTAACCCTTTTCTCTACGAAAGTAGCAAAAGCTACTTGTGTATCCTTAATCTTTCTTACCAATGGCACCTCTTTACTTTCCATGGAATAGCAAGAACCAAAGGTGCATGTTAGAATCAGGCCTAAAGCACGAACATCCTTAGTAGGCATCACATTTTCTAAAGATCATGAATCAATGACACAATTACTAAGCCTATGACTGGCTATAAGTAGAGTGATATATAAGGGCTCAATTTTTTTTGTTACTGAGAAGGTGTCGTAGCCATTGGGTTATGCTTAGGTGAAGAGTTGGGAGTAGGTAAAATGCCTTTAGAGGTGGTGGGTGGAGGATTGGATTTGGATTTAATAAATTTGACAACTTGAGAAAAGGCATCGGGATGCATCTAATAAAACTCTTCTTCAGAAATTTGAATTTTCTTTTTCTTGATATCATCAATTATGCCAAAGGATCCCAAGGTAGATGGGGTGTCTATGCTAGAGGGGGAACACTTAGTCCTATTAGATTTGACATATAATGTTGATTTAGTCACCAGATGAAGCTAAATGGGCTTTAGGTGAAGAAGAGGAAGTAGAGGGAGTATTGACACTACTTACCTTTTGAGTAGAAGTGGTAGGGATAGGAGCTCCTCTTTTAGCAACAATTGGGCTAGTAATTAGAACTTCCTTGGATCATCTTATGGGTGAACCACTTCCTTTTCCTTACTCATCTATTCTTAGGTCATGAAATAGTATGACTCATTGTTCATATTTGCCACTACTTCATCATAATCATCATTATCATCATCAACTCCCTCAATGATGAGAAAATTAACTTGAGAATCACTGGCTTCTTCTAGAGTTTTATTTGCTTCCTCTTCAAGTTCCTCATATCCTTCAACTTCATCTTCATCCTCAGGTTCCTAGACTTCACATGTTGCATTGATAGGAACTTTGAGAGGTGGCCCTTCAATTATGAGTTTTGGCTGAATAGGAGGTAGATGATTTCAAGGCTAAAAATTCCTTCTCGAAATATCATTGTAAGGAGTAATATGGGCCAATTGTTTCTTGATAGCTATGATATCATTTGCCAATTTCTGTACTAATTGGTCGAAATTGTTTCCTAAAGAAGAAGAAGAAGCCTTAGATTTAGCAAGTTCCTTTTTTAATTTACCAAACATTATTAAATCATCTTCAACACTTATGTCCAAGCATTGATCAAAATCCAAAGTAGAAAGGTTGGATCTTCTCAGTGCATAGATCACTTCGGTAATTATACATTTAGGAAAAAGCATTTCCGAATTTGATCCATAGGATGAGTGGCCACTAGAATTTTATTGACTAATTTTTTAAACTTGGAAACAAACTCTCTCATAGGCTCATATGGTTTTTTCTTTATATGAGAAATTTGGGCAAGAAGATTGTGCACATCTTCAGCAGGTTTGAATCAATCCTCAAACTGGGCTCTCATGGTGGTCCAGTAAGTGATAGCTCCAGCAAGGAGATGATAGAACTAGTCAACAACATTATCTTATAATGTCTCCACAAAAATCCTAACGGAAACATCTTCATGCTCCACTCCAAGTATTCCACATGCCACAATAAATGCAGCAATGTGTTCATCAAGGTGAACTTTTCCATCACCTCTAAATTTAGGAAAATATTTCTTATTCCCTTTGGGAGATCATGCAATGGTTGAGCAAGGGCAGAGGTCTAACCCATTATCCCCAAGGTAGAGGTGTTTCCATTCTTGGAAAAATGGTTTGCAATGGAACTGTGACTCAAGAAACACCAAAGCTTGAAAGCTCGGGCTTTATTTTATTTGTGAGTTTTGTTTCTTACAGTTCTATTTTTGACAGGAGGATTACTTGTGGATCTTTTCCTCCTCCTTTCTGCAGTCCGTCCAAAACCTTGTTTTTCTAATAATTGAAAATATGGATCTTCAATACCACGTGCTCTTTGACCTCATGTATATATTTTGTCATGTCGTTAGGGTGCTAATGCTTCTGGTTTGATTGAAGTTATTTCAGTGGGATGCACAATATGTGCCCCATGGTGGGCACCAAAAATTTTGGTTGTAGAATTTGATCTTTGAAAACAAGCAACAATCAGGGGACAACAATCCCTCCTCTTTATGGGAGAGGTTCCCTTATTGAACACAAAAGAGAAAAGCTAAATTACTTATTTACAATATAAACATTTGTTCAATATTTTGGTAAATATTTTGATATTTTAGATGTCTTCATCCAAATATTTTCAATACAGAAGAGAGGAAAATAGAAGAACTGGGATTCAGAAACTAAAGAGAGAGAGAGAGAGACTTTCAGACATATAGATTGCAAAATAATATCTTACTAATGCTTGAAAAAATAACAAGATTTAAACTATGCATGTAAAAACACATGACATGCATGCATTAGACACAAATTTCTAAGCACAATATCAACTAAAAGACACAAATTTCTTTCTTAAATATGCATAGCTTCACATGAATCAGACAAGGAATAGAAAGAGATAAAGCATGAGAGAGAGAGAAACTTCTTCTGTATTGATTTATAGTTCAATTCTCTTTTACACCAGGATATCAAAATCGATCCTTTGTAATGACAATAAAATTTCTTTAAATAACCCAAGAAATGGTTACCAAAGATCCTTTTCAGTTTCCTTTCTTTTAATCTCAAAAGTTTAATATCTAATTAAATATTACAAACTCAATTTATCTCTTGTTTCCATAACATATGACTAAAGAGATAAATCCACCTTAATTAGATATTTAAAGAAAGGAAATTGAGAACTAGGATGTCGAGATGCTAGAGGAAGTGTTTATGGCCCCTTTTGTCTTGAGCACTTGATTTTTGAATCTTTTCAATGCCTCAGCTATGTCCATGCCTCGGGGAATTGTTGTATTGGAAGTGGCATGAGTCCAAATACCTAGAAACTTTTCCATTTCTTTTCCAAACTCTACATTTTCCAAGAATTATTTATTAGCATCTATGATAGTTTTCTAATGTGTGAAAATTTCTTTCATCTTCTCTTTGGATATGGTGTTTTCTACTTGAACAAATATTCCTTAACCAATGTCTTGAACTGAGACTTGATTTCTTGGATAGTGAATTTATCATTTAAATTCTCCTTGAAGATTTTATGGTGAATATCCTAGAAGGCAGACCTAACACAAGATTTAAAAGCTTATCTTTTTTTCCACATGTTCCTGAGTTATAGAATGACCTCTTCAAGAACCTTTATCTTCCATTAAATGTTAAAAATCCACTTCTTATACAGATTCAACTTTGCATCATTGAACACCTTATTTACCAAAAGGATTTGTACATTTTTTCTCACTCATTAATCTAATATCCTGAATACACTCACTCCATAATTGTAGTTCCCTATCCAAACCACTAAGTGTTGTAGTGAACTTTAATTGAATCTTAGTAATTATCTCATATGTATTGAATGTTTCCTCAATGAAATTTAAACCTGTTATTATCAAGTCATCAACCATGGCTTATATTGCCTTCCCATAAGTGGAATGCTTATGAATATCCTTGATGGCTTTAACTTCATCACAAGATAGAATGGTAGGAGGTGGTATGGAAGATGGGGAGGTGGGTCAAGTACCTTATCTTCGCCAATAAGGATTTGATGAAACTTGACAAAATCTGATTCTGTTCCTCCAATTGCTCTTGTGTCTGCTTCCCTTTTTCAACACATTCAATCACTTTAGACATTGTTTACCTCAGGTTGTTCACCTCACTTTCTGGTGTTAATTCACCAAGATAAATTATTTTCAATTCCAGATCACCCATTGATAGGTCCTTTTCATCCTTGTCAAGCTTGGGTCTTGTAATCTCCATGAATTGTTAGCATTGAGAGTAAGAAACCAATCTACAGGTGACCTTATCTTTTTTAGATGGAGGGGGAGGAGTAGTACCCATAAGTGTTGCCACTACATCAAACTTAGGGAAAAAATATTTGAAGTGGCCTTCCTTTTCTTGCTTTCTAGCAATGATTGTTCCCAGGAAAATGAAGAACTAGAAGTGGAAGGAGGAATGGGCTCAAGTACAAATGCACTCATTGTACTTAGAGTTTGTACCACATATACTTCAAATACGAGATGTCTCAATTTGAGAAATGGGAGCTTCCTTAGCAGATGTCTCCACATATTTTGAAACATGATTCTTTAATTAATCCCCCTTCTCACTTATTTCTTCAGGGATATTCTCCTCCAAGTTTTCTTACTCTTTTCCTTCATTTTCATCATCACAAAGGTCCATAATTTCTCCCTCATTAGGTAGTGTTTCAGGTTGCTTAGGAGAGGGTAGTCTCTCACTCTCTTGAATAAAATCCTCCACCTTATCATATTTCTTATCTTTTCCCTTCTTAGTGTACACCAGAGTTGAAGATTTTGGTGGACAAGGGACAATTTATCATGTACCTCTGGAGCTGCCAAAGGTATTTCTTTCTGAGGGGTGGAGGTATTTTTAGAAGTAGACCTAGATTTTCCTTCTCTAATCAACTTAATTTTCTGGTCAAACCAAAGCCTAGTTCTCACCAAGAAAGGGTTGTTGAGCTCCTTCAAATAATCTCTTTCCTTAACAAACCAATCAATGGTTTCAATAGGAGTGTGCTTGATTGACCTCTCATACTCAAGAGACTGCAGTTCTTCATCATCATCCTAAAACCCTTCAGAAACATCAAATATACCAAAATCCTCTTTTTATTGCAGAGATAATCTTCCATATTACCTTCTTCAAGCCTCATAATCATCAAAACAATCTTCCCAGTAGTCTTCAATATCCGCAAGGTGCTGATAACCCATTCTGAAATTGTTGGAAATGAACTCCTTAATATCAAAGCAAGTTCTAGGCTTATAATAGTGGAGGGTAAGGGGAGCAATGGTTTTATCAATGTTCTAAGCATCCAAGGCAGTCTTACAAGTGTAGTTACCTAATGTGATTGGGAACTAAATACCTGTAATTTTCTTATCCCTATAGGTTCTATGTAGCTTATCCAATTGTATACATATCTCAACCAAAGACATCTTGTCACTGCAATACATAGGAAGTTTTAGGGGTTGACCCTCAAATCTAGCTAATCGTATATATGATAATTTCCTAAACTAAGTGAAAAATATTATATAGACATTGATAATTTTTTCCCTCATCCGAGAATATTTTTACAAGTATCTCCTTCCAACAATCTGATGATGTACATACTAAATGCATCTTTCACTCTCCTAAAATGATGATTGTTGACCTTTAGAGTTAGCTATGGATGATACTTATAGATGGGAGCATCCTTCTTATCCTCAAAAGGGGAGAAATCCAGCCATTATATGTAAGTTTCAATGGTGTACATCGAGATAGTAGGTCATGTAGAAGGTTTGAGTCCTTTAAACATTTACCAATTATTTAGTTAGGTTATCATAGATTATCACTACCTAGTTCAAAATTTTCTTACCCTCCTCACATATAATATTGACATAGGGCACATCTAATAATGAAACTCATTGGTAGAGGGCATCCCCAATCTGGAAAGGAGAGTGATAACATATGATAATTTTTCATGAAAATTAACCTTGTACATCATTTTGGAAACCTTGAGGCTCCTTTCTTCAAGTTCTTAAACTAAGACTTGGCCACTCTAGTCTTATATCGCTCATTGTCTTGAACAAAAAGATGTTTTGTTTGGTTCTGGTAAGAATTTTCAAGCCTTCAATTGTGGGGATTCTAAAAGTAGTTTGAATATAGTATTCATCGAGTTGAGTCACCACATTTCCTTGAGGGTTGAGTATTTCCTTAGTATCTGGGTTGAAACAGAACAACAAGCTAGCATTATATCTACACATTGGGTGAAACTAGAAAACCCTTAGCCTCAAGAATTTCACTATCCTTAATTATATTATAAATGGGAGAAGGGTTTTGACCATTAACACATGTCCACAAATTCTCCAAATCAAGGTGTTGTGCCTCACTATCACCTATCTCTGGTATAGTCGTCTCCAATGAAGATAGGTGTTCGTGTCCTTAGAATTGATCTTCATTTTATGGCAGGAGCAGAAGGTCATTGTGAGAGAATCCTCTTAGTTCTTTGAGCTATACCTTGATGATTCACATCTTCTCTTGCATATGTAGATTTGAAAACAATGGAACAAGACTCAACCATGGCTACAAATAGTAGAGAGGGAGAAACTAACAATCTTTTAAAAATACAAGTAAGATGGTAAAAATGACCATTACCCGACTATTTATGCACATTTAAATCAAGTAGGCTAGCTAGGTGAAATAGATGAGGTAATAAATACTCTATGCCAACCTAAAACAATGAAAATTAGAAAAGGTAGAACAAAAGTGCACAAATAGCCCGTGAGACATTGGGACATGTGGGACGCACAGAGTCGAAATAGCCAATTTGTGGTAAAGGTAGAGAAAATGCACACAACTATCCCAAGGGATAGTAGGGCATTAAGGATGTACGGACCTGTAATAACCTAAATAAGTGAAAATCAGAAAAGGTGGTCTTGTAGGGAAATGGTGGTTGGGGATTACTCAGGACACGTGGGACATGAAAATATGAAACACCTGCAACTCACTAAAATCAGATAAGTTGAAAAAAATTAACACAGACAGTCCTTAGGACATTGGGACACCATTTCCCCAAAATCTGAAATGACCAAAAATAAAGGAAAAGTGACGCCATGCGGGAAAAACAAAAATCGGGAATATATGGCCCGAAGGAACTTGGGACATAATGGACATAAAAACCCAAAATACCCACACAACAAATAAAAATACTAAAAACTCAAAAATTTGAAAAATAACTAACTGTTTGAGATTATCTTTTCCTTAGGGGACCTTTACAAAGGAATTTTGATAGTTAACCTACTTGAAAAATTTTAAAATGAAGAATAAAACTCACAACCCTTGGGGAGGTGACAACAATCCTCTAAGGAAATTCATACACAAAAATCTCTAAGTACTCAAATACATATAGGTATTAAACAAGAAATAGATTATTTCTAAGAATATTCCAAAGGCACGTAGGGCCATGTAATCAATTGAAACATCCTAATTGAATCAATTTAGATATTTTGTAAAGGTCCTATTATCTTTAATAATTTTTAATCCTAGGAAGCTTTAAGCAATGGCCATAAGGCCCCTATTTTATATAAATGGACATGTACCCATCCATTCCAAAGGGGAGGTAAATTCAAGATTGATAATGTAATATTTTTTTAGCATTGCAATGAGTTAAAGTGATCTATTTTCATTTCCATTTTTTCATGTTTCATTTATGAATTTTTTTGAATTGTAATCATTTTTATGCCTTCACGTATGACCTTCAAATTTTTCTTTACAAAATTAATGTATTTTTAATAGGATCTATAGCTTGGAAGACTATAAAGGATGTGCATCTAGAAATTTAAATGGTTTTTTCAATTTATTAATGATCAATTATTGTCACACTTATAATTTCCTTTGAATGTTTGCATTAGTGGCATGTTCGTTTGGGTGTAAAATAAATTGAATGCATCTGGTTATTTTGGGCATACATGTTTAATTCATATAATTCAACTTCATAAAATTCGGTCTCTACAAATTTTTCTTTTCTCTGCCATATCTTCCTTTTTTGGTTTTCTTATAATATATACCCATTAGTTAGGATTTTAATTAACTTTATATATAAATTAGTTACAATTTAAGTGAGGTGGTCTAGAGAGTGATGTTATAATGACTATAGAAATGTCTAGTAAACACCCATAATTAGTCATTTATGAGACTAGAAATATGCAGATCGTGCACTGAGCAATTTTCTTGACTCTAAAATGATGAGGACATTCAGAGCCTAAGAGTCCTATTTGGTCATGCATATTGTATGCATCAATAAAAATGAAGATACATAAGCATTTTCAAGAGTTGTTATGAAGAGGACTCATTAAAGAGAGTCTAAGAATATGTTTTGTGTTTGAATTTCACCTAATAAGGGTGGAAAGTGGCGTATGTGTACCGATTTGATATCCATTAAAAATCACTATCAAATATAGGTTTTCATTTCCACACATGGTTAACGTCATGGATTGTTTGA
Organism: Taxus wallichiana var. yunnanensis; assembly: GCA_018340775.1. Lineage (NCBI taxonomy): Eukaryota > Viridiplantae > Streptophyta > Pinopsida > Cupressales > Taxaceae > Taxus > Taxus wallichiana. Next base: position 154,984,904 of record CM031243.1, on the reverse strand, counting down.
TAGGATCAAGGTATTTCATAAAAATCCACTTAGAGTAAGGATATGAATGGAAGATAACATTTAAGACTCAATAAGGGTCAGTATGTGATTAAGTAAATATAGAATTTATAAATTCCTAAATCTGATTGCAATGTAGCAGTAAATGAATAAGTAATTAAGTACAAAATAGACCCAAGAAAATTAAGCTATAAAATATGAAACCCTAAGTTACAAAGATAAGATAAAAAACTTATCCGATTCAAAATCAAATATGAACTATGTTAGAGTGATGACCTAATGAACACAGAGAGAGAAGTTTCATATAGAGCCTCAAAAAAATGTGTGACCAGAAGATCTTCCTAGACTAGGGCACCTAGAATGGGTCGAGGCACCCACGGGTGCTACAATCCCGCTTTGGGCTCCCGGGAATTCTCAAACCCTTAGGAAACCTCCTTCATAGGGTCACAAGTTGTTTTTTATACCTCGCTTGTTTTCACCAATGGGTTGTATAATGATTTCTAGTGTTACCGATAATCTAATAAAGAAATGACCTAAAAAACCTTCAAAGTACATCAAATACTAAAAATAAAATAATGCAAATGAGGGGTCATATTGTCCTCAAGCGCCAAACAATTAAACTTATGACTAAGTGTTGCACTACATTTGGACTCCAATGTATTTTTATGTGTTTTTTTATAGAATTGTGACCTAGGTGGATTTTGTGCGTGTCACACTTGATAGCAAGAAAATAGCTAAATATAGAAAATGTAGATAGATATGAGCATGAAATAATGAAATTACCTTCTTATGCATGTATCCGAAGAATTCATTTCCTTTCCCTTGTAATTCTAGATGTATACTTGAATGCTCTTAAGAATGGCCTTTAAATGTAACCTTGGGTGGTAATGGCTAATGTTCAAGTGCTTGGTTATTTATTATGATCACATAACTTTATATTTATATGATTCCCTTGCTTGAATTTTTAATTAACCCCGAAAAGGACGACTACTAGAAAGATAAGATTCCCAAACAGCTAGAAAGGACCCAAAATATGTGAACAAAGTACAAAGAGTTTAGGGAGTCCATAGGGGACGGGAGCACTGGCGTTAGCATCTTGGATGGGTGTTGGTGTCTAGGATGAGAAATGTCGAAGTATGAAAAGACATACTAGGGTAGAAAGAGTGTAAGACCAAAAGTAGCAATAGAAAGCAAGCAAAGATTACCAAAGACGTGGGTTAGTTAGTAGTTTTCTTACTTAGAAATCATATGAATAGTAGTATTCAATCAAGACTAGATAATTCTCAAAAGTGTGTGATTTAGTGTCTACAAGAAGAGTGGTTAGTTATGTCATTTGGTTTGAGAAATACATCGAGTAATTTCATGATGTTGATGAATAAAGTCCTTGAGACATTTTTAGGTAAATTGGTGATCGTTTACTTGAATGATATTCTACATTTCAACCGGATGCATTAGGAACATTTGCTACATATCAGGAAATTCTTGCAGAGACTACGGGAATAGAATTTTTTGATCAATCTCAAAACTCGTAGTTTTATGCAAGAAGAATTACTATATCTAGGATTTACAATTTCCAAATGAGGATTGAATATGGACCCTAAAAAGGTAAGCATAATTGTATATTTTTAATCACCAAAGGGTGTATTTTAGGCATGGATTTTTTTGGGTTGGATTACTTTTACCGAAAGTTCATCATGAAATTTAGTGGTGATGCACACCAATTGCATGGGTCATGAAGGGAAATAGGAAGAAAATTTTCTAGAGTACAAGTATGGGATAAAATTTAATATAATTAAATAGGATACTAATATAACTAGTGTTACCATTGCTAGATTTTCCAAAGATGTTTTAGGTTGATTGTGAAGCTAGTGCCATAGTCGGTGGAGTAGTGTTTACTTAGGAGGAAAACCTATTGTATTCTTCATTGAAAAATCAAATGATGCAATGAGGAAGTAAAGTATTTATTATCAATAATTATATGCAATAATATAGATATAATAGAAGTGCAGACATTAGTTGTTTCCTAAAGAGTTTGTGTTGTACATAGATCATCATGAATTACAATTCATTAACATTCAAGGAAATTTTACTTAGAGGCATATTCAAGGTGGGTAAAATACTTATAAGGATACACATTAATTTTTAAGTACATGAGAAAAAAATATAACAAATTCGTTAATGCACTCACTATGTGTAAAATTTTATCGAAATAAGTGAGAATTGAAGTATTGGGTTTTATTTCTATGAAATAATTGTATGTATATGATTAATAATTCAGGATATATAGGAGGAATTTACTGAGATCCCAAAAATGTAGAAAAACACATTAGTTAGATTATTTTATGTAGGGGTTATTATTATTCAAGGGAAAAATTGTGCATCTCAAAAGGATCAACACGTGAGAAACTAGTAAGAGAAAAGGATTGTGTAGGATTAGCATGGAACTTTATCTTGGATAAAACTTATAATAACTAGGGAGAGATTTTTTTTTGTCATGGATGAGTGTGGATATGAACAAATTTATACATGAATGCCATTTTTTCAAATGGATAAGGGAATATCTCATAACATAGTGTTGTATCAGCCTTTTCCCCTTCCATAAACACTTTTAAGAGATATTATTATGGATATTGTGGTTGGTTTACCCAAGACACAAATAGTTTTTCATTCCATTTTTATAGTGGTGGATATATGTTCAAAGATGGAACATTTCATTATTTATAGGAAATCAGTTATGAAATTCACATTGCTAATATTTTGTGTAGGGATATTGTAAGACTCGTGGATTACCACAAATTATAGTAGGTGATAGATATACAAAAAAATTGGTCATATTTTGTGAAAACTATGGAGAAATCGCATACAAAAAAATAATTTATTTTAGCATACCATCCACAAACTAATGGAAATATAGAGATTGTGATCAGAATCCTTGGATATTTTCATAGATTTTGGATGGAGATAAACTAGGAACTTGGTATTGGCCCTAGCATATTAAAATTTTAATTATAACAATTCAGTAAATAGGAGTACAAGGAATAGACTTTCCAAATCATATATGGAAATAAACTAATAATATTTGTGGAGTTAAGATAATTATTGAGTAATGAAGACAAGGTTTCTAGGCATGAGACATTATAGAGCACGTGAAGAAAGTGCACTAGAAAGTGTATAATAAGATAGAGAATATGAATGCATTGTATGAACCATGGGTGGATGAAAAGGAAAGAGAAATTTAATATAGTATTGGAGACATGTTATAAGCATATTTGATGGATGGATATGTTTCCAAATGTAACTTACATTAAGATCAAGTGGAATAAGATAAGAAAATGCAAGATCATCATAAAATTTTCCAATAATGTTTTAGAGATTGAGTTTCCTAAATTTATTAGCATATTTAACATCTTTAGTGTTTTGAATTTGTATCCACACTATATAGTACAATAAGATGAATAAGAACTTGAATTAGAAGATAGATAAGTAGATTGAAGGAAACATACTCCTAAGGAGGATCATGATTAAGTAGAAGGGATATTAGATACCAGAACCAAGAAGACACGTCATAAGTAGTATACTAAGTATTTATTCAAGTGGAGAGGAAATAGGACTAAAGAAGCAATTAGGCTAAGTGTTATGGATACCACATAATGTGGTATATATGTTCCTTGATATGGATCTCGAATTTTAAAAATTACCCAAGGTGTATGATACATGAGAATCCATGATTATGAGAAATCTTGTGTCATAAAAATTAATGCACAATGGATCTAATTAGTATTTGTAATTTTCATATAATTGTATTAATGTTTTTTTTAATTTTTAGGGTAAAGAAACACATTCTATAAGATAATCAATTCTAGTGTGGCATTTTATGGAGTGAGAAATTTACTTGCACTATGTTTATTGAGTGTGTATTCCTTATGCCTAGTTTTTTCCTATGCATAATAATTTAGTGAATATTGTTTTCCATGTAATCTTGTTCATGTTTTGGACATAGAATGATTTTTCAATTGAAATAATAATTTATATAAAATGTCCAAGTGGTTATGTTTGGGTTTATTATTAGGTCATTTTATCCATTCATTTAAATTTCATAGATTTAGGAGTATTAGTAGGTAGTATGGATGGATATATAAGTAAATTTGATTGTATTATTTTAGTAATTAAAGATAAAGCAATAACTCAAGGGTTTTTCTTAAGGGAAGTGTAGAGATGCAATCTTAATCCTCATTTCAAAAAAAAAAAAATGAATCATTTGTGACACGACGGATGATGATAAAATGGCGTCTAGTCATGTGATCTGAAATGAAAAATAATATGAACTTTGGTAAAATGTTGAATCATTAGTGATCAATAAATTATGTGTATTTTTCTCTAAATAAGATATCCTAGAACTTTTTTTAATATAAATGTGTTCTCATTTCATCATTTTTTGATGCATAAGTATTTAGGTGAAGTATTGTTTCTATTGCATTATGATGGATGCAAGGCTTGGTGTTGTTCTATATGGGACTAACCACCTCATCTGCGTCAATATTTTTATTGTAATATCTTTGTATCAAATTACTATTTGTTAACAAATAATGTACTACCTTGGTAAAGCCAATCGACACTTTGTATAATAGTAGATAATGCAATAGAAATATGTATCATAAACTAATATTTTATAAAAGATAAATTATCATAGAATGCCATAGATATTCTTGATTGACATAAATTTAATGATTTTAAACATGTGATATATATCACTATAGATATTAAATCAAACATCACATACATATAGTAGTGCATATAAAATGTGTTTAGAATCATCTTAGTATTAAAAAGTAATGGGAATGAATTTTCTTTGAAGATTTCTCTTTATTGATATCTACAATAAATAAATGAGTTCTCTTCACTATATATACATACATAAGTAATAGTACAAATTTGATATGTTTACATATTTCACTATAGTGAGATATTATGTAAAAAAACTAATTCACACTTTATAAATTATTTTCCGGAGACAAAACTTATGACTAAATAAAAGCATTAAATATCTAATCTCTCTTTTTCTTAAATGTTCAATCAAAATGAAAATAAAAACATGAATTCATATATTATTTCTTCGCATAAATATCTCACTACAGTGAAATACTATGTCAAAAAAATAAGATGTTTTTATTGTAAATATCTTCTTTAGTTTCTTGGTCTAGTACCAATAGCATCTAATCTTTTTCAATTTTTCTTCAATAAATAATATCTAAACATGAATTGGATAAAAAAACTCATTAATATATTTTGATATAGCAAAATCTTATCTCCATAAAATAAGATATTTTTATTGAAATTTTCATCTTCATATTCTCTATCTAGTACCAATATAAGATTATATTTTCTTCTTATGTTCATTCAAAATATAAAATTTAAACATGAATTGATAGACTATTTCTTGACTTAGATATTTCTTTGTAGTGAAATCTTTAGGAAGGAAAAAAAGATAATTTTATTGTAAATATGTTCTTCAATTTATTTTTTAATTTCTAATACGAGCTAATATATTTTTGTTATGTTCTCTCAATAATTATTATCTAAACATAAATTATCTGGTTTTTCTTTGTTTAAAAAAATTGCTACAACTAAATCTTTTTTAAGGAAAACAAGATGTTTTTATTATAAATATCTTCTTCGATTTATATTTTAAGTTCCATATATGAGTTAATATATTATTTTTATGTTTAATTGAAATAATTAATAACTAAACATGAATCAATACATTTTTATTTGTTTAAATATTTCGTTATATAGAAATCTTATCTCAATAAAATAATATGTTTTTTTGTAAATATTTTCTTCAATTTTGTCCAAGACTAATACGAGTTAATCTCTTTTTCTTATGTTCACTCAAAACATAAAATACAAACACAAAATGGTTTCTTGTTTCTTCGCTTGAATATTTTGGTACAAAAAAATCTTATGTCAAGAAAATAAGAAGTTTTTATTGCAAATAATTTCTCTAGTAATAATTTCAAGTAACAATATGAAATGTGAGTCTCATTTTATAATGTTCACTCAATAATGAATATTTAAATATGAATTGGTAGAATTATTCTTGGTTTAAATATTTGTTATAGTCTACTCTAAAGTTAGGAAAATAATATTTTTAATTGTAAATCTCTTCTTTAGTATATTTTTCCAATACCAATAGACGAATCTATGGATTTTTTTACATATTGTTTTTCATTTCTAACCAAAATTACATGTCATAAAAATAATAATAGCATGGATCTTATGATGTTTCTATAACGAGATCTAACATAAATATTGAGCATGGATATCCCTATTGTTAAATAAATATAGCTATTTTGTATAATGTTGATTATATAGGGTGAAAATCCAAGTCATAAATGAAAGATTGAAAAAATAATCGGGAACTATATAATAAGTTATTGGAGCTCAAAATTGCACACTTTCCTCAATCAAAAAGATCCAAGGGGACTTGAGGAAGCATATGATGATCTCTGCAATGTGGGTTTTGTAAACCGAGATCATGTTAGGAAATAAGAGATAAAATATGTGGAATAATCCCTCATAGAATCACAATAGTAGAAACTAATATGCAGAAATTATTACAGATCTCGAAATAAAATTACAGAATAAAATAACACAACACAAAGAGACAGTATTTAACGTGGTTCACCCAATTTGGGCTACATCCACCAAGAATCACTTGCTCAGATTTTATTACAAGCCACCGCTCTCTCAATACAATACCCAGATCCATTTGGAGCTATGCTCAACAAACTCTACAAAATTCATAGCCGAATTCAAAGCACATCTGTAATGTTCTTCATACTTTCTATCATATGCATAAAACCATATAAATAGACAACTGCTTAAGTAGTTTTACAAAACCGTGGGTATCAAAACCATGGGAAAAACCCATCCCATAAACCTATGGGTCAAAAAACTCACCCATATGAGAAAAGCATGTTTCCTAATATTTCGGGTGCAATTTTTCGAGGCCAAAAATTTACGCCTAAAAAATACTCTTAGTGTATAGTACTCTTAGTGTACAGTCTTCAACACTTTCACACATGAAAATAGGCTCCACAACCTAACAATCTCCCACTTGGAGACTAGTTTTCCTCTGAGCAAGCTTCTCAACCCTTCACTAATTTCTATGAAGACCAACCAAAGCTGAACACAACTTCATTTTTTCCCTTGTGACCACCTTGGTCATCATGTCTATAGATTCTGACTAGTATGAATCTTCTCCAGCTCCAACTTCTCTTCCTCCAAAGCTATCCTGATGAAATGGTACCTTAACTGTATATGCTTTGTCCTAGAGTGGAAAGCAGAGTTCTTAGCTAGGTGTATAGCACTCTGACTATCACTATGTAGCTTGCATTCCTCCTGCTTATGCCCCAACTCCTCAAGAAATTATTGTAACCAAATCATCTCTTTGCTTGCCTCTGTGGCAGCAACATACTCAGCCTCCATGGTTGACAAAGCCACCAACTTCTGTAGTCGTGAAATCTAGCTCATTGTTGTCCCACCTACAGTGTAAATATAACCTGTCATGCTCCTCCTGCTGTCTACATCTCTAGCCATGTCTGAATCTACATAACCACGTAAAGTGGTGTCTGATCCACTGTAGCACAAAACTATCCCCATGGTCCCTCTCAAATACCAAAGGATCCACTTTCTTGTTTGTCAATGCTTTTTACCCGGATCACTCATAAATCTACTCACACGGCTCCCCGCATGGGCAATATCAAGCCTAGTGCACATCATAGCATACATCAAATTGCCAATCTGTTGATGAGTAAGGTACTTGGACATTTGGTTCTCTCTCTGCTTTGTCTTGGGACACTTATCCTTTGATAAATTGAAATGGCCAGCCAAAGGAGTCCCAACCGGTTTAGCATCCTACATATTAAACCTCTCCAAGACTTTCTTAATGTACTCTTCATGAGATAAAGTCAGCTTATGTTCCTTCATATCCTGAGATATCCTCATACCAAGGATTTTTTGGCTACCCCAAATCCTTCATAGCAAAGGATTCACTTAGCTACTTCTTGAGTACTTTTATTTCTTGCATGTTTTTACCTACAACCAACATGTCATCCACATACAAACAATGAATAATATAACTGCCATCCTCAAATTTCTTTGTATACATGCAATGGTCATAATGACATCTAATATAACCTTGCTCCATCATAAATGGTCATAATTTCTTATACCATTGACGTGGAGCTTATTTTAGGCCATACAAGCTCTTCTTCAGTTTGCACACCATCTCCTCGTTACCTTTGACTTCATATCCTTCTGGTGCTGCATATATAGCTCCTCCTCCAAATCACCATGGAGAAATGCAGTCTTTACATCTAACTGTTCTAAGTGCAAGTCTTTTGCTGCCACTATTCCAAGAATAGTTTTGATAGAAGTCATTTTTATTACAGGAGAAAAAATCTCATCAAAAATTATACCTTGTTTATATGCAAACCCCTTGACCACCAATCTGGGCCTTATATCTTTTCTTTCCTCCTTCATCTTTAACTCTATACACCCACTTGTTCTCGCAATGCTCTTTTTCCTTTGGGTAGCGTCACCAAATCCCAAGTCTATTTCTCCATGAGAGACTCATGCTCCTCATCCATGGCTTGCTCCCACTTCTTCTGGCATCTACCGCATTGCTTCATCAAATCTCTCGGCTCTCCACTATCAAGTGAGTAATAAATAATAAAGAGAAGGAGAAAAATGTTCAGGTTCTTTTCTTACCCTAGAAGACCTCCTCACTATAGGAGTTTGGGGTTCCTGTTGAGGGGGTTCCTTAATTGATTCATGTGTCACTTTCCCATCTAGAAGATCCTCTACTACTGCATATTCTTTCTTGGATTCTTCCTGTTTTCCTACAACTGTTGCTTATACATGACTTTCTCATTAAAGACCACATCCCTAAATCGAATGATTTTCTTGTCCTTAATACTCCAACATTTATATCCAAAGTCATCACCACCATAACCAATGAAAGTACATTTTTCTGATTTAGCCTCTAGCTTAGTCCTATCATCCTTGTCTATGTGAACAAACACCTCACATACAAAGACTCTAAGAAATGAATAATCAACTTTCTTACCATACCAAGCCTCCTCAAGTATGCCTCCATCCAAGGCACTTGAGGGTCCTCTGTTTATCAAGTACATAGTTGTGCTCACCGCTTCTACCCAAAAAGAAAGAGGCAATCCTGCATGTAACCTCATGCTCCTAGCACGTTCCATTATTGTTTTGTTCATCCTTTCTGATACCCCATTCTGCTGCGGAGTTCCTAGAACCATCTTTTGCCTGTGGATTCCATTCTTAGAACAAGTAATCATCAAATTCATTGCTGCAATACTCCCCTCCATTATCTGACCTGAGACATTTTAGCTTAAGACTGTTTCATTCTCTACCAAGGCTTTCCATTTAACAAAAGTGTCAAATACATCATATTTTTTTCTAATACAATAAACCCAAACTTTCCTTGTTGCATCATCAATAAAAGTAACATAATAACTTGAACCCCCAAGAGATGATACCTGAGCTGGCCCCCACACATCAGAATGCACCAACTCTAACTTACTCTCTTTCTTTGTAGGTCCAACCTTGAGAAACCTTACTTGCTTATGTTTCCCATATATGCAGTTCTCACATAAATCCAAACCTATTTCTGTATATCCAGAAAATTCTTCTTTATGATGTTCATGCCCTTATGGCTCATATGACCAAGCCTATAGTGCCATAATGTTGTATCTACATCCGAAGCCGGAAGATTACAATCATTAGTACTATCGTGGTTGAATATAAGGTTCCAACCTTCTTACCTCTTGCCACCACAAGAGCACCCTTGGTAACCTTCCAAGAGTTAGGCTGTAAATATCACAAGACAACCATCACTTCCCAACCGCCCTACGATATCAAATTTCATCTTAATGTAGGCACATGTCTGACATCCTTGAATAGCCAAGTATTCCCATTTTGCATCTTAACCTAAACAGAACCTTTTCCAACTATGTTGCAAGGCTCATCATCACCAAGAAAAACATGCCCAAAATCTCCTTGAACATAATCAATAAAATAATGCCTATATGGAGAAGCATGGAAAGAAGCCCCTGAATCTAAAACCCAAGATTCAAGTAATATTGTGCAAGAAAGAGAGAATCAAAGCATCCCGACATACATTACCCATTGCCACATTTGCCTCCTTGTTTTCTTTCCCTGTTGTTTCTTCTTATCCCGAAGCTCCCAAATCCTTCTTTGCATGCCTAGGCTTTCCACAATTCCAACATACAATCTTGTTCTTGGATTTTGACCTTGCTCGATCTTTTGATTTTCCACGGTTTCCTCTATTCTTCTCTCTCCCTCTAGTTTCCACTTTGTCAAAGCATTCCTTGAAGTAGAAGATTCCCAGATCTTTTTCTTTGCATTTCCTCACTTAAAATCACCCCCCTACAACATCCTCAAACTTCAACTTTGAGTTATTTGAACCGAGTTACTTACCACCATCACCAGGCTATTCCAACTCTCGGGTAAAAGCAAAGAATTAATAAAGCCCTAACTTCTTCATCAAATTCTATTATAACCGAAGCTAGCATATTCACAATCTGTATTGAAGTCATTTAAATGATCTCACTCTTGAACTAATCTCGAGACATCTTCATATTAAACAACTTTTTCATTAAAAATATCTTGTTAGAGGCAGAGGGTTTTTCATACAACTTTCTAATGCATCCATTAGATCTTTTGTAGTCTTTTCCTTTGAAACATTAAATAATACCGAAGATGCAAGACACATCTAGATTGTCCCAAGTGCCTTCCTATCCAGCAAATCCCATTCCGCATATGTCATACTCGAGGGTTTGTTCACCTTCTCAGAAAATGGAGTATAAAGATCCTTTCGATAAAGGTAATCTTCCATCTGCATCTTCTAAAGACTGAAATTCTGCCCATTGAATTTATCAACCCTAGATCTTCCATCATCTACCATAGCTCCCACTCAAGCTAAAAATTTCCCTGCGATTCAACACTTCAGCAAACCAAACCAGACTCTAATACCAATTGTTAGGAAATAAGAGATAAAATATGTGGAATAATCCCTCACACAATCGCAACAGTAGAAACTAATATGTAGAAATTATTACAGATCTGAAATAACATTACGAGAATAAAATAACACAACACAAAGAGTCAGTATTTAACGTGGTTCACCCAATTTGGGCTACGTCCACCAAGAATCACTTGCTCAAATTTTATTACAATCCACCGCTCTCTCAATACAATACCCAAATCCATTTGGAGTTATGCTCAAAAAACTCTACAGAATTCACAGCCGAATTCAAAGCACATCTGCAATGTTCTTCATACTTTCTATCATATGCATAAAACCATATAAATAGACAACTGCTTAAGCATTTTTACAAAACCGTGGGTGTCAAAACCATGGGCAAAACCCATCCCATAAACCTATGGGTCAAAAACTCATCCATATGAGAAAAGCATGTTTCTCGATATTTCGGGTGTAATTTTTCGAGGCCAAAAAATTTATGCCTAAAAAAATAATATTAGTGTACAAGTACTCTTAGTGTACAGTCTTCAACACTTTCACACATGAAAATAGGCTCCACAACCTAACAAATTGACCTCTGGAGAAGGTTGGTTCCTCTACCTATTCCTAAAGATAAAGCTAATCCTATAATTGGAAATATAACTATTTGATCCTAATATAGTTAATCATTCACAAGGACCAGGAGAGAGGGAGATGCACAAAATTGAAATCTTAAGCTTAAAAGAGGTGATAGCACCAAGAAAATGGGGAAATACACTCTCAATGGGGGAAATGGGATAAAATAGGCAAAGAGAGGGAAGACATTAGTGTCATAGTCCAAAATAGAATTCCACCTTCCATTTTCACACAATACACAATAAATCTAGAGCCTACAAAGGATAAAAGGTATGCACAACACACCATAGCAGCAATACATAGGGAAAAATGTACACAAAACAAGTTAGGGTAGAGAAATAACCACAAAACCAGATTTTATTGCTTAAAGCATGCACAAATCATTACAATGGAGTGGAAGAAGGCACAAAACACCTTGTAGATCCCAAATTTGAGGCCTACAACTCACAAATACTTTTACAAAGACTTTGACATAAATCCCTTGTTTTATGAGAAGTTCCAACCATTACAAATGAGCATCATTTTCCAATATACGTGAGAAATTGGGAAAGAGGGAACAGAGAAAAGCAATGGAAAATCAATTTTTTTCCTTCAACCACCAACAACATGCATTAAGTTTTTGAAAATAGGCATGGTAGCCCTATTAAATTCATTCCTCATGTTTCCTTGTTTGCAGGAGAATGAATGGGAACTCGTTATCCAAATAACTCTCCTATTTATTTAAATAGCTTATATTTTCATTCTAACTTTGATGTTTCACATTTAAGGTTACACACACTATGGTAGTTCCTTGGCTCCTTGGCATAGTTGTACTTCTTCCACGCACCCTTGCGCACCCTTCCTCCTTCTTCCTTTTCATCCCCTTTCCTTTTCTTCTTCTCGTGCTTGCTTTGCATGATTCCCCTTCCTATAAATTATTTTTTCTCTTTCCATCTCCCCTTTTTACCTTCTTTCTATGCAATCACTTTCATTCTAAATCATCACACACCCCTCACGCATACCTCTATAGAATTTCCTTCCAAAATGGCTAAATCCCTGGCATTCCTCTTACATGCTTGCATACACTAAACTCCTTTGTGCCCATTTTATTCCTGTCTCTACATTTCCTTCCACAATTAGATCCTCTCGCCCTTCTTACCTACTTTCCTTCAAAGCAAGTATGCCTTCTTTTTCTGCGCGTGTGTTGCATTTGCATGCCTATCTTTTGCACGTGCACCTTTACGCCTCTCACTTTTGTGTCTTACATCCTATGTGCCAATCATTGTGCCACATCATCTATTATACTTGAGTTTACAACATGTAACCTATCAAAGCACACCAACAGGGAACCAAATCCGACAATCAATAGGTGTGTGACATGTGGCAAAAATGACAAATTATATGAACAGTTGGCCAATTTCCTCAGTCAATCAATGTGTGTCATGTGTCATTACTTATCAGAGTGACCTATACACTTCTTACAACCATAACTTATATTGTAGTGCCCAAATTCCCACATGCCTGGTCTCATTTGAAAGTTGCTGACATCAGCTACATGTTAGACTTTTCAAAATCAGATTTATGAGGGATTTGGTAGGTGAAAAAATAGGGAAACGTCATTCTGGTCATCAATGCACACATATAATCCATCCAACCACCCATATATCTTCATATATTTCCTTTTTCCTTCTTATACATACCAAAAATACATGGGGAGGTGCATCGATAGCCTTGCGGGTGGTTTTGTAGGTGTTTATCACTTGTTATTGGTGGTTACAGATTTGAACCCGAGTTTCCCTCTCTTTCTCCTTTTCTTCTCTCCTTCTTTTTCTATAAATAACAGAGTTCTTCTTTGTAAAAAGGATCCCTCTTTGTTGTAACTATGCCATGCCAAAATGGTGGCCAACTTCCCATGGGTTTCAAACCTTGACTTGGTCTCTGTAATGTATTCTCACATCTTGTCGTGAATGTAAATGAATGTGCATCCCTTAAGCAATAAAATCATGTTTTGTGGAACTCTTGTCTTCCCTTTCTCATTTTCATTACATCTCACCTATCTGCTTGCATTTTCTAGCATGTTGTGTGTAATCCTTTACTTGCAGTTGAGGTGTTCATGTGTTGCATGCACTGGAAGGTCAAGCATGTGTGTTTATCCATGATACTCACCATCCACCCTCTTCTCTTGCGCCCTCTTTGTTTCCTTTGCCCTCATGGAGAGATATTTACCCTTTCCTTGACATTATCACCATCCTTAGATTAGGATTTCCCCTTTCTACACATCCTTCTATCCTTGGTCCCTTGGCATGTTTAGACTAGGATTTTCATTCAGCATTAGGAGTAGTTGTAGTGTTAGAAGTAGTTAGAGGAACCAGCCTTCTTTGGATTTTCATCTCAAGTGTGCAAGGTCCTGCACTTGGAGATAGTTCTATAATTGTCTCAAATAGCTTGACTCTTCCAGATCTGAGATGCGGGTGCACATTTGAATGACCAACATGCACCATTCACTATTAAATCTAGTAGTTGAGCTACATAGAACTACACTTTAATTGTTGGGAAAAAATTTCCCTTTTTACCCACCTAACTTGACCAACCTAAAAAATTTATGATGTCGAGTGAATTACATGATGAAACCTTTCCAACATGACCAAATTCGTCAAAGTTGGAGTGTTGGATCAAAAGATATGGCCAAGTGGATTTTTGATGTGTATGAGGAATAAGACCTAGCTCCTTGTGGATTGTAAAGCCACTTTAATAAATTTTTCCACTAGGGCACAAATCGGTCAAAGCGGAGAACTCATGGAAGGGTGGAAAATTTCCTATATATCATTTGTACTTGACCTAACCAACCCATTTGACTACCTATTCACTTTATCACATGTATCGGTTGATCGGTGAACCGATGGAACATGGGAACATTCCCATGTGCCCTCCAACTATGCCATAACTAACACCTTTCCCCTCGGTTGTAATTTAGAACAAACTAGGGAACACATAGAACACAAGAATAGTTCCTTATGTTCTAAAAATGTCCGAGTTTCCCAACACGTGGACATTTTTTCCCAATTTGACCCCAAAACGTGAAATTTGGCTAAGTATGGAAAACAAAGGGCCTATCAATATAGAGATCTATTATTCCTAAAGGTGGTTTTGCCCCTCTTTGATTAATTTGTAGAGCCCATGTCGAAAAATGGAAATATAAGTTATCAAAATAATCGGGAGGGAATAGTTTGGAAAATAGTTTGGCTACTCAACAGGTCTATCTACATGTTTGATAAGAGATCAGTGGTCTTCAAGCATACATTGAAAATGGAGTAATCCTAAAAACTTGAAATTGGCTTATAACTTGAAAAATCTTACCCCCGAGTCTACATGAGGTACTTGTTTGGACTCAACAATAACCCGTTGTTCCCGAATTGATCATTCCCCTTATGAGAGGTATTCTAAATTAAACTTTAATGAGATTAGAAAATTTCTTGAACTTTATTTACCACCACTTTTTCCATGGAATCCATGAGTAAAAGCTGTTAGCAATTCCTCTCTCTCAATATGATAAATAGTTACAAGTTGGTCTCGATTTCTACTATGTTGTTTCTTATGACTTATCCTTCTCATTTCCCAACTCTAGTTGAAACATATATTCTTTGGAGTCCTCCATGAACTACCACAATGATAAATGCCACCCAAAAGTAACAAGAACACTATACAAAGCACTTATGTTGGCATCTGTGAATATATGTGTTGTCATTGATGTAAAATCCCATTAATGACAAAGAGGATGATGGATAAATTATGGAGGATGCTAGGAATTATTTTGACATAGAAAATAAGGTGATGGCCTAATGGAAAGAGTGGACAAGGTGAGAATGGCTTGGTTTAGCAAGAAATATCAGGTGACCTAGCTAGCCTAGGTGATGGAGCATGATGAGTAGAGATGTGTGGCGACATAAGGAAAATAGTAGAGGTATGGAGATCATGATAGGAGTGTATTGAGTCACTCAAATGATTTTTAGAGTGTAGGTATAGGTGGAAGACTCAGTTGCATGTGCTCATCTAAACCTGGTCTAGGTGTTTAGAGGCCTAATGGAGCATGGAAATTAGGTTTAGAGCCATGTGATATCATGATAGAATATATGTGAGTGATACATTTTATCTTAAGTGTTTCAAGGTATTTTATATTGATTTCATGATGAGGTATGAGGTTCCTCTACTATGACCTAGTTTAAACGATGTAAACACCTAAGGGCTAGTCATACAAATGAGACAGGATGTGAAAATGGAGACCTATTTGAGATAATATAATGATTTTAGATGGTGCACATTGGTTTCCTAGAGGTTTTAGAAAAATTTCAAGTCATTATGAAGATAAATTTGCAAGTTATGGCATTTTAGGAAAAACAGGGTGCTTGGGAATGCATTTTCCTGCTCGAATAGCAATTTATGATGCTCGTTGTGAATTTTGTGATTTGCATGGGACACTATAGCTGTTAGGGATTATTTTCCATTTATATAATATCATTTCAAAAAAATAATGAGGTTATTTCATCAGTAGGTTTTTATGATCGAATGTTAAGAAGTCAAACTTATTTTTATGATCTCTGCAACCCTAGCTCAAAAGCATTAGGAGAGATATTCTAGAAAAGTCCAGAAAATTGATTTTTCTTTATATTATGATGATTGGAGGTTATATAGGAATCCTCCATCTTTCCATAAAGGTATATTATAGTTTGTGACAGTATGTGGACCCCACTCAAACAGGAAAGTTTCTAAAGATGTCCAGTTTATGGAAAAGTTGTCCAAAGAAGGTATAAAATAAATCAACATTGTTTTGATCTTGGGATTTTTATACAATTCCATGATAGTTTTAGGTCATTTTTAAGGTCCTAGATAGCAAAGTGTGCCCTATTTATGAATACTGGTCTTTGGGCTTTAAAAAGGTAGTTTTGAGCAGAGCTATTGCCTAAATTAACCTAGTTGAAAGAACTCCACTTAGTGTTGGAAGAAAATGTAAGATGTTTTGGAAATTAGATTTAGATAAATTTCCAATGATGTATGGCTTGTCTCTTTATGAGTTTTTTTATAGTTGAACCATCAATTTGTGAAGATCAAGTTTGATCGCTTTCAGGATAATATTTCTTGGTTGAGAATATCGAGGTAGTAGATGCATGTTTTGGATTATCTGATGCTTTCTATCAATTAGAGAGTGAATAAGGATTAATTTTTTTCCCTAGTAAAGGAATTTTTAAGTCTTGAAAGTGATAAAAAGGGTGCAAACTAGTTGATTTTCTAGAACTACTTTCTTGCAAATTTCGGTTTGGTGAAGAGGAAACGAGGCATGGTTTTCATTGGATGTTTCATGATGTCTAAAAAGAATGGATGTGATATAAATGTGATTGTATTTATAATTATTTTTTACATGTCATATTTGAAGTGTTATTTTGTTATCTTGAGGTTCATAGGTGAAGACTAGTTCATGCAAATAATTGTTTTATAAAGGAAATGGTCCTTCTTGATAGAGTTATAAATAATTTTATTGGAGAAATATAATGTGCAAGAATGTATGATGTTTATATGATATATTTGGAATTTTTGAGGCCTTTGATGCTTAAAAATCATGGTGATGATTTTGGAGGTCTTTAAGGAGCTTAGTGATGGTGTTTTGAGCCATTTTTGTGTGTTTGGATGTCTTGTTGCATGGCCA
Organism: Taxus wallichiana var. yunnanensis; assembly: GCA_018340775.1. Lineage (NCBI taxonomy): Eukaryota > Viridiplantae > Streptophyta > Pinopsida > Cupressales > Taxaceae > Taxus > Taxus wallichiana. The sequence continues at coordinate 154,967,520 of CM031243.1, read as the reverse complement.
ACCTACATGGACCTGTCTTATGAATTTGAATAGATGTATTTTTTTTTTTTTTTGTATTGGTTAATCTCATTGTTTATGACCTACCTATGTTATGTATGTGAGATGAGATTCATATAAAGCAAGTGTTTTGGTTCTTTTTTCCATAGTTATGAGAGAGGGAAAAGTTTGAGTTGTTTGAGAAAGTGTGAGTGGTACAAGGGCATAAATCAAAGTTGAGAGAATGTGAAAAGTTTTTTTAGTATTAGATATCTTGTTTGAAAGGGTTTAAATCAAAATTAATTCATGACAGAGTTAGATAGAGTGAGTTAGAAGAGATAGGGTTTAAGAGGGTTTGAAGGTGTGCGATCTAAAATTGTGATCTATTTTAGTTGTGGCAAAAAAACATTAGATATATTCATCTACAAGATATTTAGTTTGTTTTTTGATCATCTTAGGGTGTTGTATCCTCATTATGAAGTTTTTGCTTCACTAAACTAGGGATTGGTACTCCTTGTAGGGTTGGTTCTCTACTAAAATAGGGGTTGGTGCTCCTTGTGAAGTTGGTGCTTCACTAAATGATTTTTATTTGAGTAATATAATCATATTTTTTTGTTTTTTTCTTCCCCTTGAGGGTTTCCCCTTATATCTTGTGTTATTGTGTCTCTTTCATGGTTATGTTCTTTTAAATGAATTTTAAGCACACATTAATGTATGGTTAAATGGTTTATGGTTTAAGAAAGTAAATCTTAATTGGTTAAATTTTTGAAGGATTGATTCACCCCCGTTATTCCTTTATTATTCCAATAATTGTCATCACAGTAGGTCCTTTTGGATAAGTCTAATCACTTTAAAATAGATCATATGAAGCACAAAAATGGTGAGTCAACAGAGTGGCTCTTCTTCTAGAAAGGCACCATTGTTTGATGGAGTTAACTATGATTTTTAGAGTCTAAGGATGAGGACTCATATCATGTCATTAGGTTTTGATATTTTCCAATCGGGTTTTGGATGGTTATACTGCTCATGTTACTCTTTCAACAAGTGTTGTAGACAAGAAGTATTGTAGTGACAATTGAAGGGATATGAATGCAATCATATGTGGACTAGTTGAGCTTGAACTTGTGAAGGTAATGCATTAAAAATCATAAAAACCTATGTGGTAGAAAATTTAGGTCTTGTATGAGGGATATTCCAAGGTAAGGATAGTTAAGATTCAAAATTTCATAAATCAGTTTGAAGGGTTGAAAATGAGTGATGATGAGCCTATTATTGTATATTTTCTTAGATTTTACAAGGTTGTCAACACCATGAAAGTTTTGAGTGAAGAAGTGAAGGAAGAAGTTGTGGTATATAAGGTATTGAGGTCTCTTACACCAAAAAAATTTCCAAACTGTCTTCCATTGAATAAGCTAAGGATTTGACTCTTTTGACTATGGATGATTTACATGGAACTTTGACTACCTATGAAATGAGGGTTATTGACTCTAAACCACATAAGAAACACATTTATTTGAAATATGATATGATGACCAAGGGAAAGAAATATGTGGTTGATGATGATGTGTTATTTACAATGGTTTTTAGAAGACTGGATGTTGGTTGTGCTAAGTGCAAAGGTAAACTTCACTTTAAATGTTTCAACTGTGGTAAAGTAGGTCAATTTGGTGTTGAGTGTCCTCCTCATAGAAATAAAAATAATGTGATGCATATCATGAGGATAATCATGGAAAGAAATATCAGAAGTATAGTAAAGACAAGAAGAACTTCAAGAAGTTTGACCACAAGAAGAAGGGTAAGAAGAGTTTCTACACACAAGAATAGGTTTTTAATATGAAGCAAGTAGTTGTGATGATGTTTCAGATTCTAAATTTAAATCAGAGAATAAAAATATGGTGATGAGATGTTATTCATGAAAAAATATGTTATGAGATATACTAGTGGTGGTTCTACATTATTAGGTGATTTCATATTAGATTCTTGAAAATATTTTGAGACTAAATTGGTGTGTGTCCAATCTGAATTGAAGATGTAGACACTTATTTTGGCACCCCATGCCTTCACCTTATGCTCACCCCTCATCCTCACCTAAAATTTTTAATTTCCATCCTATTTTTAAATTACTCACTTTCCCTCCAAAATCATATTCCCCTACATCCCATCCATTTTTCATTATTCCAACATTTTAATCCCCATTTATTTTCATAATCATCAATCTACCCTAAACCCATTTAACTATCCTAATCCTATCCTAATCACCCCCATTTAATACCCCTATTAGATTCCCATGCCCCTTAATCATTACCCTTCATTAAAAGCATTCCCAATATTCCCTTACCCATAAAACACCCCCAACATGTGTGCAGGCCTAAAAATAACCCACTAGTCATTATCATCTTGTTTCCACCCATTCATTATTACTCTAACGTCTCTTGTTGGTTCTTCATCCCATTCACTAACGACTCGGGTAACCATCAACCTTTCCTATTCTATTTAACTACACTCACCCCTCCTCTCAAATGGCTAAAGAAATTTGAATCACGTGTGTTCTTCATGAGTGATGCTTCCTACATCATCTTTGGAGATCTTACTATCAACTAAATCACTTTTTTTTCCATTGGCATGTCATTATTAGAGCTTGGGAATATTAAAGGATATTTAGAGATCATTTGTGTGTACTTCTCTCTTTTCTTGCAGGTTTTTAGTTCTTCTTAGAATTCTATGTAGTGTCTCAACCATCCATTATGGTCCTCAATGCCATTTATCTACCCCATCCATTAGCCAATATCCCTCATTTGTTCCAATCGCCACTAAATGGATCTGGTCACCATTGACCTATACCCTATAATTTTTGAATCCACCTTATTTTACACCCTATCCATATTTTATTGCATCTTATCTCTGTCATATCTTACATTCTTCCTAACGTATCAGTCTTCTTTCACCCATCCTATCATCTTTGAACCACTATGTGTTTCTGCGTTTCGCATACTTTTATAACCCCTATAGAGGTCACTTTGATCGTGTGTCGATTGCCTCAGTCACCATTGAACTTCTCCCTATTACCTTCAGATATACTTTCCCCTTTATCAGTTTACCTCATTTGTGTTCCTATATCAGTTTATGTAGCTCTACAAAGTAATATCTCACTGTTCCTACACATTTTAAGATCAACTCTATTTCAATCCCTCATCGACGAAAGTATTCATTTCTACCAGTGGTTTCCATTGACCCGCTCTGGTTTGGATTTATTTCATATTATTTTCATTATCATTTATTGTTTTAGTATCTTTTAATTCATTAGATCTTTGTTTTAGATTTTGTTATCTACATATTTCCACTCATTATCGATTATCTATATCTTTTATCACATGGGTTGACATCATTTTTAGGAATATTTTTCTTCTCAAAACAAATTTCATTACGAAACCCACTATCTCTATCACTAATACCTTTTCATGTTTATTTCTTTTTTTGTTGTGAAGGCTATCAACTCACAATGAGGAGGACTTATTCTTGTGTGACCATACCATCCTCATCATCATCCACATTAGGAGGTCACTTAAACCCTCCCATATTTTGATGTTTTCTTGATTTCTCATTTGTTTTTCACTAATATGAAACAGAAGTGTGAAAATATTGAAAATATTTTCGCACACCCGATGGGACCTTCCCTTATTTGGTGAGGTATCTTTCATTTTCATTTTTATTTCATGTGTAGGTAGGATTTTTACTTTTTCTCACTTGTGTTGGATCGTTGATTGTTTGGAATCAATTTTTCTCACTTATTCACTTTAAAGATTAGATTAAAAGGAAAAACATATCCCATTTATTCCTCATTTTTGTTCCCCACTCTTTTCTTTTATCACACTATATATTTTTTTTTTCTCATTGAATCTCCACACTTCATTTTCGGATCTTAAAAAGAACACCCTCATTATTTGTTTTCTCACATAGTATAACTAGGGGTTAATCCTTTGCATCCACTCTTTTCACACACAACTAAACACAAGAATTAATTAACACATTCAAAACATTCCTCCCATATGGAAATATTGGGATTTCATCACCCAATAGTAAATCCACCTGGCCGTGTTATAGCCACGCTATAAATTTTATCATAGAATCATGCCTCACATACCTTTAGGTATATCAAGGAATCCATCCATAAATGTCCTGAAACCATCCTTAGATTTACCATTTCTTAGGTTCCCTCTTATCCTTCTTATTTTCCTTTCACACTTCTTCTAATGAATAAGATAAATAATATTGTGTTGTGTGCTTTGTTTTCTATAGTAAATGATTAGTGTGGGATTTTTGGTTTCTTGTTTCATGCTCGTTCTCACCTAGCCATAGACTAGGAAAATGGAACAAGCCTCTTCATGTAAAATTTCTTGTTTCTATCACCCTACCTATACAAAAACATCATCCACGGCTATCATATCTTCCTCTCTGGTTACCCATCCTATCACTTCTTCCATCTCTTCTAGTAAGCCACCCATGGTTCACACCCATTCTCATGTTGATACCAATACCTTCCTCTATCACCATTCGATACCTTTGATACAGTGACTCTGTTATCCTCCATGGATGCATTAAGTTCCAAGAACTCCTAGACACTAATATTTTTTCCTTTCATGACTACCTCATCCATAAATCTATGAACCTTCCCATACATGAGCCTCCTCTTTGGAAAATCTATGTTTTCCATTCCCATCCCGAGTCCACTCAAGTTCTCACCTCCCAACTTTCCCTCTTCTTCACTTGAAAGATGAATGATTTGGCCATAGCCCAGCATGAGCATGCCTCCTTTGACTCTTCTCTCTCCAATCTACTTAATTTATGGTCCATATCCCACTTAGTTTACCTCGTATTACTACCATCCCCTAATCCTCTATGACCATCACATCCTCATCCACCATGGTCACCGATGCCCTTATTTAACCTCTTATGAAATATGCATTTCTTCATCTTGCATTTGAGTGCCCTCTTCGTAACTCGGTCTCCATTCGTACATCCCAAATCTATCCTAATGTTATTTCTTCATAACCGCTCCCTTCAAAATCTACCCAAACACATCAACCCCCTCTTCACACTAATTTTCAGCATATGTTTCATCATTAACCCTGTCCATACATCTCAACCTCCTTATCATACTCATCCTTATTCCAACCCCCTTATCATGCATCAAAAATCCCTCAATCTTGTCCCCTACTTACATTCCTTTTCACCAGCCCATTTCCCAACTTGTCTAATCCCAACTTATCACGTATCCTCTACCTCATCAACTACCTCCTCAAACTCCTACTTATCCTTAGTAGTATCACCCTCAATCTAACCCATCCACTTCTTATGCCCAACAACCTCATCCTTTGACCTCTCTTCCACCAACCTCTAATGACCCCATGCAAACATTATTAATTATACTAGATAACTTGGAATATGCTACTTTGGGTCCTAGAAGCTCATTCACGTATGAAAAAAATTGTAATGATCACATCCATCCTTATATCCTTGTTAAAATTTATCCTCCCCATTGGTAACTTCCTAATTTCTCTATTTAATAGTAAAGAGTATCCCCAACAACATCTATGAGCTTTCGGGCATGCATGATACCTCATATCCCTTGATTAGGACCTCATTCTTATGAAATTCCCCATGTCATTATTTGGCCTTGTGCATTGGATTGGTATAATGGCATCCCCCATCACTCCCTCTTCTCCTTCACATAAATTTCCCAACTCTTTCTAGAGTATTTCTCCATAAAATTTCTCATAAAATCACTATCATTGATCTATATGTCATTAAATAGTTTGAAGACGAATCCATCCCCAACTTTATCATAAGACGGTGTTGCATCATCAACCAGTTATCCTTTTCTCTTCCTCATATTGAGCTCATCGATCTCTTTTCTCGATACTTTGCTAAGAACATTTCTTCCACCCTTCAGATTCAATATTTTCAAAGCTTCAAAGAATATTTTACCATGGCTTATAAATTATAACTCTATGCCTTTGAGAAATGCCTCATTAAACTCAGATCTAACAATCCTAAAATAGATTTCACCAAATCCTCCTCTTCTCATCATGAAAAATCCAAGAGTGTGGAAAGTTTTATTTTCGTCAGTCTTCTTTTGCTTCTACCTCCCATTTTGAGCCTCCACAACGAGCTCCTCACCCTCCCACAAACTATATTCACCTAAAGGAACATTATAGTTCCATTTTTGATAATATTATGGCTTCCAATATCATCCAACTCCCTCCAATTTGACCCTTATATGAATCACAACCCAAGCCCACTTGGTATCGAGAAGACTCCTATTGTAAGCATCATTGAGTCCGTGGGCACGAAATTGAAAATTTACATACCTTTGAGGACCTTATTCAATGAATAATTAATTAAGGTGACCTCCAAGTGATTACTCCTAATTCCCCTCCCAACCATCCACTTGACGTCTTTAAACAACATTTTCCCAATCATCCACCAACTAGCCAAGTGGCCCCTTCTACATCTCAAACACCCGATGCTCATACCATTAGTACCATAAGTTAGGACCCTACATCACCATCCTTATCCACTCCATCCATCACATCCACATCTACCCCTATTCCCATCATATCAACATCCATTACCCCTAAATATATTCCACCAAAGCCTACTTCTTTGCATCCATCTTCCCCCTTCTCTTTTTCCACTACCTATCTCTACAATAGATTCTACATCCACCTCTTCCTCTACACTTCCCGACACACCTACTATATCTACCCTTATCATGGAAATCCCACCAATATCCTCACCTATACCTACATTAGATTCTACGTCATCTTCTATCTCCACACCTTCCATCGACACTCGTCAAAGTGATGTCCATATTTCATCCCCTTCCTCCACATCTAAATCATCCTCTATCAATTCGACAATTACACCATCCTCTCATGAAAACAATTTACCTATCAAATCTACAACATCCCCCTCTCTCAAAATTACCCCTATCAATATTATTATCATCCCCGCTAAGAGTAAACCTCCACAACATAAATCTAAAAACCTTGGCGCACCTATTCAGAAATCACTTACCCATCCACATAAGAAACTAGAGTTACCTCTTCTTAAGCCTACTCAATCTCAACCACCTAGTATCTAAACATCCATCTTAGGGATCCCTAATTTTATTTTAGGTTCGGGCCCTTCATCCAAATCACACACCACTACTCAATCAAAATCAAAATCCACTTCCCATCCCTCTAAAACTTTGTCCAAATCATCTACACCTCATTTGTCCAAATCGGCCATTCCTTCTTCTTCTAATTCATCACCCAAACCATCATCCACCCCTTCATCCCAATCTCAATCAACATCCACCCTTATTTCCACATAAAAATATTATCCCAAGGCCCCTACCAAGCCTCATAAGAACAAGACCCATATTTTACCTTCATCCAATTCTTCTAAATCAATCCCATCTTAAGTTCCCAAAACTTTTTCCTCCAAAATTATAATCATATCTCATTCCAACATCTTTCAATGTCTTCCCCATGAATTTTTGGTTACCCTTTAACCCATGTGGGAAAAATCCCACATGGTTTGATCCCAACGTTATTTGTGTCTACCATCATGTTCCGATCCATACTACCAAATATTGTAATGTCATCTCGCTCCCTTATCAATAGTGTTATGGAAGAATATGATCTTCCCATTCAAGAAGAATACACCCTTCCATTCCCTAGCCCATCTTCATCTAAATCAAATCCTCCGACCAATCCAAAGACTTTTAAATCCACATTCTTTGTTCTCATGCCTCTATTTTCCCTTTCTTCTAAAGATAGCCCTCCCCTTTACATAGATTTCATCCATATTACCACCCATTATCTCCCTTACGAGGCCCAACCTTCCAGTCATCCAAATCTAAATTCATCATCATTTCTCCACCCATTGAGCCTTCTCCAACCCCTTCTTCCTCTAGGGATATGGTGTCTATCCTAGCCGCTCCTAATCCTACCTCCATCGAACAGACCATCATAAATCAATTGCATCAAGATTTTGTTAAGATTTATCTTTATGACCTTATCCAAAGGTCCCCTAACCACAAATAGGCTCTTATTTCAGCTTTATAGTTTATTTGTATCATCCGATGATCCTCATCCCCATACATCCCTTGTTGAATCTCTACAAACTTCTACCTCCATATCCTTAGAGGATTATGAAACCCTCGACATTCTTCTTAAGAACCAAGATATTCCTCTATTAATCACATTTCATATCAATGAAACCTTCATCCTCCGATCTATGATTTGTAATAGTTCTAGTATCAACATCATTTCTTCCCATACCTTTAGTAAGCTTAAACTCCTTGACACCACTATTATTGAATCACATGTCATTTTTCATGCTTTTAATGATTTTTTCCCCCCACTTTGGGCACATTTACCCTTTCCATCTATTTTGTCCATAAAATCCTTCATGATATCTTCTACATTGTAAAATGGGAGTTTCAAGATAATGTCTTTTTATATGCCCTTATATGTGTGCCATGCATGCTCGCATCCCATCTACCCTCCACCATTGTGTTAAATATGAACATGAAGGAAGATTCATACTCTCCCCGCTGACCTCTATCCCTTTAATTAATGTCACATGACTTATCAACTAAATGACATTCTTTTCCTTGATAAAAATTCTTCTTCCAAAGCATCCACTAGTTCATCTGTTCTTGCATCTAAATTACCCCATGATGGATCTTTCAATGATGTGATGTAGCACCTTTCTCTAGGGAGTATCAAATCCTCACTTTTAATTCCCTTCCTTCTCTTAACTTCCTTGGCTTCCATGACAAGAACCCAATGTATCAACCCAATATTGGGAATATCATCTCTTTCAGTCCCCCCTTAAAATCAATCTTATCTATGGTGGCTTTGATCACCCTTCTTCTCATATTGATGACCGCCCTCACACAAAACCATATACCAATGGCTTTGATTTCCTCTCTAACAAATATTTTAATTATAATTACCATTATTAGTGTGTGTGGAAGGGATATGGTCTCATACATTATGAACAAGGTATCCACGGTCTTGTCCTTAACCAATCCTACAAACCATGTGAGAAGTTTGGCTTGGGATATAAATATCCCTCCAATCCTCTTCTATGCACTTCTTCCTCCTATCATATTGACATTGAGCCTCCATCTTCCCCTTATTCATCTAATCATTCCATGGATTTAGATGACATTGTGTCTATCCCCCTAAAAAAATCATCTCCATCATTTCCCTCGGATCGGTCACCTTCCGGGTTGAAACGAGACTCATTCATTTCCTCTTAATTACCTTGCAATGATAGGGAGGATTACCCTATAATATATATCCTCCAATGCAGCAATGAAAATTCCATTCTTTCTTACTATTGGTTACTCAAACGTGCACCCACATCTCATATCTCGGGAGGGCCGAGGTGTTTGAGACCACAATGGAACCTGTCCCCAAGTTGTGGGACCTTGTGCACTTGGGATGGATCTCTAGAGAAGGATAGTTCCTCTACCTACCTCTACGTTATGCTACTCCTAATTCTGAAAGAAAATCCTAGACTAAACATGCCAAGGGACCAAGGATAGAAGGATGTGTAGAAAGGGGAAATCCTAAGCTAAGGAAGGCAATAGCGCCAGAAGGAAAGGGTCAATCTCTCTCCACGAGTGGCGAAGGAAATAGAGAGGGTGCAAGAGAAGAGGGTGGATGGCACATGCCATAGATCAACACACATGCTCAGCCTTCTAGCACATGCAACACATGAATGTGGGGAATGCAAGCACATAGGAGTATGCACAACATGCCGAAAATGCAAACAGAGAGGCGAGATGCAATGAAAACAAGAGAGGGAAGACAAGAGTTCCACAAAACATGATTTTATTTCTTAAGGGACGATAGTCATTTACTTTCACGACAGAGGCGATAATATATGCAGAGACCATGCCAAGGTCTGAGACCCATGGGAATTCGGCCACCATTTTGGCATGGTGTCATTACAACAAGGAGGGATCCTTTTACAAAGTAGAACTCTGCTATTTATAGAAGAAGGAGAGAAGAGAAGGAGAAAGGGAGGGAAACTCATATTCAAATCTTCAACCACCAATAACTAGTGATAAATTCCTACAAATCCACCTGCAAGGCTATCAAATGCACTTCCCCATGTCTGTTTGGTGTGTGGAATAAGGAAGAAGGCAAGATATGATGAAATCTGGTGGTTGAGGTCGATTGGATGTGTGCATTAATGAGATGAGAGATGTTTCCTTGTTTTTTGCCTAACAAATCCTACCTATATTTGAATTTGAAAAGTCCAACATGTAGCTTGTGTCAGCAGTTATCTAACAAGTTCGAGTGCACTTACAAATGTGAGCTCTATAGAAAAATAGAAGATTTCAGAGCCATTGGCTCATGCAAAACACGTGGTGCACGTGGATTGATCAATAAATCGGTCAACTGTTCATTTGTTTTGTCTTTTTTGCCACATTTCATGCACTGGTTGGTTGTCTAGATTTGAAGCCCTATTGGTGTGCTTTGATAGGTTGTGTGTAGCACAATCAAGTCTAACAGAAGATGATATGTCACAGTGACTGGTGCAGAAGAAGGCACAAGGTGCGGGAGTGAGAAGAAAGTGAGCGAAAGGGAAACAGAGGGGAGGCATGCATGTGGGAGGAAGGCATAATTGAAGAAGGAACATATGGAAACAAGACACGAGCATTCAACTAAAGGAAGGTGCACATAGGAAGAAAGAAAAGAGGGTGTGTGAAGGAACTGAGTCTATGTAAGTGTGTAAGAGGAATTTCGGGGACTTAGCTGATTGGAAGGTAAATTCTGTAAAGGTGCGCACAAGGAGTGCACAACAAGATAGGAGAGAAAGCAAACACACATGAGGAAGGCGTAAGGGAAAATGGAAGGATATAGAAGAATCAAAAAGTGAGTAGAAGTCACATAAGGGCACGTAGAGGAATTACAATCGTGTGCCAAGGTGTCAAAAGAACAATATTGAGTGTGCACAACCTGAAATGTGAAACATCGAAGTCAGAATGAAAATATAAGTTATCCAGATAACTAGGAGAGTTATTCGAATAACACTTACATCGGGTTAAGGATTCTCATATCCATAAGTCCCTTCTTCCGGATACTTCCACACTTTTTAATAAATGCATCGTCGATATCAACATAGGGACTCCCCAAGAGTAACGCATCCTCAAGGTTTTGCAATATATTAATCCTTAAGATATCAAAACTTTCACCGCTTCTTATCCAAGCATAGCCAAGCCTTCACATGGGAATACTCCAATATGTTGGGTATTAATCCTTCCATCATCATCTATAACATCATCACCATCCCCGATGCCAAACATGTTAAATAGAAGTTACATAACATACATCCCCATGTTTCCTTCTTCTTGTAAAAGAGGAATTACAACATCTTCTTTCTACTAACTTCATCCAACCCATTGGCTATCCATTGTGGGTTTTGAATATTGTTCCCATTTCCAAATCTTCTAGAAAGCTCCTCATCTACACTAATTTTCAACATTTAAAACTTGATTTCCCTAAAGATGATTTTCCCCTTCCCAACATTGACTAGCTCATCAACCTCACATCAGGCCATGAGATGTTATCTCTTATGAATGGTTTTTTTGGTTACAATCAGATCCTTATAACCCTAGAGGACCAACATAAGACTTCATTTATCACCCCTTAGGGGACCTTATACTATTGCATCATGCCTTTTGGTTTGAAAATGCTTGGGCCACTTACCAATGGGCTTTGACCTATATCCTCCATGAACTCATCCATAATACTTGTAGAAGATTTTTTGATGACATCTTCCATAAATCCAAGCATCGCATGACCATATTTATGTCTTTGAAATCCTTTTGATCCTCATATGTTTCCTTCTTCATCTTAATCTATCCAAGTATGTATTTTGAGTACTAACTAGTAAACTTCTTGTTGATCGGTGAACACTTGATAGAAAGAACACAAGAAGTCTTCATGCAAAAACAAGTCATATTCAAAGGGGCAAATGGATAGGGAGAACACGTGTGTGGAGTAGAAGTTTAGCTTTCAAGACTTAGCTATTTTTAGGTCAAGGATCTATTTTTGGAGATGGCATGTAGAGCACTCAAACTGATTGGAGACTTGCGCATCATGCATTGGATATTTTTGGAGGATTAGCTACAAAGTGCTTTACATGGACACATGACAGAAATAGATCTACTACTATCAGTTAACTACCAGTAGTCTATTGTTAGTGCACTTGCATGTGTGGCTAGTTTTGTAATAGCGCGTGGCTATTAATAGCATGTGACCTATTTTGGGAATAGATAAGCGGTGAAGGGAAAGTCCCCACCCTTATAAGTATGTAGTAAAACTGTAATAGAGAGATATATATACGAGATAGATAGATATATGCATACATAGTGAGATTATGTTGTTAAATATGTTACACGCATACTACTATTATTGTAATGAAGCTTTTGTATACTTATTGCATTGAATATAATGAAGGATATTGGTTGAATCCAAGTGTTAGTTCGTGTGTTTCCTAATCTAGTATGTTTTGATCTCATCATGGTTAATATTTAATTTTTTTCTCCCTTAGAGATAGATCTGGTATGATCTATACAATTATGTGTTAGTAATGGAATTGCATGTGTTAAATCTTCATCCTGCTAACATCCCGCAACAAAGAACCCTAAAGATGGACCTAGAACCTTTGCGTGCTTTGGGTGAGCGCTCAACTGGGATGAGTGATGTGTCATCATGTCTAGGGTCTTATTGGGCTTCATTACATGAATTATAGGCTGCATCATTGGTTCTATTGTTGGGACCTCTTTTCAGTTGTTTTCGGGATGGTTTGTGATGAAGACATACCGGTTAACTATAGCAAGCATTAAAGAATGGATACATGGTCTAGAAGAAGAATAGACATAGCGATTAAGCATTGGATCTGAGTTTAACACACACATGTGGGTGGAACAAAATTTTATAATAGTTTACATGAGATATTTTTCACTATCTTTCCAAAGAGAATTATATGATTGGCTAATTGCTTATGCATCTAAGTAGAATTGGAGGTATCACACACTTGTCTCTGGATGCGGGAAGAATTCCATACCCTTTATGATGTTGATCGATTTGGAATCGAGATGTGGATATGTGGTTCCATGGTGTCTTAAATAGTTATATCTTGGAATACTCAATTTCCACTTAGTTTTTTCTAGAGGTAGTTGAATTCTAGTTTTTAAGATATCCAAGGGGAACTTACCGTAAAGCATTCCACCGGCGCTCAAGATCTTGATGGTTACTTTAAATCTAGAGAGTAAACCGATGGCTAACTAAACCTCACCACGTGCCACCATATGTGGGGGCAGAAGCAGGTTTGGAAAAAGATGGAAGACCTAGCGACAGAAAGGTAGAGAGAGGAAAGGTGGCTTAAGTATGAGGCACGTGAGAGGGAGATAGAGGAGCAGCATAATATTACAGAAAGTATGGCATTGAGGAGAGAGATGGCTCATGAAGGATTTACACCGAATATATGGATCTAAAGCATCGTGAACTCCCCCATCTTGGAAAATATGACAGGGATACTTCCTTGGCCTCACGCAAAAGCATGCCAATAGAAACTACCGGGCCATGGGCACACATCGAATCCACCGGTAACCTTGCCCTTGCATTTGGTTTTTAATCATCTAGTACAATAAGCAGTCAATAAGCTATTCAATAAGTAGGAGAGTAGGAGTGAGTCTTATAAGAGGCACAATGATGGCATCACAAACAACTTCATTGTTACATGGGAGTACATTTTTATGCATATCATAGCATAGAATACAAGCGTGCCAATTTTTGGAATAACTTCGGGAGTAGTAACGTTGCTTGCACTATTAGGGTATAGTTCAGCTCTACTATTAGGACACAGGAAGTACATCTTATGGTATGACCCTAGCTATAGTTCAAGGTCGGGAAGCATAGGTAGCTCCGGTTTAGGAGAATCTAGAGGTTCGGGAGGCGGGGAAACACGGGAGGTTCATGATCGGGTTGGTAAGGTCTACACTAACACCGGAATATTTACATGGAAATGTCTCTTTGTCTTCCAGAGTATAAGGGCATAGAAGATGATGCTAAACATGTGCATATGTGTGAAATATTGTGGCACGTAAAAGGAATCATGGCTTCTAAGCGTAGGGAAAGCTGATTTTCTACTACATTACAAGGGCGTGCACATAGCTAGTACAAAAATTTTGACCCTGATAAGACTTGCATAGATTATATAGCTTTAAACGATGCATTCCTTAAAGAGTTTGATATCCCTGAGTTTGAGCAGAAGAGTATAAGTGCACTTAAGGATATTAAGCAAGGCACTACTAAAAGTGTTAGAGTATGATGCACAGTTATAAACGTTGTTATCAAAGCTTTCTTATGACATACACGCAAGCCATCATGCACAATGGTTTTCGAGGCTTGATTACCCCTTTTAGGAGGGAATTATCACATAATAAGTACACTAATCTGCACGAAACACTTGAAGTAGCCTTGCTGCGTTGAGGTAATTGGAAGCATAGATACTAGGGTGAGCCCATTATTAGAAGCACAAATAGCAGCAATGGAAAAACACTTAGAGAAACTATCAAAAATTTAGCACATGAGATGCGCACATGAATTTGGTGCATAGATTATGAAGTAGAAGGGCACACAAAGGATATTTTTCCTCGAAAAATGGTACACTTGTTGCTGATGGATTGTGAAATATGCCATTTAAACCATGATCTCGAGTCACTACCCATTATTACAACACGTAATAAGGAAGAACGCGTTTCAATCTACTATAAAATCTGTAGGTCCACGAATCATAACACGGAAGATCAAGCTAGCTGATTGGATAGATCCATGATGTTATAGATATTGGTGTATGACAAAATGAGTTTCATATAAAGGCAAGAATGAGCATCGGGATCGGGATCACGATCAAGTGTGCTATGATCGAATGAAGGGTGTTTTGAAAGAGGTCGTGGCGGAGGTCGAGGATACCACAATGGATTGAGAGGACAAGGCCATGGTGGTGGGAGGAGTGAGTTTCCTTACGAAACATGTTATACATGTGGATCTCTTGACCACTACATACATGAATGTCCTCATAATATTACATGTTCTTTCTATGGAAAGAACCATAGCTATAAGGAATGCCCAGACTTATATGAGCATCTGAGTAAGTAACATAAATAAGAAAAAAAGGTGCAAGGATGGTTAGGATACAAAGAGCTATTGAAAATCAATGGATGCCTAAGATCAAGAAGAATCGAGGCACTACAAGTGAATATCACAACCCACGCCGAGGTGGCACACGCTAGGGAATCATTGCAGAAGAAACCTACCATCACTAAAGAATAATTTCTTCATGCATAGTACCCATATCTTATCTATCAGAAGGAAGTTTATCAGGAAACCATGGGAGTTCTAAGGAATCTTTAGGGTGAGATACAGTACTTAAAGGAGAAAAAGAAAGCTTTAGAGATGGTCCAAACTGATACAGATGACTTGAGAGAAGTGTGTAAAATATTGTGCTAGGAAAACTTCATTCCACTGTTAGGGATTTGGTTAAAAGGAAACACTCCACGCAAGCAAATCGAGACTAGACAATAGATCCTGCATGCGAATCTTCCCCCTCTTAACCTATATTACAATAAGGAAATCACTTTTAATTCTATTATGGATGGGTGGTTATTGAGTAATATACTGATTGATACATGTGTGGAAGTTAATGTTCTTACCTGGATGTATGGGTATGAATGGGAAGACCCCATTGTAGCCTATCCTCTAATGTATTGTTGATGGCTAATCGGACTAAGGCCACTCCCATTGAATTTTTGAAGGAAGCATCCATTACCATACAAGGAGCCAAGTTCACATGAGACTTTGAAGTTTTAGACTGGCAGAGTCAAATAGCTTCCCAGCTCTATTAGGGTGTCCTGGTGTTATACAAATAAAGTTGATCTTTGGTTCAAAAAGGGCTATATTAGTTTTGAAAACAAGGAGGAAAGATTTATTATCCCTTTAACATATGGAAAATTTGTGCCCTATGTTGAGCCCTTAAGTGAAGAAGATTTGAATAGGATTTATGTACGTGCCATCTAAATTCGGAGATGATGAACCAACCAAAGAGGGACTAATTTAGTGGGAGGATGCACGTCTATTAGCGAGACTACAAGTGTTGCTTGTGATAATTGGGCTCACAACAATTATGAGTTTGTAGGGTGCGAAGTAAAGATAATTTTTCTGCAAGGCACAAAACCGCGTTATGTCAGGAGGATAGGTAACAACTTGGTACCTTGTTACATAGAGAAGAGGATCCCATGGTATTCCTACGCACCATGGAAGAATAGTGGATAGGCCCACTAGAAAGAAGAAATATGCAAGAATATACACTATGTGGGACAACATCACGCTAGTGGGTGGCCCATGGGATAATCTTGTCGAATGGAATGAAATTGTGATTGCTCTTACTTCTAGGTTCTTTAGGAGTAATACACCTACTCAAATAAGTACTTATCACGGTAATCATCATTTTCAACACCATGTTCGAAGTGCGAGGACTCGGATAGAATGGTGGAAAATTTTTTTGGTGCCCATTTAAAACAACCCACTTGAGACCCAAGAAACAACATAGGGTTAGTTAGAAAATTATGGAATAATTTTTTTTTTTATTTTTTTTAGAAATGTCTACAACCAAGTTGAAAGACAACAATTGACACTAACAGGTTCAAACAAATCTAAATACTAGAACATATTTTTCCTTCATTACCAATTATCAAAGGTCACATGGTTCAACTTTTAGGGTTAGAAGTTTCAGTTAGGTTCAGGGGATAAAATATCATCATACCCACTCTCTAACAGGCTCAAAGTTTCAACTTAATTTTTCTCACTCTTAAAGCCTCCAAAATTTCCCTAAATCATTCCCATTGGATGAGAAATTTTCTCACATTTCGATGATGTAAAGAAGTCCTCCTAACTCCTTCAGAAACTCAAGATATGGTCAAGCGGACTTTAAGGGTCAAATTTTCCCCAAGGGGACACATGTCAAGTAATCGCAAAAAAAAATTTTGGGGTGGCATAGGGTGGAATTTTGAAATTTTTCCTGCATGGGAGAAAATTTCCATTTAAACCCGTGCCTCCGCAGTCCTCAAAGGACACATTTCGGTTCCTAATCCAAAGCGGGAAAGGGTGAGGGAAGGATGGAGCAGCGCAAAGAGTTTGGGAAATTTTGCCCAAGAGGGAGAGAAAAAAATAACATCCACGTGCCCGTGGTCCACTAGGGACATGTGGTGCTCAATGGGCCATCGCAGGGGCAAAGAGAGGGAAAGGCATGGCGGCGGAGTTTTTGGAGAAACTTCGCCAAAAGGGGAAAAGGGTAAATGGCGCGCGCGGGTCCACACACCCGCGGAAGAGTCTCGACTAGTAAGAGGGCAGGAGTGCGGGGTCGTGGGGAGAAAAGTGAAATTTTTCTAAACAAAAATTTTCATAGGATAAAATTGCAAGGGTTTTCCCCACCCCACTTTCACCCCCATGCTGCCACATGGTAGCCTCTAGTTGGCTGCAGGCCGGTGGGGAGAAAGATGAAAATATTTCAAAAAATTTAAAAGGGCCTAAGGGCATAAATGATGTCACACCTCTGTCGTTGCCCCGTGAGGACACGTGGAACCCTCTCGATTGGTCAGGCGGTGGGGAAAAACATAGAAATTTTCCAAAAGTTTAAAAAGGTCCCAAGGACAAAATAATGCCGCACCTCCGCCATTTCCCTTGACAACACGTGGCACCCTCTAATTGGATGTGGGCTGGCAGAGGAAAAATTCAAAAAATTTCCCAAGCAAAATTTTTTAAATTTTTTTCTAAGGATTTTGACGGGAAATTTTCGGTCTATGGGCCCGCCAGGGAAAATTTTCCCAAATTTTCCCGCCAAGGCAGAAAAACTTCAAAGTGCCATAACTTTTGCTAGAAAGCTCAGTTTTGGGAAAACAAGGACTTTCTGGAAATCTCTTGATGCCCTCTTTGCATAGGAAATATAAATTTTACATTTTGATGAGGTTTAAGGGTTCAATTTTTAAAAAGGATGTGCAAGATTTTAAAAAGCCAACTGGTAATTTCTAACTTTCAAATTTGATTAAATTAGAACTACTCCTTCACTCAACATGTCAAAAAAACATAGAGGATTGCTCTAGGGAGGGTTCAACGTATTTTAGGAAGGAAAATTTGCTTGTTTGATTTCAATTTAAATTTTGTCCATTAATTGACAGTAAAACAACCGAGGAAGGGAATTGGGTTCGATTTTGCAATGTTTAAATTATTTTCTTAAGTTTTCTTTGTCAATTTGAATTCATCGATGTCTTAGCATGTTGAATTATAATGTTTCAAGTTGATTATTGTGTTCAAGTCTGAACTATACATTTTGATTAACTTTATTACCAGTTTTAAAATTTGCAGCAGAGATTCATTTCTAGGAAAAAAATTTGTATCCAATTTATCATTTAAGTGTAATATTTTATTTCTAATATAATCCAATACATTCATTGCTGATAAAAACCATTCTAAATCAAAAGCAATTACTAAATTTCATTTTTACACATTCCCAAATATATAAAATGCAGCATTAATTCCACGTACATTTTCTTTTCTTTTCAAATCAAAGATCTAACTATCTCTTTTCCCATACAATGAAACATTAAATTTACTTCAACGATGCATATGAGAGATGAACTTGTAATTCTTTATTAATTCAAAAGGAGATACATCTTTACATTATTTCCATGTTTTGAATAAAAATAACACATTTCTAATTCTTTCTTTCCAATAACCAGAATAGAGCATAATTGCCTTCATATTCGAATGTACAACTTTCATAATCAATTACAACATCATTTATTAATAAGTATACATTACAATTTCATCCACAACATAGTGGAAATGTTTACAAATGAGTATGTTTCACAAGGGACTGTCAAGACTGCATTTTCCTTTTCTCCATAACCGCAACATATAAGCTTCCTTTTTCTTCAAATTTGATCACAACAAAAGACGGGGAAAGGCAACGCTCTCCACCCAACCAAGACATCCAATGAAAGGAGAATTCTTTCTTCATCATCGCCCCCGAGCCCCAACCAAAACATAATAAGAGGTGTGATTCAACCCATGGAAACAACTGGCTTCCACAACACACAACATTCTTTCGAAATGCATAACTCATTTATAAAGACACAGATTCAACACAAAACATCAGTTTACAATCGCAATTGAAAACATTCAAATCAAAACTCAAGCTTGATCATGCAAGCCAAAGGAGCAAGTCTATGGGGAAGCTTCTTATGCCTCTCAAATTGGGAATTGGGCATCCACCGTAATAAACAACAATAAATTTCACCACACATGTCCTTATGCCCCCACAAATCCCTCCTTATGCCACCCACAGATTTAATTATGCCCCCACAAAGTAAGAAATGTAAGCTATTTTTTTTTCCATGGTGGATCCCAAACCCAAACTTCCTCCACAAAATTCTCGATGCCAAAGGCATTCCCTTATGCCCCCACATGGATTCCTCATAGCCTTCTCCTACACCATCTCTAAGGCAGTCTACCCAACCAACTAACAAATAAATCAAAACATGCACCATTCACACAACACAAGCAAGAAAATAATAGCATAAAATGAGATTTAAATTCCTACCTCTCCATGGTTACTTTTCTTCCAAATAGCAAGCTTTCAAATTTAATAACACAGTTCCAAACAGAAATCTCCCAAGTATGCAAATATTTCTTCAAACTTCCTCTAAAAATAAGAGCTCCAAAAAGAAAATGTGCCCCCAAAGAAGTTGTAAAAATAATTCAACAACCCAAAACAAGCAAGGAGTTTGAATTATATAGATGGAAGAGAAGAGGATTATGTGGATCCATGTAGTATGTCACCTCACACATCCTCAACTCCAAACACAAAAGACAAAATTCATTCTCCAATCACAATAAAAGGTGGGTGAAAATATGACAAGTTACTTGCACACTCCAAAATCCCACACCCCAAAGGACTACAAAATAAATAACATGTATGAGAGTGCAATTCAAAACAAGCAACATGATTAATAAGATACATTATAAAAGTCTAAAATCACTTCTCCAACCATAAGTATGGTTGGTAAATTAAATTGAGAGGTATGAGACAAGTTTTACTTGTCCCACAAGCCTCCAAAACAACCCCAAGGACAAATTCAAATTTCCAAGGAGGTGAAATGTTTATTGCTCCAAAATCTGACTTATACAACTCTTACATAACTTACACATCACTTACATATTTAATACAAAAGCTAACAACTCTTATAATTACTTCCTCATATCCCAATTTAATTTATTTAAATTTTAATCATATGATTTCTCACATTAATCTATCACCATCTAATTAATTAAAATAAAGTGACACATTATAAATAAAATGCATACAACAATAATAAAAAGTAATCACACATAAAGGTAATCTCCCTTGGGAATCCCTAATAAAATACAACACACACACACACACAAAACAAGTTGCCATGGTGACCTTGTTGAATTCACCTAGAATTCCATTGTGGTTGGTCTCCAATCCCCGATGTTTGTTGTGATTTTTAACCTACAAAACACAAATACCTCCTTCGGCCTTGTGGCCATATCAGAACATCCAACATGATATAAATATAATCACAAAATCATCTAAATATGTGAATCACAACAACATCAAAGTAATTTAACAAAATCACTTACAATTTATATCAACAACATCAAAGTAACAATTATATCATCATCCTAAAATATCAATTTTCTAGATCTACTCGAGATGTCCAAAATCACATTTTCGAACAACATCCATAAAACATCCATGTCAATAGTATATCATCATCCACATATGATTGTCTCTAATAATCATCGTGCATCATAACCAAATCAAGACCAATAATAATCCATGATCAAATGTCTAACATCATACTAAATCAAAGCATAATAATGTCCATAATGAAATGAATCGTATCAAAATAAGTATCAACTAGTGTCAAAGGGAAGTGGGCACTACATCCCCCTCCCCTTAGACTGACTTCCTCCAGAAGTCACCTGGAAAAAATGTGGAAACCGAACCCGTAAATAAGTAGTATTCTCCCATGTAGGCTGCAGCCTCATCATATCTCGTCCCACTACACCCAAACATGATCAACCTCTCTACCTCAAGGCCGAGGGTCCTTTGATCTAAGATGTGAATGGGCTCCACCATCACCGCCCCTTATCCTACACGTGTAATGATGTTCAATCTAACACATGAGAAGGATCTGTAATATATCTCCCGATAACTGAAACATGAAAAATATCGTGTATGCAAGACAAGTTGGGTGGAAATGTTATACGGTAGGCCAAAGGGCCTATATGCTCCAAGATCTCAAAAAGACCAAGGAATCTAGGAGCTAACTTAGAACCTTTTCCATAACAAATAGGGGTCTTGTGTGGCTCGACACGAAGGAACACCTTCATGAACACATCAAAACTATTGTTGATCCTATGTTAATTTGCATACTTCTTCTTCTTTGTCTTGTGCCTCCCGTAATCTATGTCCGATCAACACTACCTACCGCTTCATGTTCTATAGAAGAGTTATTCTAAGAGATACTTTATCCTCTAACTGTCTCGCTAAGAGGTGTCATGCACTCTCTACCCTACAAATCCTAAAAAGGAGCCATGCCTATAGAACTCTAGAAACTATTATTGTAGGTAAACTCAACTAAGTACAAGTACTCCTCCCATTTAGACTTCGATCCATCACATACATCCTAAGCATGTCCTCTAAAATTTGATTCACCCACTCACCTGGTCCATCTATCTCGTCGGGGGTGATATGATGTGCTAAAGTTGATCCTCATCCCAAGGACATACTGCATGGTAGTCTAGAAATGTGAAGTGTACAAAGGATCGTGGTCACAAATGATCTTCCACAGAATCCTATGCAACCTAAAAATATCATCTAAGTATATTTACGTCACTGCTCTAGCTGTATAAGTGGTCTTTACCAGAGAAAAGTTAGCCACTTTTTTCAATTTATCAACCGTGACCATGATGGCATCGTGGTGATATCTCGACATCGGTAGCCCACCAATGAAATCCATGGAAATGGTGTCCCACTTCCATTCTGGTATGGAATGAGGATAAAGAAGGCCTGTTGAATGCTGATTCTTGGCCTTAACCCTTGGCACTCTAAACATCGTGACAAAAACTAGGCCACATCTCGACGAAGTCCTCTCCAATGATACAACTGTCGCAAGGTGGCGTGCATCTTCTTCACCCCGGGATGGGCTGAATAGGGTGCACAATGTGCCTCTACTAAGATGTCCTGCCTCAAGCCTCCATCTCTGGGAACATATATCTAGCCTCTATGCCTGAGAAGGCCATCTACCTCTAAGGAAAAACCATCAAACTTCCCCTCAAGGGGTCTCTGTGACTCGATCTCTTCTCGAACTACAATGTAGAAGTTGTCAAGAGGAAGCTGCTGAAGAATCCTACTCCATAAATTTGTGCTCACTGATGTGTCCATAGCCACATGTCTCCATCTGCTAAGAGTATCTACTACCACATTCTCTTTCCCCTTCACATGTTTCGATCTCCATGTCATACTCACAAAGCAACTCCATCCAACGCCACTGACGAGCGTTGAGATTGGGCTGTGTGAAGAGGTGGCGAAGACTCAAGTGATCTATCTTGAGTGTGAATCTCCTACCAAGAAGAAAATACCTCCATCGAACCAAGGCTTTCACAACTATCATAAGCTCAAGATCATGATTCAAATAATTAAGCTCGTGATCTTTGAGTTTGTGAGACTCTAAGGCCACTACTCTTCCTGCCTCCATCAACACTCCTCTAAGGCTCGTTAAAGGAGTATCTCGTGTAAACAAAGAACTCACCTTGTGGATCTCGGCACCGTAAGAATAGGTGTTGTGGTGAGGTATTCCTTCAATGTCCTAAAGGCCCGCTTACATCCTGTTTGACCAAACAAACTTCTTCCCTTTCCTCTCGAAAGGAATTGATAAGTGCGTAATCCGAGAGAATTCCGAACAAATCTCTGGTAAGAACTCGCTAATCCCATGAAGCTGCACACCTCGGTCACTATAGTGGGTTTTGGCCAATCCATAATGGCTCTAATCTTGGAAGGATTGATGGTGATAGATTCCCATAAATAATATGACCCAAATACTACACCTCTCTGTCTCGAAAGAATGCGCACTTCTCCAAGTTCCCATAAAGTTGTTACTCACGAAGACACTGAAGAACTTGGTGAAGGTGCCCCTCATGCTCCTCACACATACGTGATTATATCAAAATTTCATCTAGAAAGATAAGCACGAAGCGATCTAAAAATGTTATGAATACCCCATTCATCAAACTCATGAACACTACGGGGCATTAGTCAAACCAAAAGGCACCACTTTGAACTCATAGTGCCCATATCTCATGCGGAAGGTGGCCTTATGAATTTACGCCTCGAAATCCTCGGCCTAATGGTACCCTAACTTAAAGATCAATCTTAGAGAAAGCGTGGCTTCCTTCATCCGATCAAACAAGTCATCAATACATGGAAGGGGATACCAATTCTTGGTCGTTACCTTATTCGGTTAGCGGTAATCAATACACAACCGCAAGGATCCATCCTTCTTATTCATAAAGATCATTGTGCACCCCAAGGGGATACACTAGGATGGATAAGGCCCTTCTCCAAGAGGCCCTCAAGTTGCAACTTGAGCTCACGAGCTCTAGGGTGGTCATCCGATAAGGTTCTCGTGAGATAGGCTCTACTCAGAACTAGATCTATACGAAAATCAATCTCACATCGGGGTGGTAAACCCCAGTAGTTTCCCTAGAAATACATATGTAAACTCTCTCAAGATGGGATGATCATCTAGCGATGGTCCACTAGACCCATCCTCTAATTTTTCATGACTATATAATAGCATACATCCGATAACCCCGTCACACACACCGCTTAAGCCGCATAGCAGAGATGGTGTGAATAGAAATGGGTCTCCCGACCTCGAAATTACCAACTCGACTCCCAAATCATCTCGCATAAGATAAAGTTTTGTGATAACAATCCATCTTGGCCCCATGTGCAGATAACCAATCCATACCTAAAATAACTCCATATGAGCCCAAAGAAAGGATACAGAGATCCGAGGTAGTGGTGAAAGTCTCAAATCCACTACACACTTCTTAACAAAGGATCCTACAGAAATCTTGGCTCTAAAAGCCATCTCGACATCCTAACTATGACCTTGCCTAATGCCACCACCACCTACATCGCTTCTACTAAAGATGGTGCAATGAAAGAATCAGAAGAACCAAAATCAAACAATATAGAGGTAGGAATACCACAAATGCTACCTATGGTCTCAATGATTGTGCTCTAGTGCTCTTCCTGGCGGTTCTCAACCACTACATAAATCATGTGGTTGCATCCCATGTCACCAACAATCGGCTGGAGATCTGTGTCTTACCCTTATTATTAGGGTTTTATGGGCAATCTCTCCAAAAGTGTCTAGTAACTCCACAACTAAAACATCCTCTTGATCCTCCCCAATGAGTAGCACCTCCAAAGAAGTGCCCTAAAATCATGCGGTATGGACTTTGATGATCCGGTTGTGATCTGGAGGTCATGCTAGCGAGCTCCCGCCGATTGAGCTCTAGGTCCACCCTCTGTCCCGATGGGACCCTCAGAGGAGGCCCCATACTCGACCTCTATGTGCATCAACTCTCGTGGAGGTCTCATGAGGTGGGCGGGATCGCCATTTATCTTGTTGTTGTGGCCTAAAGGATGAATATGATGTACCCTGCCACCACGAGGAAGGGGTACGACCCCTCGATCTACCATCCTGCATCTGATGTATGCGTCTCCTGACTCAATCTCTAGTTTGTTGGGTATTTCCCTAAGTCTCCTCTGCAATATAGGCCTTCTCAATGACCTTCGCTAGTGTCTCGTGGGTAGTGAATCCACACGCACCACCAATATCTAAATTCAGTCCTAGATGAACCCGTGAATCCACACCGCTCATCCCGCATATACTCTACATACCGGAGTAGATCCAAAACTTACTCGATACTCTACTACGTAAAGAGATGCCTATCGAGGTCATGGAACTCGTCGATCCTCTACCGTATGAACCTCCGTGATAAATACCGCTCTGAATCTCTCCTCAAATAGCTCCTAGGTCACTATTTCAGAATCTACATGGAGCTTTTGCTCCTCTATCCTCCAAATACTCCTGCTCCATCCTCGGTAGATGGATCGCAACACGAGATTTCGTGGTTGCTTAGAATAAGGAAAAAGCTTCAAGCAACGCTCAAGCTCACTAGCCAGCCTCTTCCCGAAATTCACCCATGTCACCCGAGTAATTTGAGGGCCAAATCTTCAAGATCTTCCTAATGTGATCTCGTAGTTGTTGTCAGTAAAGCCTCTAGGTCTCTCTACACACTCATCCCTAATCCTAGGGCTCCGAGACCTCTCTATGTTTTATAACTCTATCACCTTTTCCCTCGGTGGTGACTCTACTCTAGATGGCTCTGCATGGGAGTTCTCTCCTCTATGCTCCTTACTAGGTCGAGGAGATACCAACCTTAATGGAAAGGGCTCTGCTATGACTAGTTGCATGTCCTCCTAATCCTTCTTGTAGAGCGGCATTGACATCCCAAGGGTCAGTAGAATCTCGAGGTAGGATATTTGTTACACCCGATCTCGTGGTGGTGGTGGTGGTGGTGGTGAGTCCGAATCTCTCGTGGAACGTTCCTCTCCTCCATCTAAGCCTCCCCGCAGACTCAAACTGATATTTATTTTATTTTGCTAAGTTTTACACAACTTCCATGTTTACTAAAATATATAAATTCTAGCTAAGTTTTTTTCTAGGTTTAAAAGTGTGCTAGGTTTAAGTTTCATGTCCCAAGTTTTCTAGTGTGCCTAATGGTCCAAGCTTTTGAAGCACTTCTCTGATACCAAGTGTGGTTCCCATTTAAAACAACCCACTTAAGACCCAAGAAACAACCTAGGGTTAGTTAGAAAATTATGGAATAATTTTTTTATTTTTTTTTTTTTATTAGAAGTGTCCACAACCAAGTTACAAGACAACAGTTAACACTAATAGGTTCCAAAATAAATCTAAATACTACAACATACTTTTCCTTCATTAACAATTATCAAAGGTCACATGGTCCAACTTTTAGGGTTAGAAGTTTCAGTTAGGTTCAGGGGGTAAAATATCATCATACCCACTCTCTAACAGGCTTAGAGTTTCAACTTGATTTTTATCACTATTAAAGATTCCAAAATTTCCTAAATCATTCCCATTGGATAGGAAATTTTCTCACCTTTTCCGATGATATAAAGAAGTCCTCCTAACTCCTTCAGAAACTCAAGATATGGGTAGACGGACTTTAGGGGTCAAATTTTCCCCAAGGGGACACGTGTCGTCGCTGAGGCAAAAGAAATTTTGAGTTGGTGGGTCACAGGGTGACGTTTTGGAATTTTTTTTGTGTGGGAGAAAATTCCCATTTGCACCTATACCTCCGTGGGTCCTCCAAGGACACGTGTCGGGTCCTGATCCAAAGTGGGAAAGGGTGAGGGAAGGATGGAGCGGCAGAAGAGTTTGGGGCATTTCACCCAAGAGGGAGAGAAAACAAAATAACGCCCGTGGGTCCGCTAGGGACACGTGGCACTCATCGGGACATCGCGGGGGTGAAGGAGAGGGAAAGGCGTGGTGGCGAGTTTTTTGGATCAACTTCACCAAAGGGGAAAAAGGGTAAATGGCACGCGCAGGTCCACGCACCTGTGGAAGAGTCTAACCAATGCAAGGGCGAGAGTGCGGGGTCGCAGGGAGAAAATTGAAATTTTTCTAAATGAAAAATTTCATAGGATAAAATTGTGAGGGTTTTCCCCACCTTGCTTTCACTCCCATTCGCCATGTGGCACCTCTCGATTAGTGCGGGCGGCAGGAGAAAGATGAAAATCTTCCAAAAATTTTAAAAGGGTTTAAGAGCAGAAATGATGCCGCACCTCCATCGCTTCCGAGTAGGGACATGTGGTGCCATCCGATTGGTTTGGGACGGTAGGGAAAAATGTAGAAATTTTCCAAAATTTTAAAAATATCCCAAGGACAAAATAATGCCGCACCTCCGTCATTTCCCCTTGAGGACACGTGGTGCCCTCGATTGGGTCGTGGGATGGTGGAGGAAAAATTCAAAAAAATTCCCAAGCAAAATTTTTTTAAAAAAATTCTAGGGAATTTTTATGGGAAATTTTTTGAGCCATGGGCGAACTGCGAGGGAAAATTTTCCCAAATTTTCCCACTAAGGCAAAAAAACTTCAAAGTGCCATAGTTTTTGTTAGAAATCTCAATTTTGGGCAAACGAGGACTTTCTCGAAAGCTCTCGATGCCCTATTTGCACAAGAAACATACATTTTACATTTTGATGAGTTTTAAGGGTTCAATTTTAAAAAAAGATCTGTAGGATTTTAAAAAGTCAACTGGTAATTTCCAACTTTAAAATTTGATTAAATGGACCTCCTCCTTAACTCAACATGTCAAATGACATGGAGGATTGATCTAGGGAGGGTTCAAAGTATTTCGTAAAGGAATATTTGCTTCTTTGATTTCAATTTGAATTTTTTCCATCAATTGACAAAAAACGACTGAGGAAGGGAATTAGGTTCAATTTTGCAATGTTTAAATTGTTTTCTTAAGTTTTCTTTGTCAATTTGAGTTCATTGATGTCTTCGCATGATAAATTATAATGTTTCTAAGTTGATTATTGTGTGTGCAGTCTAAATCGTACATTTTGATTAACTTTTATTGTCGCTTTTAAAATTTGTAGCAGAGATTCATTTCTAGGAAAATTCTGTATATCCATTTTATCATTTAAGTGTAATATTTTATTTCTAATCTAATCTAATACATTTAGTTGTGATAACAAACCATTCTAAATCTAAATCAATTATTAAATTTCATTTTTACACATTCCCAAAGATATAAAATGTAGCATTAATTCCACATACATTTTCTTTTCTTTTCAAAATAGATATCTAACTATATCTTTTCCATACAATGAAACATTGAATTCAATCCAACAATGCATATGAGAGAAGATCTTGCAATTCTTTATTAATTCAAAAGGAAATACATCTTTACATCTTTCCATGTTTTGAATGCAAATAACACATTTCTAATTCTTTCTTTCCAATAACTCAGAATAGAGCATAATTGCCTTCATATTCGAATGTACAACTTTCATAATCAATTACAACATCATTTCTTCACAAGTATACATTACAATTTCATCCACAACATACCTGGGAAAGGTTTACAAATGAGTATGTTTCACAAGGGACTGTCAAGACTGCATTTTCATTTGCTCCGAATACAAATATGCAAGCTTCCTTTTTTTAAATTTGATCACAACAAAAGAGGGGGAAAGGCAATGCTCTCCACCCAACCAAGACATCCAATGAAAGGAGAATCCTTCCTTCATCATTAGCCCTCGAGCCCCAACCAAAACTCAATAAGAGGTGTGATTCAACCCATGGAAACAATCTGGCTTCCACAACACACCATTCTTTCAACATGCATAACTAATTTATAAAGACACAGTTCAACACAAAACAAAAGTTTACAACGCAATTGAAAGCATTCAAATTAAAACTCAAGCTTAATCATGCAAGCCAAAGGAGCAAGGTCTATGGGGAAGCTTCTTATGCTTCTCAAATTAGGAATTGGGCATCCACTAGGACAAACAAAGACCAATAAATTTCACCACACATATCCTTATGCGCCCACAAATCCCTCCTTATGCCCCCCATGATTTAATTATGCCCCCACAAAGTAAGAAATGTAAGCTATTTTTTTCCATGGTGAATCCCAAACCCAAACTCCCTCCACAAAATTTTGATGACAATGGTCTTCCCTTATGCCCCCACATGGATTCCTCATATCCTTCTCCTACACCATCCCTAAGGTAGTCTACCCAACCAACCAACAAATAAATCAAAACATGCACCATTCACACAACACAACAAGAAAATAACAACATAAAAGGAGAGTTAAATTCCTACCTCTCCATGGTTACTTTTCTTCCAAATAGTAAGCTTCCAAAGTCAATAACACAGTTCCAAACAGCACTCTCCCAAGTATGCAAATCTTTCTCCAAACTTCCTCCAAAACAAGTGCTCCAACAAGAAAATGCACCCCCAAAGAAGTTACAAAAATGATTCAACAACCTAAAATAAGCAAAGAGTTTGAATTATATATAAGAGGGAAGAGAAGAGGATGATGTGGATCCATGTAGGATGCCACCTCACACATCCTCAACTCCAAACACAAAAGACAAAATTCATTATCTCAAGCACAATAAAGAGGTGGGTGAAAATATGACAAGTTACTTGCACAATCCAAAATCTCACACCCCAAAGAACCGCAAAATAAATAACATGTAAGAGAGTGCAATCCAAAACAAACAACATGATTAATAATATGCATTATAAAATTCTAAAATCACTTCTCCAACCATAAGTATGGTTAAATTAAATTGAGAGGTATGAGACAAGTTTTACTTGTCCCACAAGCCTCCACAAATAGCCCCAAGGATAAATTTGAATTTCCAAGGAGGTGGAGTGTTTCTTACTCCAAAATCTAACTTATACAACTCTTACACAACTTACACATCACTTACATATTTAATACAAAAGCCAACATCTCTTATAATTACTTCCCATATCCCAATTTAATTTTTTTAAATTTTAGTCATATGATTTCTCACATTAATCTATCACCATCTAATTGATTAAAAGAAAGGGACACATTACAAATAAAATACATATAACAATAATAAAAAGTAATCACATTAATAAAATACAAAATACCCATGGTCACACATAAAGATAATCCCCCTTGGGAATCCTTAACAAAATACAACACACACACACATAAAACAAGTTACCATGGTGACCTTGTTGAATTCACCTAGAATTCCATTGTGATTGGTCTCCAATCCCCCAATATTTGTTATGATTTTTAACATGCAAAACATAAATACCTCCTTCATCCTCGTGGCCATATCAGAACATCCAACGTGATATAAACATAATCACAAAATCATCTAAATATGTGAATCATAACAACATCAAAGTAATTTAATGAATCACTTACAATTTATCTCAACAACATCAAAGTAACAATTATATCATCATCCTAAAATATCTATTTTCTAGATCTACTTAAGATGTCCAAAATCACATGTCTAAACAACATCCATGTCAATAGTACATCATCATCCACATATGAGTGTCTCTAATAATCATCATGCATCATAACCAAATCAAGACCAACAATAATCCATGATCAAATGTCTAACATCATACTAAATCAAAGCATAATAATGTCCATAATGAAATCAACCGTATCAAAATAAGTATCAACTAGTGTCAAAGGGAAGTGGGCACTACATCTTTACCACCTTCGCTATGGGTACACAAAGTTTTATTCCACTTTACAAGGTGCGTGCGTGCCTGGCATGTATATGTAGAAATCCATAGAGAAACTTTAAATTGGCATAATTTAATTGCAGGAATGACCCATACATTTGACTTCTTCTCTACATAGCCTCCGGTAGAAGAATAATTGAAATTTATCAAGCACTTAACTATGGGGGATAGTATCAAGGTGAAGAAATCCTTTAGGAGTTATTTTATAATGAAGACTCAAGAGCGCGTCTTGATGAAGAACCAAAGGCCGATGCAACATTACTTCAATATGCTTTCCTTGAGAAAGAGAGGAAAAACGGTCTACGTAGTGAATGACAAATAAGTAGATAATCTGGATGAAAACCATTCAACAAGGAGTCATGAGGTACTAGATAAAGGTGCAGATAAGACCACGCGGGCCTATCATGAACCGATGAAGACAAAGTGGGTGAATATTGGATTAGATACTAAACCTAAGGAAGCCATAATTAGAGACTATTGGTTAGACTCTGAAGTGGAAAAAATCATAGAGTTACTAAGGGATTACCAGGAATTATTTCTAAGGGGTACCATGAACTTAAAGGTGTACATGAATCATTAGGGAGATGAAGATAAAGCTTAAAGAGGAACGTTCCCGAGTTAGAAAGAGACCTTACATAATGAACCTCAATTTATGTAAAAGATCAAAGAAGATATTTTTAACATGTTGAAGTCTCGGGATTATCAAGCCCCTTGATGAGTCCAAATAGGTTAGTCTAATGGTAATCGTATCAAGAACGATGGATGGATTAGGGTATTCGTGGACTACATGGAGCTGAATGTTGCATGTGTAATCGATCCATTTCCTACGCCATTCACTCGAGGAAATACTAGGAGTCAGAGGGCACAAAATCTATTCGCGTTTACTGAGATGGGTTCTTTGGGTATCATTAGGTTTGGATTGTTGAGGAGGATCAAGAAAAGACTATGTTTACTACGAATGGGGTAGTTTTGCCTATCTTGTAATGCCTTTTGAGTCTCGAAAAATGCACCCACTATATTTTTGCATATTTTTCCAAGTGTTCAAGGAATTTATTCACCACTTCTTAGAGGTATATTTAGACGATTGGATGGTGTATGGATTAGTTAAGGATCACTGTGACAATCTGCGCTTAGTGTTTGAATGGTTTAGATAGTTGAGTATCTCTTTGAACATCAAGAAGTGCATATTTGTTACACCATTTAGGATACTTTTAGGACACATAATCTGTAAGGAGGGTTTGTTGGTTGATCCAAGAAAGGTTGCGTAGTCAATATAGGTCTAAAGGATCGACGACTACCAAAGTGAGATGTGTAAATTCTTAGGTCATACAAGATATTACAGAAAGTTTATCAAAGGATATGCCAAAGTTTCCACACTAGTAGAAGAGTTAATTGAAAGGGAAAGGTACGTTCTACTGGGAACAACAACAATGCACATTCGAGACATTAAAGGAAAACTTACTACCATGCTTATTCTCAGGCTTTACCCTTCATGGGACAAACCATTTCATGTACATGTTGACACCTCCGACATAGTCATTGGCGCAAAGATTGGCTCAACCCAAGAAGTTATTCAAGATCATCCTATATTTTTGCTAGTAGAAAGTTGACTCTTCGCATAATAGAATCACACAAATACATAGCACAAAGCTTTTTCAATGATCTATGCGTTGCATAAATTTTGCCATTACCTACTATGACACCATTTGTCTTTTATACGAGATCACATGGCATTGAATTATTTGGTAAATAAACATGTTTTACAAGGGTGCATATGTTGATGGGTGCTCTTATTTCAAGAATTTGATTTCACAGCTTGTGGTAAAACTAGAGAAAGTAATTCTAGAAAATCCATCTATCAAGGATATAGTCATGAGAAGAAGCACAGAAATTGAGGATACCATGTCAAATGCACGGTTATACTGGTTATAACACATGCCATTAGAACTATATGACATTGTTTTCTTTCTACGAACAGGGATGACACTAGAGGAATGAAATCCTTGGAGAAGAAACAACTTTCTATACACACCGCACCTTATATGTTAATCAATGGTGACTTGTACAAATTGGGCCAAGATGAGGTATTGTGTCATTGTGTATTGGAACATGAGCGCACATGTATTATGGAAGAAGCTCATGGTGGTATTGCAGGTGGCCACTATGTCGGTGATGCCACAACGCAAGATTCTCCTTGATGGAAAATTGTGGTAGACCCTCTATAAAGATTGTAAGGAATTTTATAAGGTAATGTTATCATTTTTAACGTCTTGGAAAACCAAGTCAATGAGATGAAATGCCTCTTAGACCTATTACTAGTGCGTGAGAACTATTTGAGAAATGGGCTATATATTTTGTGGGTCCTATTTCACCATCTCAGGTATGTAACTAGAACACGCTACATTATAACTCGCATGACTATCTAACAAGGTGGGTAGAAGAAGCACCTACAAAGAATCGTGAAATGGCTATAGTAGCTTGATTTCTATGGGAAAATATTATTACAAGGCATGGATGTGCTTTAAGTTTGACCAAAGTGATAGGGGTAGGCATTTTCTTAATGAGACAATCAAAATTCTATCGATGAGTTCATGATTACACACCCTAAGACTACACCCTATCATCCTCAAGAAAATGGAACTCACTTTGAAGCTTTCAACAAAATTTTGAGCCAAACATTGACAAAAATATGTGATTTTGGAAGAAAGGATTAGGATGATTAAGTCTCTGCAAAGTACTTTGGGCATATCGACAACATATAAAAGGTTGAACAAAGCCACACCATTTTAGTTAGTGTTTGGCACAAAAGTAGTTCTTCCTATGGAATTTATGTTACCTTCTTTGTGTATTACACATGTTGGAGGTCTAGCTGATGAGCAAGCATTAGAGGAATGGATTGAAAAGATAATTAAGTTGGATGAGCGAATAACCATAAGCACGTTAGAGTAGAAGAAAGAAAAATCCAAGCAGAAAGCATGGCATGACAAAAACATAAGGGACTAGAAGTTTGAGATTAGACAAATGGTGCTTCTTTGTGACTCTAATTTCTTGTGCCATCCATGAAAACTTAAGGTAAATTTGTTGGGGCCATATGTTATCACTTACATCCTTGAAACAGTGCTTCACAGTTAGAAGCACTTGATGGAACATGGCTACCGGTTAGTTATTTTTAACAGAGTAGTGAAGCCCTACTATAAATAAGTCTTCTTGGTGTTTTTAATAAGGCAGTGTTGCCATTTAGATTAGGTTTTCAATTTTTTATTTCCTTAATGTATTTCCTTCCTAGTCGCTATGCTTTATCAATTTAGTTATTGTTCTTGTGTAATAAGTGTGCTTGCGCACATGAAGCTAATTAATATATATAGCATGTTTATGTGTAAAGGACTCGCACATACTTTTAATGTGGAGTGGTTGTCGATATCTAGGTACAAAGTTGTGGGAATTGAAAGGTCAAAGGAATAAGTTGCTACATGTATTTTTCAAGTCAAAGGATTGCTTCTAAAAAGTTACCAAAGATGGAGATGAATGAAGGGACAATATAACACGAGGTAAGCAGAGGCCATAACAACTACTAGAAGAAGGTGTAGTGATGAGGTGCTCGGGTGCAAGGAAGCACGCTGAAGAGAATTTTGTGATCCAGAGGGTAGGAAGTCATGCTAGAAGGTTATAGTTGGGGTGCGAAGATGTACCGCATGGAAAGAATGGAATTAGTCAATTAACAAGAGGATATTTGGTAGATGAAGGATAATGAATGCATCAAAAATTTTAAAATCTATATAAGGATGGGATGCGAGTTCATTTTTATCATTTTGATTAAGATTATTTGAAAAAGATCTAAGTGCTAAGAGCCGAGTGATCGAATTAAGGTGTGAAAGGTGTGTAGCTAAATAACATCATGACGAATAGATCTCGTGCACAAAAAGAGCTGTGATCCTGTGTGGTGAAGGGTTTGAGCAAAGCAAGGTGACAGAGAGGAGCGAGGGCACGTGATTTCACCTAGGGCATGCTTAATCGAGTTAGGGTTTGATTTGCACATTACAGAATTCAAGAGGTTAGTATTTACAGAGGATTGCAAGGTAGAAATGGCACCCAAGAAAGCGGTTACAAGATGAGTGAAGAGAAAGAAGAAGGTGGTCGTAGAAGAAGAGGAGATGGCTCTCAAAGTACTTGTTGTCAAAATTTCACTAGAGGGGGTAATTTTGATAACATGCATCAAAATATTCAAGTCCAGTGAGTAAATTGATTGATTCAGAGAGAATAAAAATCATGTGCCAGAGTCCCTCAAATATTTTCTAAGTTCCCTTTCGAGAGGAAAAGAGCAAGCGAGAAAATGTGAAAAAGGTCACATATAAGGCAAGTAGAAATTGATCCAGAAAAATCATAAAAATGACTAAGTCCTAGTCCTAGGGCTTCAATGACATTTGGGACAAAGGTTCGAACGGCCGGCTCCAAGTAAGCACAACATGAGAAGATTTGAAGGATGAAAGCAACAAGGGACATTTGGGACAAAAGTACGCGGGCAAGGGCGCGAAATTCGACCGAGAAAATTGGCTAGCGCCGAGAGGGACGCAAATGGGACAATCGGGCAAGAAAGCGATTGCCGAACCGGCCGAAAAGAGAGTATGTCCAAGTGGCAAAGTGGGACAAGCAGCAGCCAAAAATTGAACCTTGAGCCGAATCGGTAGAAATGAGTCCAGAGGGTCCAAAATCAAATGGGACATCTGGGACAAATGGACGCGAAATGCCCGAACCGGCCGAAATGAGCACAAAGGGCCCAAAATCAAATGGGACATCCGGGACAAATGGAGGCGAAGGCACGCGATGGAGCCAAGGAGCCGAGGACCAATCGAACCGCTACGTATCCTAACAGGAGAAAAAGTCAAAAGGTCAAAGGGGCGAGTTATCGAGCGCTGAATCGAACCAATGAAATGGCGCCACGTGTCCCAGCTAGGGCCCACAAGGAAAATTCAAAAGACAGCCCGCCGAAAGGTAGAGGAGAGAGAATGCGTGACCAATCGTGAGCCTCGCCATGTGTCGCAGGTGGCGAAGCGCGGAAAATATTTCGAAATCTGCCTTGATGCTCCATGCCCTAAATCTTCATATCGCCATATCTTTTGATCCAGAGCTCGGATTTCCATGTTCTTTATATCAACGGAAAGTGTTGAGATGCTCTACATGATTTCGGGATCAATCTCGAGTTTTGGTGTAGTCTCAAGAGAGAAAATTGAGAAACGGCTCATGTGTGGTAATGGCCGTAAGCGAGCTTTCAACAACCCGCTTTAATGCTAATGGGTTGCATTCTTCTTCTCGACGCCGGAAGTGACATTTTAGTGGCCAAATTAATACAAATGGGTCACATTCTCTCTCCAAAATCACTCAAAGTGACATGGAGGTATGGGTCTGGTAAGATCCTCCGTGTTGATTTAATGATCTGCATCAATGAGGAATGGATTGCACGTTTTCCCATGTTTTCGTGTCCCCCGGCTCGACCCATAAAAATGTAAAAGCGATTTGGCTCATTTTTTAAAAAAAAAAGAAGTTGTTCATTCTTCTCGCTCTGCTCTCCCTTCTTTTCTTCTCTAGGTTGAAATGGAGTTGAGCCTCCTCCTTGCCTCGTAATGGTGTTTTTGCCTCTTATTAATGGAATGATGTTCTCAGGTAAATCACGAAGCAACAAAACGTGTTTTTGTGATGCATCCGTCCATCCTTTCTCGTTTTTGCTTGTTTTCTTCTGCCTCTCTTCATTGAGGTATTTGAGCATTTTGAATGTTCATCTGCAGGTCCTGGATGTGTTCATGGAGTTTTGGGACATTTTCGTGTGAAATCTATCCTTGGGCCTCGTGATGCATCTGTCCATCCTTCCCATTGCTCACCTCTCTTTGTCCCATGGTAGTTTTGATAGATGTCCAACATCCTCCTTCTCTAAAGTGTATCATGTTTTTCCCTTCTCTCTCTCTCTCTTTGTCTCTTTGGCATGGTTAGATTAGGATTAGATTAGCTTGCCCGCACCTTTGGAATAGCTTTTGGCAGTTTAGGAGCATGAACTAAGCCTTCTCTCGAGATTCCTCTCTGGTTTCACAAGTCCCACACTGGAGAGAGGTTTCCATGTTCAGGTAATCACACCTCGGATGCTCCGAACATCAACCTGAAGCGATGTGCGTCCTGTGGGTGCGGTGATTTTGCATCAAGTACTATTTTTGAAAGAAAATATCCAGAGGTGCTCATCGTAGGCCGAATGGGATTCTCACATAAGGAGAAGCAAGGTGAGTGAGTATAACCACCGTACCATGGAGAATAAGAAGGAGCTTAATGCCTTACCATGAACATAAAGATGAATAAACGCACGTCGGAAGACATGTCGGGTGTATGGCGATGTTTGTAAGAAGCTCTTGAATAAGATTGGATTTTACCAAAATATATGAGCTCCCTTACTTTGGGAAATATGAGCCCATGTACAAAGTGGCTCATGAGAAGAGTGTGCGAATATTTTTTCTACTTTGCAAGATGCGACAAGAATTTTAGTGGCGCTAATCTCCATGGTAAGAGGATTGAACGACACATGAGAAGATTTGAAAGATGATTTAATAGACAAGGTCGTAATCTTGGAGACCAAAAAGGAGATGGGCTACACAAAGGGTCCATGGCATGGACATAAATAAATTAAAGAAGTATCTAGTTATGCAAAAGAGCCACACATCTTGTTACAAAGTTAAATGACCAAGAGAGGTGATCACTATGAATACCATGTGGTGCGTTGCTAAAAAGATGTCCGAAGGGGTAGTCTATAATATTTTAGAATACATTGTAGAAACTATCATTTAAGAATCGTGCAGCAGGAGAAAAGATCAACTTTGGAACTGTTTTGTTTTCGTTGGTGTTCATGGAGATCGGAGTACCTAATGTACCAAAAGAGAAGATATGGGATTATCCTATGGAGCATAAGTCACCAGGGAGCAGCTTTAGAAAATAGCTATGTGAAGGATCCATGACAGACCAGCCAAGAAAAGGGATGAGAAGTGGTACAATAGGCTCCACGTGGCCTTTGAAGAAAAATGGTGCATCCCCAAGGAATTTCCTTTGTTGGTTGCAAAGGTAGTTCAGTTCATTGTATACCAACACTTTTTCATAGCGTGGTTTGCCATGAGGGATGGAGCATGGAGCCCTTTGTTTAAGCTACCATATTCCTTCATAAAGCAAGGTACTTCTAGGCATCGTACATAGGTCCTCATATGTGTGATGCCTAAAGTTCAATTCGATAAGGTAGATTGTGAGTACCACACACTAAGGAAGAAATATGTGTATCTAGGATGGGGTACATATATTGAAAGGCTCATTTCATATGTATTGAGAATTAAACCAATAAGTTTTGTTGTTAGAGATGTTGGAGCAGCACGGTGTACCTCCAAATGACAAAATTTCAAGTTGGAAAACAACAAGTATGTGGAAGATGAATTCACACTTCTAGAACTACCAAAGGGTAAGCATACCATAGATAACATTCTCGGTTCCTAAGCCCACAGAGCCAATTGAAGTAGAGGATGAGGAGGATGAGTGTGAAGATAGTGGTGGTTTAGAACATAGAGGTAGAAGACATTTAACGAATAAGGATGAAGTGAGTGCGCAACTACACCACCTCAACCACAAGAGGGGGATAATGAGGACTTGGATTCACCCAAGGAGAGCACCGATTTAAGAGAGTGTTCAGGAGAACAATGACCCAAGGTGCTAATCCATAAATAGTGCTAAAATCACCCAAAATCTCTCAACAAAAGGAGACAATGCGAAAAGGAGAAGGAAATGAAAACTAAATGAAGAAGTGGAAGAGTCGAGGAAAGAGTGCCTATTTCTCCTATACCTCCAAATAATGTAGAGGAACAAAAAGATGAAGAAATGAAGGAAGGGGAGAAGAGGAGGAAAAGGGAACATAGGAGGCAAGCTACTAAGACTACTCAAGACATGGAAACACAAGTCCCAAATCTGGAAGCTCAAGTTCCTAAGTAGCCTAGGTCAAGAAGAACAAGTGGGGAGCACATTCCACCAGCCATGGGCTATGTTAAGGACACAAGTAAAATTTTCCACACCCATTTCGAGATAAACCGACACAAAAAGGGTTATATGGCTGTGAATTAATCGATGTAGATATGGCAATGCAGGTGCACAAGGAAGTAATTATCATGGTCGATGCACACACACATGGATGAACTAGATTTTGATGTGTGTGAGGATTCATGTGTATTAAGGGGTTGAAAAAGACACCAAAGTAGACACATGATAGTAAAGCCTATTGTTATGTCGATGAATGGGTGAGCAATGCATTAGTAAAAGTATCAACAGAGGTGGCGAGGTAGAATATGGACAAGGATGCCACAATTAGAGTGTTAAGGGAAGAGATCAAAACCGAGGATGGGGAAATAAGCACGCCTAATGCAGAAAGAGACTTAGCACAAAAAAAGAACTCTATATTTATCAAAGCATCACAAAGGAAACTAGTGATAATATCATAAGGGCTAGGCCACATTTGGAGCCAAAGGTACCAAAGATGTTTCCTTTTGCAATAGAATGTATGTAGGTACATTGGTGGACCTAGTGCTTAAAGATGAACCTCTACGATGTTAGTGCCAAAGGATTCAGCACAAGAGGTAGAGCGAGAAAAGGCTTCAGTGATGTGAAATATTGCATCATATGAGGGACTACTACAAGTGCTACGGGAAGAACGAGTGAAGGTAGACCAAGCCTTGAACATTTGTACAACTCCAAAGGTTCTCATCAACATAAAAACCTTGGAGGAGAACAATGAGGTCTAGAAAGTAATGAAGGATGACACATTGGGCCACACAGAAAGGTTATCAATGGTTAAACAAAAGTGTGAGGCCCCGGTAGTAGCCCAAAACCACACAAGAATCAGATGGAGGAGCTTGGAAAACTCATTGTGTAGAAGATGGATTAGCAAGAGGGAAGGATGACTACAATGTCCAGCATTGTGTTGGTCTTGCAGAATGAGAAAGAAGATATTTCAAAGGATGAACTAGATTCCATTGTTGTGGAAAATCCAGAAAAGACAAAGGAAGCACTCATTGAGTGGAAGACCTTGAAGGCCGAGGTAAAGCAGAATATCCTGAATTAATTTTGTAGGTTGCAGAAGAAGAAACTACAAGTTAGAAACATTCTTTCATTCATCCAAATTCTTTCCATTCTTCTATTCTTTGATTTGTTTTGAAGATAACCATTGTCAGGCAACAATGCAATTAGTGTGGGGTAATATTGATTAGAGAACACTTGATAGAAAGCACACAAAAATTTCGCATGTGAAAACAAGTCATATTCAAAGGCGCAAACAGATAGGAGAACACGTGCGTGGAGTAGAAGTTCATCTTTTGGGACTTAGTCGTTTTCACGTCAAGGATCTATTTTTGCATATGGTGTGTGGAGCACTCAAACTGATTGGAGACTTACGCATCACGCATTGGCTATTTTTGGAGGATTAGCTACAAAGCGCTTTACATGGACACAGCCGGAAATAGATCTACTATTGTCATTTAACTACCACTAGTCTATTGTTAGCGCACTTGCATGTGTGGCTAGTTTTGTAACAATGTGTAGCTATTAATAGCATGCGGCCTATTTTGGGAATAGATAAGTAGTGAAGGGAAAGTCCCCACCCTTATAAGTATGTAGTAAATGGTGTAATAGAGATATATATATATACGAAAAATAGAGATATGCATACATAGTGAGATTATGTTGCTAAATCTGTTATGTGCATACTATTGTTATTGTAATGAAGCTTCGTATACTTATTGCATTGAATATAATGGAGGATATTGTCTAAATCTAAGTGTTAGGTCTATTTGTTTCTTAATCTAGTATATTTTAATCTCATCATGGTTAATATTTAATTTTGTTCTCCCTTAGAGATAGATCTGGTATGCTCTATAGAATGTTATTTTAGTAATGGAACCGCATGTGTTAAATCTTCATCATGCTATCATCCTACAATAGCAAGAAACCTAAAGAGGGACCTAGTACCTTTGCGTGCATTGGGTGGGCGCTCAATCTAGGTGAGTGATGTTTCATCATGTATATGGTCTTATTGAGCTTGTATTACTAAATTCTAGGTTGCATCACTTCTTGGCTTCATCATCTCTACCAATGGTATTGAAGTTGACCCCGCTAAAATTAAATCCATCCTCAACATGCCTCCCCTTACAACCTCAAACATCTTTGGAGTCTTCAAGGCCAACTTCAATCATTTTGTCACTTCATTTCACATCTCTCATATCGTTGTCAACCTTTTCATCATCTTCTTTAGAAAGAAACCCAATTCAATTGGGATGCAAAATGTCGAAGGCCTTTAATGATCTTAAGAATTATCTTCTCTCTCCACTCGTGCTCACACCGCGACACGATGGGGAGAATTTATATCTCTATATCTCTTCCTTTAACCATGATCTAGGTGCCATGTTGGCACACCACAATGAGAAAGGAAGGGAGAAAGGTGTCTATTATATCAACCATATCCTTTGTGACTATCAAACCCACTAAACCAAAGCTAAGAAGCTTTATTGTGCCCTCTTCTTTACCACTTCTAAACTTCATCATTACCTTCTTAAAAAGAAAACCTTTTTCATTACCAGTTTCCACATTATTAAAACCATGCATTCCAATATTTATCATAACGACTTTATCACTCGATGGCTCATGCTCATGACATAGGTTGACCTAGAGTTCATCCCCCAAAAATCCATTAAGGGCCAAGTTATTTCTGATCAACTTGATGAGGCCCCTCTTCCCGATAATTGACTCCCTCAAGAATAATTTCTCAATGAATATATCTTCGGTCTTGATCATGAGTTTTCCTTCTTAATATGAACCTTTTCTTTGATGGATCTAAGTGTAAACAAGGGGGTTTCCAGCGTCATCATCATTCCTCCTTAGGATACTCCCATCCCCATTTCTCAAAATCTTAACTTTGAATGCACTAACAATATGGTTGAGTATAAAGCCCTCATCTTGGGACTTGAAACCATTATCATGCTTGGTGTCAAAATTATTGTTATTTATGGGGATTCACATATCATCGTCAACTAGTTTATAAGCACCTATCAATTTAAAAATGACATCCTTTAAAAATATAGGGATATCATCATCTTCCTCCTGAAGCATTAGACTCTATACCATCTAAGCTATCCCAAAATCATCCAACTATTTCACTAACACAATAGCTTCCCTCACATCCCTTATCCCATGGAAAATAAAATAATCCAAGCTCTCTGTTATTGTTCAATGTCTAGACTAACCATCACATGCCCATGAGCTTCCCCGTGTCAATTATATCGATTCTAGCCAATCGATATTTGGTATTCTCATATATTCGAATATTTATCTCTATTGAAAGTCCCCTTTGACCTATCTAAGAATGGTAGGAGGTCCTTCCCTCAACGTTAAACCCGTTATGTTATCCTTAGCGATACCCTCTACAAACGTGGGTTTGACGGCATCCTCCTACATTTCCTTAAGTCTTGTAAATATACTCGTCTTATTCGAGAGGTCCACGATGGAATCTACAAAGTGGACACTTTAGTGGCTTGGTTGTTGTTAAGCACATCCTTATCCTAGGGTACTACCTTGGCCTACCTTAATCAAGACTACTTTGAGTATGTAAAAAGTGTGTCAATTACCAGCATTATTCCAATCTTATCTGCATTCCTAACTAGGCTCTATAGTCCTCCCGTGACATTTAGCCCTTCTCACAATGAGGGCTCGACCTCATTGGAACTATCAATCCATGCTCTTCTCAATGCTATCATTCTATCATCACTGCTATATAATATTTCACCAAATGGGTGGAATCCATTCCACTCACATCTACCAAAGATAGCCAATTTATCAACTTCATCTATCAGGTAGATCATCTCGTCATTTCGCCATCCCTCACAAGCTCATTATGGATAACGGAAAAGTTCTTTTAAAAAAATACCTTAAGAAGTTTTATAACTCCTTTAACATTAACCTTAGCTTCTTTTCTCCTTATTATCCCTAGGCTAACGGCTAGTCCGAGGCCTCTAACAAGACCCTTCATAACATTTTTTGCAAGACTCTTGATAGGTCAAGTCGTGATTGGCATCTTCATCTTATTTTTTCTCTTTTGTCTTACCATACTAGCATCCACACCCCTATGAACGCTACTCATTTATCTCTTTTCTACTTTGCTCCAAATTGGTCCTTTCTCTTAAGGTTCAAATACCTTCTTTAATTTTTCCTCTTTGTGAATTTATCTCGATGAGGACTATCATCGGGAGCGTCTAAAGACAGCTTAAGTTTTTATATGAATGTTGTTTGATCGCCCTCCAACATCATCAAGTCTATCAAGATAGAATTAAATGTAGGCATCATAAGCCTCACGAATTTGACATCGGTGACCTTGTCCTTAAATAAATCATAATGTCACTACTCTAGAAAGGATCCAATGTGGAAATTTTTCTCCCAACTAGATTGGACCATACATTATCATGCATAAGTATGGGTCTAGTGCTTATCGTTTAGCTTCTCTTGATGGTAAACCTAAATCGAAACCTCTCAACACCTTGCACTTGAGACCATTCTATTGTTAACATATCTACCAATGTGATCTTAGTCACCTTAGAGATCCCCTCTTTCCATCAATTTCCTATTTCATCTATCATTGTAATGATCTGGAATTATGTGGTCTATCATCACTATCATGTCTATGACCTTAAATATAGGCACCATGACTCTGCTCATAGAATATTCCTTATGGATAGGTTCTTTCTTCTTGGTGAGAAATCCATGATTGTTACTTCCATTTCCCTCTTATATACCTTCTAGAACCATGATAAGGGTCCTTAAGTGTATCTTGCATATCTTTATTATCCCCTTCTCAATTGATCTACTTAGCTATCCCCAGGATCCTATGTAAAGTTCAATATTCAAATCAAGGATGCTCATGTTAAGTTATCTTATCCTAAAAATAGACTTATCCTGAAGGATGGATTTTCATGTAATTAAAATAATTTAGACATATAAAGTGATCCCTCGAAGGACAGCTATTATGTATCTTGTCATCTCAAAATAAAAGGATGGCCACTCCCTCAAAGGATGGTTACCCTATTATATAATGGTAGTAAAAGGTTTCTTGCATTGATCATCCTTCCATATGTAAAAGAATCCTAGTAAAGCTTTCTACATTGATCATCTTTTTCATCAAAAGCTAACTTCTGCATCGATCGGTTTGCATCATTATATATATAACTAGGGAATATTCTTAGGAACACCACCTAAGGAGAACCTATTTCCTAGGTGTATGTTATATCTTGACCCCTTTTTTGTCTACATCAAGTCTATAATCTTCCCCCTTCCATCTTTCATTTTTATCATGAGTGTGACTAACTATCATTGGTTTTATGTTAACACCTACCTTTGGTCGCAAGTGCATTGCTTTGATTCTTGTCCTAACTTTACCTTTAATCTATTTTGGATCACTCTTTCCACCTATACACTCTTCCCTATGGTGCAGTTTCGTTCATACCCGTTAATCACTACCTATCAAGTTGCCTTCCTTCTTTTCATCACCTGTCTACTATCCTAGCATCACTTCTACATCATGTTAATTTATCACACCATTTATATCTCCTATCCTACTCATCACATCCCATAACTACCATGTTTCTAAATCCATAATCATATCATCATCAAATCCATAATCATCCTAATCAATTTCATGGCATCAAATTCACACATCCATACATCTATATCTAATCCATAATCCATAGCATCTACAACTAACCTATAAACATAATAATCAAGCATCTAAATCAAAT
The DNA here is from genome assembly GCA_018340775.1 of Taxus wallichiana var. yunnanensis. Classification (NCBI taxonomy): domain Eukaryota; kingdom Viridiplantae; phylum Streptophyta; class Pinopsida; order Cupressales; family Taxaceae; genus Taxus; species Taxus wallichiana. Next base: position 154,923,115 of record CM031243.1, on the reverse strand, counting down.
CCATAATCATGATCATCTACATCTTATCCATAGTAAACCATCATAATCCAATCCATAACCATCTACATCTAAAAATCTACATCAAATCCATAATCATCATAATCAAACATATACATCTACATCTAATACATATCATCATAATCAAATATCCACATTTATATCGGCTAATCAAATTATAACCATAACATCATCACATCACATCTCAATCTAACATAAACATCATAAAAATCATGAATCAAAACACATGAACACATGATGAATTAAAAAATCATATATGTATATATATACATATACATACATATATATATATATATATATATATATATCATTTATATCAAGTACATATGTCACTAGCCACTAAGGGTCTCGTCTCAATGCGAAACTTCATAAAAATAAGTAAATTGTACATCATACATCCTCAAATCTTACCCCCTGTGGTAGGTTCTGAATCAATCCAAGGGCCTCGTCACCTCCATCATAGCCCACCTCTCATTGTTGTTGTGCCACACTCATTGTTGTCTTAGATGGTGCAGTCCCATTGTGCCACATGTCTCGCGCTACTCACCCAAGTAAGCTTCATACCTTTTCGTCTAAGGAATATCTTATTCATGACACACTCATTGTATCGTGCCTCGAACATGAATGGTCTATAAAAACTCAAGGTGATAGTCCTTGGAGGCACCATCTATTCATTCCCCTATGATGCAATTAGGGCCTGACTCTCTAACTCAAAGAACTAATATCAAGCAAGATCTCTAAATCTAACTCTTTAGATGTCACACTACCTCATGTATTTATCCTACTACTACCTAGTCTTGTCCCTCTCTTGATGTAGTACCAAGCCCTCATATCATGCTTCCTCTCACTTCGACGAGTGTTGTCCCTCCCAAATGGACCAGATTGCACTTTGCGCATACTCGGGATATCTCTTTAGTGCCCACATCACCCTCACCATCAACTCTAAAATCCATGTCCTCCTCTCCAGCCTCCTCCACCTCATCCTCCCCATCTCCACCCTAAACCCTCTCTACTATCATCCGAGCCACTTGTTTCCTAGTCATCTAATCTATAAAACTATCCTTAATGCCGACATTATCATCCTCATCCCATGGTGCTCCTACCTCCTCCAATGGGTCAGCCATGTCAGGTTTTGGAAGGTTCCTCTCCAACTCACCTCACCTATACCTAATGGGTTCCATGGGCACCTTATAAATGACTCCAAACTTTCATCGACCCGGTTAAACATCACGTTGTCAATCTTCTCAGGCCTCCTACCTTGTACCCATATATTCCACCTCATCCTAACTAAATGCACATCTATCTCAGGCTATATAGGATAATCTTGATATGTATGTCATCTCACCTGCTATGTATCTAAATTTTCAAATCTATCTCGAGTACCACTAGACTCCCCTATCCCTGTCACCATGAGCTTGGTCAACTCGCCATCTTAAGAATCCAACAACCAACTCAATGTGGTCACTGCCACCCATGGTAACCCGAATAGCTTGATCACTTCTATATGCTCATAGTCCCAATAATGAAAAAGGAACCCCACGTCTATCCCTATCCTCCTCCTTTGTGCATACATCAACATCTCATGATAAACCTATGCAAGAAAGGTTGTCCCAAATGAAAATACGGTCCTATGTCCACAATATCTCAGAATTACCCCTTCTAATGTCCAAGGGAACCTAACACCTCCTGAATTTGGAAGTACATACTTGGATATGGCCATCATCATCAAAAAAATCACTCGACTCGTCTCCACACCCCTCTCATATCTTCTCTCTATATGAAATTACCCGGATGCAAAGGTAATCTATGGGGTATCACTCCAAATAGCAGTTGTCAAATATCCTAATCTATTATCCATTATAATAGGCTATAATTTCTACCCTATATTGGAAGCCTCAAATTCCGATTTACTTCCTCCAATGTGATGGTAATCTCACCCATCCTAAACTAGAATATGCTTGTACACAAATCCCATTTGTGTACTAATACGATCATAAATCCCACATCTCATGGAATACATTGGAAATTATGAAATCTACCTAATCCCATTATAGCTAAGTAATCTCGTTCATCATCTCTCACATCTCCCCAAATCTGATCAAAGAGGGTAGGAACTCTATCTCATTGATATAAGGTCTTTCTGGGCTGCAAAACCAATAAAACATGCAAGCATTAGATCTCCCATCATCTAAAAACCAAAAAACAAGCAAAATTCATTCATTTTTCCCTAGTCAAAGCTAACTTGGGTCAAGTCGATGCCTCCAAGGTTGGGTCGATACCTTTCTATGGCCATTCAATGGTGACCACCCCACTCACTTTGTGCAACCACCCCGGCGCCGATCTCAAAAATTGAAAAAATAAAAAAATCAATAAAAACATTAAAAAAATGTTTAAGAAACAAGCTAGGATTTAGGAACTTACCATCCTGTGGGTCCTCTCGATGCTTCCTCACTAATCCTCCATCCTCCATTTCTCTCAAAATCACACTCTATTTATAGGTTAGAGCACTTAATCATCATTTCATAGCATGCAAATGAGCTTAATCGGCTAACCCAAGGGCTTATATAGTCCACCAACCCCGGTTACCTGACCCCCTTGGGTTCTTTGTCATTTTAACCCATTTTCTCGCCAACCTCTTCGGTCTCTCACAAACCGTCCCTTGATTTCATTCATGACATTTATTTCCTCTTTTAATTAATCATTCCTTCCAAGTTATCTTTATTTCTACTTTTTTCCTTAAATGGTGTTCTCATCACAACCTCGTTATGTCCCACACCATATTTGTTATATTTTATCCTCCTTTTGCATCCTTTCCTTTATGGAAATCCTTGAGTTCCCCCTCTTGTAGCACTATCATTTTACATTTTTATTTGTCCCCCAAGGTTTTTCAACTATCATCCTCCATCATCTTTCCTTCATGGCCATATATTTATTCCCTCTCATGGCACCATTACCTTACAACCCTTTTTGTCTCACTACGGATGGATATTTTTTATTCTTCTTGTCCACCTCTTATCATCACTATGTTCACATTTATTTTCACATATTTGATGTCTACTTTACACCTTTTGGTGCCAATGGCTGCACATCCATTTGAGTGCATTCCCTCCATTTGTAGTGGTTTTTGTTGACTCACGGGTTCGTAGGAAATTATAGTCATCTCCATTGAGTTCATACTTTGTTCCCTACCGAAGTGACTCCTAAAACCCCCGCCACACTTTAATCTTTATTTTTGCATGGATCTTTTTTTCCTAGAACATCATTCCCCATCTTGTATTTTACCCATCCTTTCCCATCCACCCCTCTCATCTATCTCTTTCAAACTCATGATTAATTTCCCTTCGTATCATCAATCCCTGATTTAAGGGGAGCATCTCATCAATTACCTTTCCCATCTCTTCTCATTTTTGTCTTATAGTTGGCTATCACATACCCCTCAACAAAAAGGGGAAAAATGTAAACACTTTTTTTTGGCAGCCCTCATGCCTTCACCATGCACTCACCCCTCATCCTCTTCTAACAAATTTAATTTCTCTCTTATTTTTAAATTACTCACTTTCCCTCCAAAAATCCTATTTCCCCCACATCCCATCCATTTTTCATTATTCCCTCATTTTTATCCCGTTTATTTTTATAATCTTTAATATACCATAAATCCATTTAAATATCCTAACCCTATCCTATTCACCCCCATTTAATACCCTATTAGATTCCCATGCCCCTTAATCATTACCCTTCATTAAAAACCTTGCTAAGTTTCACTTACCCATTAAACACCCCCAACATATGTGCAGGACTAAAAATAGCCTACTAGCCATTACCATCATGTTTCCACCCATTCATTATTTTTCTAACGTCTCTTGGCAAACTTTCCATCCCAGGCCGCCAACGGCTGACCCGGTCACCATTGACCATGCGCTATTCTATTTAACTACAATCACCCCTCCTCTCAAACGGTTGAAAATATTCAAATCTCTTGTGTTCTTCTTGAGTCTTTCTTCTTGCATCATCTTTAGATCTCTTTCTATCATTTGAATCACTTTGTTGTCTATTTGCATTCCATTGTTAGAGATTGGAATATTGAAGGATATTTAGAGATCATTAGTGTGTGCCTATCTTTTTCTTGTAGGTTTACAAGTCTGTTTGGATTTTTTTATAGCCTCTCATCCATCCATTATCGTCCATAGAGATAATTATCTACCCCATCCATTAGCCAAAATACCACATATGTTCTAGTCACCACCAACTAGATTTGTTTGTCATCAACCTATACCCTATTGTAGACACCAAAATTGGGTCGCACTCCCATTGTTCCCCTTTCAAATATCTAACTTAAACACCTTCACCTATTCATGACCCTTACATCCCACATTAATATTAATTTAATTATTTACAATTAAATTAATACTTATCCTCACCTCATTCATTATTTAATTATCTTAATTAAACCAATTTCCACCTCACCTAGACACCTCATTATAAACCTATTTTTAGTATCTATCCACTCACCATAACTAACTAAGACTTAGTTCAACCCTAAAAATCAATACCTATTATTCCTCTAACCACATTCCCGCTCATTAAAATATAACATCCATTTTGATCCGTGACAAATGGATAGACTGCCCAAATGATTGCCAAGATTTGTCATTTTTAGTAAACCTAAGGCATTATGCCTTAACCGACGTCGATCATCCGGCGACGTCGGTTACCATTTATTCACTTTGGTAACCTTGTTTGAGAGGTTAGACACATTCTCAAGTTTTAGGAGCAAAAGGAGATCCAGGAAGCCATAGCCATAGCCAACATCAAGACAAATCTAGAGGTATCGCTCTCAAGGTAGAATTCAGGAATCACCGTTGTGGAACCAAGCTCCATCCCACCTATAAATCATCACCACCACCCTGCCATTGCACTGCAACATCGAGTAAGTGCGTTTATCACTGTGTCATTCATTCCTCATTCTGTTTTAAAGGTTTTTTCATCCCTGTTATCATTTTCTATTAGTCCATTCCCCAAAATTCAATTTCCTAAAAACTCAACCCTTCACCATCATACCATCTAATCATCTACACATGACCTTTATACATCTCTCGAGTGTTCTTAAGATCCCCACTGACCTCACCATTCCCCTTTTTATCTTTGTCTAACCTCAGACCAATTTCCACAATTAGATCTTATTGAGTTCCTATCATCCCAACCATACCGACACCGGTTACACATGACCGTCATCGTTATCTCTAAACCGTCATTAGTTATATCTGACCGATACCGGTCTCTATGTTTTGGCCATCCTATCAATAATATAACCTAAGAATCTTCACCCAAGAAACCTAAGTGACCCAGAACCTGACCCTAACCAGTACTAGAACCCTGACCAACTACCCCACCTCCAGATCAGATCATAGCCTAGCCGGTTATGTTAGATTCTCTTATTATATTTGGATGAGATACCTGAATCATATCAATTATAGTAGGATTCTATTTACTTACGTTATTTCTTGCATTAAATTGTATTAAACTATGGGTTGACTTCCACCAAGGAAGTATCACACTTCCTAGATCTAGCACATGCTAGGCAGCCCACTGACATATATTATATATTCCTAGCCAAAAGGAATATCTCAAAGTCACCATTGGATCAAGAAGTCGAACACACGCAACAACCTTCAACTAACCATTATACATGTATTCCTCCTTGGCCCAAACGCTTATCCATTTCGCCCAAACACTTAAAAATATGGTGAAACATTTTGGCACGCTGGTGGGACCCTCTCTTGGGTTCATTGCATTTTCTTCATATAGGGAAAACATTTTTGTGTGTTTCTTTCATTTCAAAAATTACACATTTAATCTTCTCCCTGGTAATATTCCTTTCTTCTAATTTTCTAAATGGCATTTGTCATTTGGGGCTTAAAATGAACCACTTCTTATTTCTTGCATTGCATTAGAAAAAAAAGGCATCCCTTTTCCTGTTCATCATTTGCTACATCAAATATCATATTTTGATTTGGGTTTAAAACACTTGCATTACATTCTAATTTTGTGCATTATAGCTCACATTAAAAATGAGGGCAACCTATACGCTAGAAGTCATGCCCAGCTGATGGTTGACACAATTGAACCGTAGAAAGAACTTGTTTTCTCTCTCTCTTGCCAAACTGCACAAAAATTTGAATATACACACCTTCTTAAATGACATCTTACTTGGGAACACCTGTCAATGATCACACGATCAAAGGATTGACAGGTAATCCCTAGCTGGTTATCTCTATCCAGTACCCCATCAGAGGAAGGACCACCCCCACCATAACATAACTTGAAACCTCACCCTTTAGATTTCCTTTTCGAGGATGCCTTCCCAACCAAAAACTATATTCTGAATTCACGTGTCAGTCATAAATAGCATAAACTACAACAAATATAAAATTCACTTTTAGGACTGCGTGTTTTCATAGATTTTTGCTTGAATTGCATCACTTTAAATCAAAGAGTTTGTTTTCCATTCCTCTGTCCATGTGAAAGAATTTGTAACTTGGGAAAACTCAAGTTTTTTCCTTCCTTCCATTTTTCCATAGTCACGTTTTGTTTTCCCTGTCAATTTTTGTCCCAAATATCTATGGAAAAGTGGTCTTTGATTGGATGTGGCTCATGGATCACATTTGGGCCTTATATCATTTCCAAATTCTCTTTCCTTAAAGAAAGATTCATTTCCAGGTGCAAATGGTGATTTTCCTACATTTTACGGTTTTTGTGTGTGTTTTCCCCATCAAATTTATATCTCAACATCTGTGGAAATGTGGCCCTTTCTAGTTGGATGGATGTGGCTTGGTGGGGCACTTTGAAACTCTAAGGCCCGATTCAACTCAAAGCTTGTCCATGTGGAGGGCTGGCACTCATCTAAAAATTCACCTTTTGGTTTGACCTTGGAGTTGCACCGGGGAGACACGTGGAGGTTTCCGCTACCTTGCCCAGACTTAGACATTTTTTTCATGGCGGTGTGTAGCTTTTTGGACCATGGACACGTGGAGGGCCAATGCTCATTTGAGGATCCACCTCAGGGTCCCACCTTAACAGTTACACCAAGGGGACACGTGGTGAGCCCATGCTTGTTTGGGGTCTCCACTTTTGGGGACCATCTCAAAGTTTATGCTGGGGAGACATGTGGAGGCTTCCACCAGCTCCTCTCTATACTTAAGCTTTTCAAGAAACTTTCTAAAGGCTGGGACACATGGAGGGACCATGCCTATTTGGGGACCGCCCCTAAATTTTATTTTGAAGAAGTGCTAAGAGGACACTTGGAGGTTTCCACTCACTCTGCCCTTGCTTGGACTTTTCAATGGCCAAGGAAAACTTGTCTCGGACCCTAGACACATGGTGCCTTCCCTCTGTCCTTCAATTTTTTTCAACAACTCTCCGGATCGAGACACACGTGGTGAGCCCGTGCTTGTTTGGGGTCTCACTTTTGGGGACCATCTCAAAGTGTGCCATTGAGACACGTGGAGGCTTCCACGTTGGCTCCTTTTTTATACTGAGACTTTTCAAAGGCCAAAAGGCATTTTTCTTGGGCCCAGGGCACGTGGAAGGCCCGCGCTTGTTTGGAAACTTTGCCTCTGTACCTCACCTTTGTAGTTTGCACCAAGGAAACATGTGGATGGACTCTAATCTAAAGTTGAGAAGGGGGAATCAATCAATGGTTGTGCATTGCATCTATTTTTCTACCATTTTTCTCCAAGACTCCTAGAGATGTGAATACGCACTATTTTTCATCATTTTTGATGAAATTCCTTGTCATTTTTTTTCTACAAAGTGCCAATTGAATGGATTTAGAACTTAATTTGTGAGTCCAAGGATTGTTAAGGTTGATATTTTGAAGTTGGAATTGCTCTGGGCACTTACAAAAATGTGAATTACTAGAGAAGCTGGATGTGGGACAGAGTTGCAGAGGAAAGAGAAGGAAAAGGATGAAATGATGGAGGTTCAGTGTGCAAAGGATGAAAAAGGTGTTTCCTCGAGGAAAAAAAGGATTACCTGTTAGATCCAACTATACAGAGCCTCCGAAAATGATTAAAATGGGGATTTCTCACATGAAAAAAAAAGAATGATTAGAAGGACTATCAAAAAGTTGTGGCATGGCATCCTAGTCATTAGTCGAGGGTCTGAGAAATGTGATCAGTTCATGATTTGTCCACCTAGAAGCTTTTTGTTGATGTGAATTTGTTAAACGTCACTTTCTGAGGAAAATTGGTAACAAGAAAAGGTCCTCGAATATTCTTCTTTTTGGGGGAAAATTTGGGATGAGTGAGCAAGTGAAATGTATAAATGCAATGAGAATACTCTTGCAAAGGGTCGGGGGTTGAATTCTTAAGAGAAAATTTGAGAGAGCCCATCTTCCTGAGAGACCAATCTGAGAAACCTGTTAATTTCCTATGTTTTAGATTTCAATCACGTCAAGTTGGTTGTGAGTGTACAACCATTGACAAGCTCTGAGACTATTCAAAGAAACTTTCCCCTGCTGATGAATCTAATCAATTTGATTAATCTGTGTCAATCTTGGACCAATTTGTGTCTTGCTTTATTTTAGAATGTCTGCAAGTAGTTTTTCTTATTCCTATTGCAATCTTGTGTTAAAGTCCCTCCAAATCACACAGGATCTCATCCTGTGATAGTTTAGTGGCATTTGCAATTTCATTTCAAGAAGAGCCTTCATCCTGTGATGAGATAAACAATTTAAAATCACTTCACTATCATTTGTTGATAAAGATTATCTGTAAGCCTTTGAGTGTATCTTAGGCATGAGGAACCAGGGGTCTTTGATGTTTTATTGAGTCTTTAGCTGAGCCTTCATGTTAAATTCTTGGAGATTGTGTGAAACCATGCAAATATGGGCCTCCATTGATGCACACCTTCTAGTTGAAGGAATATTTTAGCTATTTCTAAAGCTTTTATCATTTAGCTTTCCAATTGTTGTGAAGTCTCTCAAAGATCTGGTATAATCAATTTTATCCTGCTTAATCTCCCACCAAAATTATTCAAAAAACAATGAATCCATCCTGAACTACCCTTTTTCCCTGTGTGTCCACAAATGTATAAATTCTACTACCAAAATATGTAGAAGCAATCAAGATTCCATAATGTCTTTAGTAACCTTAGCCCTGTTTAGGAAATATCACCATTCTTTAGAAGTGACAACTCATGAGAGTTAAATTGTGGTGCATTGATCATATTTTCTTAGGGTCCCCTTTCAAAATTTGTGCAAAGAAGGATATCTTCATTCTCCTTCACCAACAGAGGTTACAAAATGGGTCCTCTCACCCTGGTCAAAAGGCATGGCCTAAAGCAGTGAGGATAGATCAAATCCTTAATGAAGGTGCTATCCATTTCTCGATGCCCGAGTGACAAAGAGTCAAAAAAATCCCTCCTCCCCAACTACAAAATGACTCATAATAAGAATATGTTTGTCTCTCAGTGTCTTGCTAAATCTTTGATGTTGCTCGGTTTCAAGGGAGAATCAATTTGGATACCAACACTAGAAGTGCATCATGGGATTCTTCACTGGATGGACAAAGCAATTATTGAACAATTGTGTTTTGAACACCATCAACAATACATATAGACCCTAGTAATGTTTCTTACAAATTTTAAAGTGCAAATATGTTGTTGAAATGTCATCATTTGTGTCTAGATTTGTAAGAATCAAGAGCAAAGTTACAAGTTTTGTGTGTAATATTTCTAGTTTTTGTTTTTTTGCACTAAGTTTACATCATCAATGTTAAATATGGGTAAAGGAAGGTCAGATCTATGAATATTTGCATGAATTTAGTGTTGACAGACATTTGACAGATCAATTTTAGTGCATTTGCACAACTAAGGTGAAAATCCTTAGTGGTGACTCCGTATTGAATGAATTTTTGATAAATGCCAGTGTCTTAACCTCTATCAATTGTAATTTATCACTAATATTTGCAAATATGGAAGGAAGAAGATCTTTCTTCACTAGAGACCCTACCAGAAAGTTGTTTCTAGAGCTGGGAAAGATGAATTCAGAAGGAAGAAGAATCTGGAAAGTTGTTGGAGATCAAAAATCAAGAAAAGAGTTATCAATTGTGGAAACTGATCAGCCTGTCATTGAAGATTTCCATACTTCCTCAAGTGCTTCTGAATTAGGTAGTCTTTTTGTAAATCTGAATTCTCCAACTAGAGAGGGTCCTTCTTTTGTATTTGAAAAATTTACATCTCATTTTGTCCCTGTGTTCTCCAAAGATGATAGGATCTTCCAAGAAACAAAGTTTTTAGAGAACATTCATTCTGAGAATTGTATTCATGTGCCCCATAGACCCCTCACTCCTCATCATTTTGTTTCTCCTGTAAGATCACCTCCCCAAAACAATATGGCCCGCCCCCACCTAGACCTCCATTTGTTGTGAACACTTTTGGTCCTATAGATTTTAGAGGTATGGTTGGATATCCAAATGTTGTGCCCCAAGATGTTAGAAATAGATTGCCTAAATTTCAAGGAAATAATGCCATTACTGGGGATCAACACTTAAATCTTTTTGTCAATATGATGGAAGAATTTGAGATGAATTTGAGGATGTGTACATAAATTTGTTTATTCATACTCTAGAGGAGGATGCACGGGACTGGTATAAATATTTTCCAAACAATTCCATTGATTCATGGATAGAGATGAAGAATGCTTTTAGATTACAAGTATGGAGATAAAACAGACCCTAGGTTTCTTTTATCAGAATTTGAAAATATAAAAAGAATCCTAATGAGTCTATTCATGACTTCAATACAAGGTTCAATAAGACCCTAAATAGGCTACCTGTGATCCTGAGGCCAAGTGATGTTTCTTGTTTAATAAAAATACTGATGCTTTTGATAAGAAAGTTGCCTATTATTTAAGAGACAAGAACCCAACAACATTGAGGCAAGCCTTCACCATGGCTTTGCAGATTGAGAATAACATCAAGGAAATTGGAAAACCTCCTAAGAGAGAAGGCATCAAGATGATCAATCCAGAGAAGCCTCAGTCAAGTAAAGTTGTGGATGGATCTGGAGGAGGTTGTGAAAACTTTGGCCGAGAGTTGTTAAGGAAATATCCTACAAAATGGCTAGAGAAGAGAAGGGGATTGGACAAGGTTCCCAAGGTCAGCATAAAGCCACAAGGTCAAGAAATATTTTCCAATCATCCTAGGGGTGATCAGAGATCTGATGACAGAGGCAAAGGACCCATGGGATAGGAAATAGATAGCCCCAAGCCCATGAGAATAGAATTGTGCCTGATCCTTTGACTACCAGAGTTGTTGTTATGGAAGAAGCCAATGAAATTGAGTGGTGTGATAGATGTTTCTTTCCACATGCCCCATGTGATGAAGAAAATAAGTTGAGGAAGATGATGATGACACTGATGATGATGTGTGCATGGTGGGGTGCTCTACAAGCTCACAACAAGGAGCAACTTTGACTAAATTAATCAGTGCCAAAACTACTACAGATTTCTGGGATTGCATCCACCGGGTATTACCCCTCCTCCTCCTCTCATACTTTTGAAATAGATATGGTACAAGATTTTTGAATTTCCTAGTAATGATTTTGAATACTTAAGGGCATTAATGATTAAAAAGTATGATGGAGGAATCCCTTCTGAGGAGGATAGGTAGTTGTTAATGAATGTTGTAGTTGGCCATGAAAAGGAATATAACACTAGGAGTAAAGTTTGTCAAAGGGGCAAGGGCCTCAAGCCAAACCAAAACTCTCAGTTCTCACCAATATCTCAAAAGAAACTCCTAAGAAAGATACATCTGGAAAAGGCCTTGTGTCCCCAAAAGAACTGGTATCCCTGCCCATGCTCAAGACCATGAAAAATCCTTTTGTTGTCGATGAGTTTCTCAGTCTTCCTCCAAATGTTGCCTTGCCCAAATATGTTCCTTATGACATTGCCCAAGTCTTGAGTCAGATCAAGATTTTTGTTCCAATTGTTGAGCTGCTTAGGATTCCTGAGCACAAGAAAAGGGCCTTTGAGTATTTGGGATTGAAAGAAGAAAAGATTACCCAAGGTAGAAATGTAAACAATGTTGAGACTCCTCCTACCATTTCAAGAGTTGAAAAAACCCCAAGTGCTAGAAGAACTAGATGAGCCACCTGAAGTATATTTGGGAACATCCTTGGTTGAGTCCCAGCTGAATGTAGATCCATTTTTCACCACTCTGATTATTAAGGACAAGTTGTTACACAATTGTATGTTTGATTCTAGAGCATCATGCAATGTTATGCCTCTTGAGGTCATGAATGAATTAGATATCAAAGTGACAAAACTTATGGGAAGTGCACTACCATGGATTCTAGAGAGGTGCCAATGGTTGGATGTGTCAAGGGTCTGATAGTGCAACTTGCAGCTTACCCAGAAAGAACTTAAAATTAGATGTTGTTATTGTTGATTGCCCTGCCAAATGGGGAATGTTGTTATCAAGAAAGTGGGCTGCTAGTGTGGGTGGTAGTGTGCAAATGGATATGTATTTTTCCACTATACCTATTGAGGGAAGCCTTGTAAATTTGTATGGTGAAAAGAAGATGCTACATCTCATTGAGGATCCCAATAATGCTTCCTATGAAGTGTTATACACTGACACTGATGTAGATAACTTTGTTGGATTTGCTGATGGTAAAGAGCACAAAATTGATCAATGCAAGTCTCTTAATCAAGTAGGTTCTCCTTGGACTTTTTTGTTTGATGGGGCTTGCTCTAAATTTGGAAATGGTGTTGGTATTGTTATGATATCTCTAGGCCAGAAGAGTTTGTTTTCTCTTTTAAACTCAACTTTGAGTGCACTAACAATATTGTTGAATATGAAGCATTGTTATTGGGTCTAAGAATTGCTTGGAAATATGGTATTAGAGACATCATTGTTAAAGGAGATTTAGAGCTAATTGTCAAATAGGTTAGAAAACTGTATGCAACAAAAAAATCAAGAGAATGAAGCAAGTATAAGCATGCAGTTTGGGATTTCATTGAGATGTTTGACTCCTTCAACATAATACATCATGATAGGAAGAACAATACTCTAGTAGAAAAATTGGCCGTATTGGGGTCCAGATTTGAAAATTATACTATATCCCCTATTGTGAGTATAATGTTGAGGTATTGACTAGGCCATCTATTCCTGACAATGTTAAACACTAGAAAGTGTTTGAAGATGATGCCCAGGTGCAAAGTTTTTTTGTAGAACCAAGGAGAATTTTTTGATCAACATATAGATTGGGAGCCAATGGTTTGTGTGGCTGATGGAAAGGAGACTCTATTTGGAAAAGACATCATTTAGTTGAAGACTAATACTATTCCCAGAGGTTTAGTAGCACTTGAATCAAACTTTGATAATGTTGATTGCATTATCAATAGACACATGTCAGCCTCAAGGGATGTTGAAGAGCATGACCTGGGCATGAAGGATAAACCACGTAAGATCTAGTTAGGTAGCAATCTGAGCAAGGAAGAAAAGTAGTCGTATGTCCAATTGTTGAAGAAATACCAGGACTACTTAGCATGGTCTTATTCTGAACTGAAAGCATACAGAGAGGATCTTTTCCAAACATGAAATTCCCTTAGAAGCTTCTACCAAGCCATTTAGGTAGAAATAGAGGCCAATCAATCCACTCCTTTCCCTGAAGATGCAAGAAGAATTGAAAAAATTGAGGGATGGAGGAATCATACAACCCACAAGGTACTCATCATGGGTTGCAAACTTGGTACCTATTAGAAAGAAGAATGGAAGATATAAGGCTGTGTGTGGACTTTAAAAACTTGAATAGAGCATCAATGAAGGATAACTACCCTCTGCCAAATATGGACAATATGTTACAATTGGTTACTAGTTCGGAATTGTTATCCACCTTGGATGGTTTTTCTGGATATAACCAAGTAGTTGTGAAGGAATCAGAGTGAATCAAGACTACCTTTACCACTCCTTGGGGAACATATGTATATGTTAGAATGCCTTTTGGTCTAATGAATGTTGGAGCCACTTTCCAAAGAGCAATGGATGTAGCTTTCTCTGGCTATATTAATGATTTCATTGTTGTATATCAAGATGATGTGACTATTTTCTCTAGAAAAAGGAGTGACCACCTGCAACACTTAGAAAAAATGTTGTTAAGATGCAGGGAGTATGGTATTTCACTAAATCCCAAGAAGTGCCATTTTGGAGTTTAGAAAGAAAAGCTACTTGGACACATTGTGTCAAAGGAAGGGGTCATGATTGATCCTGAAAGGGTAGAAGCCATCAACAAAGTCCCTATTCCAAGAACCAAGAAGGGAATTCAATCCTTTTTGGGAAGATTAATTTTATTAGGAGATTTATCTCCAACTTTTTGAACTAACTATCCCAATCACTAAGCATGCTGAAGAAAGACCAAAGTATCAAATGGGAAGAAGCAACTATTCAAGATTTTTTGGGATCAAAGAAGCATTAAAGAATGCCCCTATTTTAGCAGCTCTAGATTATAAGAAGGCTTTCCAAATGTTTTCTTTTTCTTCAAAAAGTACTATTGCATCTGTATTGTTGTAGAAGGATGATGAGGGAGCTGAAAGACCAATTGCCTTTTTCAGTAAGGCATTACAAGGAGCTGAGCTAAAATATACTATCATGGAGAAGCATGCATTTTCTTTGGTAAAAGAAACAAAGGTCTTTAGGCCATATATTTGAGTTCCAAAATCATTGCTTATGTTCCCCACACCATGGTGAAAGATATCCTATCAGAAATGGAGGTTTCAAGAAAAAGATGTCGATGGGTAAACAAATTGCAAGAGTATGATATGGATATCCAAAAAAAAAATTGGTCAGAGGTTTGGGCCTGGAAAACTTATGGTAGAGAGAAATCTGCAGACAATTGAGGTAAATGAAGTTGAAGAAGAAAGGTTGAATGTCCTTGAAAAACTGATAAATTTGAATGGTACAAGGACATCATTTTTTATCTCAAACATCTACAATGCCTTGAACATTTGAGCAAGAATCAAAAAAAGAGCACTTAAGTTAGCTTCCCAAAAATATGTCATTACTGATTTTGGGTTAGCTTGGAAGAACCCTGAGGGAGTTCTCTTAAGATGCATTAGCTGAAGATGAAGCCCCTAAAATAATTGTTGATCTCCATGGAGGATTTTGTGGGGGACATTTTGCTGGAAGAGTCACAACTCATAAAATCTTAAGGGTTGGTTATTGGTGGCCAACTCTTTTCAAGGATACAACTCTATTGGTAAGAAGATGTGAAAGTTGCCAATGCTTTTCTGGAAGACTAAAAGCTTCAGGCTCCCTTCCTTTGCAACATGTATCAGTTGAAGCCCCATTTAGGCAATGGGGAATGGATTTCATTGGGGAAATTTCTGATCCTTCAAGTGTAGGCCATAAGTGGATACTAGTGGCCACAGATTACTTCACCAAGTGGGTGGAGGCAATCCCCACCAAGAAGGCAACTCACCAAATTGTCATGGATTTTGTCCTGAATTATATCATTTGTAGATTTGGGGTACCTACCAAAATAGTTGTTGATAATGCCATGAGCTTTGAGCTAAACCTTTGGTGGCCATGTGCCATGAATATGGGATCAATTTGACATATGCTTCTAATTATAATCCCCAAGGAAATGGACAAGTAAGAGTCAACAATAAAAATTGTTGAAGATAATTAGAAGAACTTTGGAGTTGAACAAAAGGAAGTGGGGTGAGCAGTTGAAATTTGTTGTTTGGGCTGATCGAATCACTATTAAATGAGCTACTGGAAAAATCCCATTTGAGTTGGTGTATGGAACTCAAGCTCTGCTTGCCCCTGCATATGCAATTGTCTTCTTTTCAATTTCTTCAACAACTGGAAGATCAAGAGGTTAGTCCCTATGATGCTCACATAAATCAGATTGTTGAGTTAGATGAAGAAAGAAGGGCATCCCATCAGAGGCATGTGAAATTTAGAGAAAAATTGAAGAAGTTGTTTGATAAGAAAGTGACTCCAAGAGCTTTCAAGTGTGGGAGATCTTGTGCTATTATGGGACAACAGCATGAGGATAAGGGAAAACATGGAAATTTTGATGCATTGTGGATGGGCCCTTATTCAATTGACATTGAATTGGTGAACATACCTTCTTCTTAAAAGACTTAGATGGGGAATTGCTTGAATTTTGTTAATTAATGGCAGGCATTTGAAACATTTCCTTGATTGATTTCTCATAATCAAGGTATACTCCATTATATAGTGTATAGTCTTTTGGTTTTTTTTTTGCTTTCATGTTTTTCTTTTTTTTTTTTGTCCTGGTCCTTGGTGGCCATTTTGTTGGTTTCTCGGTTCATCCTTGGGGGAGTTGGTTATTATTGTTCTACTCTGCAAGCTTGTTCTTTGACTCCATTTCCCAATGGTTTATTTTTGGCACTTGGTCTATATTTGTTCTTGTGGCACTCACAGGAGTGCCCATCCCCGAGTCTGGAGCTGATGTTGGTGCTCAATTTGATCTCACCCCATTTGTCCTTGAAATTCTTTATTTTGTGGGCTCTATCATGTTTTCTATCTCCCCATATTGATGCATGAAAGCTTTGTCCTTCATTTGGTTTCCATGATCAGTAGTCCCTTCCTTTGGTCGAGGATCACTTTAAATAGAATTTTTTTTTCCATTCCTCTGTCCATGTGAAAGAATTTGTAACTTGGGTGTAAAACTCAGGTTTTTTTCCCTTCCTTCCATTTTTTTCCCACATCATTTTTTTGTTTTCCCTATCAATTTTTGTCCCAATCTATGGAAAAGTGGTCCTTTTTGATTGGATGTGGCTCAATGGATCACATTTGGGCCTTATATCATTTCCAAA
This sequence comes from Taxus wallichiana var. yunnanensis, assembly GCA_018340775.1. Taxonomy (NCBI): domain Eukaryota; kingdom Viridiplantae; phylum Streptophyta; class Pinopsida; order Cupressales; family Taxaceae; genus Taxus; species Taxus wallichiana. The sequence continues at coordinate 154,906,251 of CM031243.1, read as the reverse complement.
TTCTTTTGTCCTTAAAGAAAGATTCATTTTCAGGGTGCAAATGGTGATTTTCCTACATTTTATGGTTTGATGGGTGTGTTTTCCCCATCAAATTTATATCTCAACATCTATGGAAACGTGGCCCTTTCTAGTTGGATGTGGCTGGTGGGGCACTTTGAAACTCTAAGGCCCAATTCAACTCAAAGCTTGTCCATGTGGAGGGCCATGGCGCTCATCTGAAAATTCACCTTTTGGTTTGACCTTGGAGTTGGCCAGGGAGACACGTGGAGGTTTTCACTGCTGCCTTTACCCAGACTTAGACATTTTTTTCATGCATGGCGGTGTAGCTTTTTCAGACCATGGACACGTGGAGGGCCGGTGCTCATTTGAGGATCCACCTCAGGGTCCCACCTTAGTAGTTGTGCCAAGGGGACACGTGGTGAGCCCGCGCTTGTTTGGGGTCTCCGCTTTTGGGGACCATCTCAAAGTTGCATGCAGCAGGGAGACATGTGGAGGCTTCCACCGGCTCCTCTCTATACTTAAATTTTCAAGAAACTTTCTAAAGGCCTGGGACATGTGGAGGGACCATGCCTATTTTGGGGACCTACCCTAAATTTTATTTTGAAGAAGTGCCAGAGAGGACACTTGGAGGTTTCCACTCACTCTGCCCTTGCTTGGACTTTTCAATGGCCAAGGAAAACTATCTCAGACCCTAGACACATGGCACCTTCCACTGGTCCTTCAAATTTTTCAACAACTCTCTCGAGAATGAGACACGTGGTGAGCCCACACTTTTTTGGGGTCTCCACTTTTGGGACCATCTCAAAGTGTGCCAGAGACACGTGGAGGCTTCCACTGGCTCCTTTTATACTGAGACTTTTCAAAGGCCAAAAGGCATTTTTCTTGGGCCCAGGCACGTGGAAGGCCCGCGCTTGTTTGGAAAACTTGCCTCTGTACCTCACCTTTGTAGTTTGCACCAAGGAAAACATGGATGACTCTAATCTAAAGTTGAGAAGGGGAAGAATCAATGGTTATTGTGCATTGCATCTATTTTTCCACCATTTTTTCTCCAAGACTCCTGGAGATGTGAATACGCACTATTTTTCATCATTTTTTGATGAAATTCCTTGTCATTTTTGTCTACAAAGTGCCATTGAATGGATTTAGAACTTAATTTTTGAGTCCAAGGATTGTTAAGGTTGATATTTTGAAGTTGGAATTGCTCGAGCACTTGCAAAAAATGTGAATTACTAGAGAAGCTGGATGTGGGACAGAGTTACAGAGGAAAGAGAGGGAAAAGGATGAAATGATGGAGGTTACAGTGCAAAGGATGAAAAAGGTGTTGCCTCGAGGGTGAAAAAGGATTACCTATCAGATCCAACTATACAGAGCCTCCGGAAAATGATTAAAATGGGGATTTCTCACATGAAAGAATAAAAGAATGATTAGAAGGACTATCAAAAAGTTGTGGCATGGCATCCTAGTCATTAGTCGAGGGTAGAGAAATGTGATCAGTTCATAATTGGTCCACCTGGAAGCTTTTGGATGTGAATTTGTTAAACGTCACTTTTTGAGGAAAATTGGTAACAAGAAAAGGTCCTGAATATTCTTCTTTTTGGGGGAAAATTTGGGATGAGTGAGCAAGTGAAATGTATAAATGCAATGAGAATACTCTTGCAAAGGGTCGGGGTTGAATTCTTAAGAGAAAATTTGAGAGAGCCCATCTTCCTGAGAGACCAATCTGAGAAACCTGTTAATTTCCTATGTTTTAGATTTCAATCACGTCAAGTTGGTTAGTGAGTGTACAACCATTGACAAGCTCTGAGACTATTCAAAGAAACTTTCCCCTGCTGATGAATCTAATCAATTTTGAATTAATCTGTGTCAATCTTGGACCAATTTGTGTCTACTTTATTTCAGAATGTCTACAAGTAGTTTTTCTTATTCCTATTGCAATCTTGTGTTAAAGTCCCTCCAAATCACACAGGATCTCATCCCTATGATAGTTTAGTGGCATTTGCAATTTCATTTCAAGAAGAGCCTTCATCCGTGATGAGATAAACAATTTAAAATCACTTCACTGTCATTTGTTGATAAAGATTGTCTGTAAGCCTTGAGTGTATCTTAGGCATGAGGAACTAGGGTCTTTGATGTTTTATTGAGTCTTTAGCTTGAGCCTTCATGTTAAATTCTTGGAGATTGTGTGAAACCATGCAAATCTGGGCCTCCATTGATGCACACCTTCTAGTTAAAGGAATATTTTAGCTATTCTGAAGCTTTCTATCATTTAGCTTTCCAATTGTTGTGAAGTCTCTCAAAGATCTGGTATAATCAATTTTATCCTGCTTAATCTCCCACCAAAATTATTCAAAAACAATGAATCCATCCTAAACTACCCCTGTTTTCCCTGTGTGTCCACAAATGTATAAATTCTACTACCAAAATATGTAGAAGCAATCAAGATTCCATAATGTCTTTAGTAACCTTAGACCCTGTTTAGGAAATATCACCATTCTTTAGAAGTGACAACTCGTGAGAGTTAAATTGTGGTGCATTGATCATATTTTCAGGGTCCCTTTCAAATTTGTGCAAAGAAGGATATCTTCATTCTCCTTCACCGAAAGAGGTTACAAAATGGGTCCTCTCACCCTGGTCAAAAGGCATGACCTAAAGTAGTGAGGATAGATCAAATCCTTAATGAAGGTGCTATCCATTTCTCCGATGTCTTTGTCTATCTCTCTTAGTGTCTTGCTAAATCTTTGATGCTTGCTTGGTTTCCAAGGGAGAATCAATTTGGATACTAACCTCCTAATGACCTCATTAAAATGATGATGGAGAAGATGAAGACCTTAGAAGCATCTATTTCGGCTCCCATAATTCTCTAACATATGACAAAATTTGTAATGAGCGTAACCATCCATCTATTCCCATTCGTCTTTACCTAGTGCATTGGGAAATGCCTAAATTCAATCACTTGATAGTAAAGAATACCCACAAGAACAATTGCAGTAAATCAAACATGGGTGTTACCTAATCACCTATTGGTGCTCAATTTGATCTCACCCCGTTTTCTCTAAAAATTCTTCAATCTATGGGCCCTGTTGTATTTTCTATTTCCCGAATGGATGCATGAAAAATTTTCTTCATTTATATGTTGTTGAAATATCCTTCTCCATGGTCATGGATCAAATTTGGGCCTTATATCATTTCCAAATTCTCTGTCCTTAAAGAAAGATTCATTTTCCGGGCACAAATGGTGATTTCCCTGCATTTTACGGTTTGACGGGTGTGTTTTCCCCATCAATTTATATCTCAGCATCTGTGGAGATGTGGTCCTTTCTAATTGGATGTGGTTTAGTGGGGAATTTTGAAATTCTAAGGCCCGCTTCAACTCAAGTCTTGTCCATGTGAAGGGCTTGTGCTCATCTGAAAAATTACCTCTTGGTTTGACCTTTGGAGTTGTGCCATGGAGACACGTGGAGGTTTTCGCTAGCCTTGCCTAGACTTAAATATTTTTTCATGCGGCCGGTGCAGCTTTGTTAGACCATGGACATGTGGAGGGCCAACGTTTATTTGAGGATCCGCATCTGGGTCCTACCTTAGCACTTGCACCAAGGAGACACGTGGAGGGCCGGTACTCATTTGAGGATCCACATCTAAGTCCTACCTTAGCAGTTGCACCAAGGAGACACATGGTGAGCCCGCACTTATTTAGAGTGTTTGCTTTTGGGCACCATATCAAAGTTGCACCAAGGATACATGTGGAGGCTTCCGCTAGCTCCTCTCTATACTTAAACTTTTCAAGCAACTTTCTAAGGCTTGGGACACATGGAGGGCCCACGCCTTTTTGGGACCTGCCCCTGTACTTTACTTTTGAAGAAGCACCAGGAAGACACATGGAGGTTTCCACTGGATCTTCCCATACTTAGACTTTTCAACGACCAAGAAAATTTCTCTAGACCCTAGACACATGGCACCTTCCACTAGTGCTTAAACATTTTCAACAACTCTGTCGGAATGAGACACGTGGTGAGCTCGTGCTTGTTTAGAGTCTCCACTTTTGGGCACCATATCAAAAGTGTGCCAAAGAGACATGTGGAGGCTTTTGCTAGCTCCTTTTTATACTAAGACTTTTCAAAGGCCAAAAGGAAATTTTCTTGGGCCCAGGGCACATGGAAGGCTTGCACTTGTTTGGAGACTTGCCTCTATACTTTGCCTTTGCATTTTACACCAAGGAAACACGTGGAAAGCTCTAATCTAAAGTTGAGAAAGGGCATAATCAATGGTTGTTGTGCATTGCATCTGATTTTACCACCATTTTTTCTCCAAGACTCCTAGAGATGAGAATACGCATTGTTTTTCATCAATTTTTGATCAAAACCACTCGTTGGTTTTGTCTGCAAATTGCAATTGAATGAATTTAAAGCTTAATTTGTGAGTCCAAGGAATGTAAAGATTGATATTTTGAATTTGGAATTGCTCGGGCACTTGAAAACGTGAATTACTAGAGAAGTTGGATGCAAAGAGAGAGTTGCAGAGGAAAGAATGGGAAAAGGATGAAATGATGGAGGTTGCATAGGTGCAAAGGATGAAAAAGGTGTTTCCTCGAGGGTGAAAAGGATTTCCTATCAGATCCAACTATACAAAGCCACTGGAAAATGATTAAAATGAGGATTTCTCACATGACAGAATAAAAGAATGATTAGAAGGACTATCAAAAAAATTGTGGCATGGCATCCCAGTCATTAATCAAGGGTCTAAAAAATGTGATCAGCTCATGATTTATCCACTGTGGCAGTGGTGTAAATTTGTTAAATTTCACTTTTTGAGACAAATTGGTAACAAGAAAGGATTCCTCGAATATTCTTCTTTTTGGGGGAAAATTTGGATGAGTGAGTGAGTAAATTGTATAAATGCAATGAGGATACTTTTCCAAATGGTCGGGGGTTGAATTCTTAAGAGAAAATTTGAGAAATCCCATTTTTCTCAGAGACCATCTGAGAAACATGTTAATTACTTATGTTTTAGATTTGATCATGTCAAGTTGGTTGCAAGTGTACAACCATTGACAAAATCTGAGACTATTCAAAGAAACTTTCCCTATTGATGAATCTAATCAACTTTGAATTATCTATGTTAATCTTGGGTCAATTTGTGTCTACTTTATTTCGAATGTCTCGTAAGTAGTTTTTCTTGTTCTATTGCAATCTTGTGTTAAAATCCCTCCGAATCACACAGATCTCATCCCTGTGATAGTTTAGTGGCATTTACAATTTCATTATGAGAAGAGCCTTCATCCTGTAATGAGATAAACAATTTAAAATCACTTTATTGTCATTTTGTTGATAAAGATTGTTTGTAATCCTTTGAGTGTATCTTAGGCATGAGGAACCAGGGGTATTTAATGTTTAATTTAGTCTTTAGCTCGAGCCTTTGTGTTAAATTCTTGGAGATTGTGTGAAACCGTGCAAATATGGGCCTCCATTGATGCACACCTTCTAGTTGAAGGAATATTTTAGCTATTCTAAAGCATTCTTTCATTTAGTTTTCCAAATGTTGTGAAGGTTCTCAAAGATCTAGCAAAATCAAGTTTATCCTCCTTAATCTCCCACCAAAATTTATTCAAAAACAATGAATCCTACCTGAACTACCCCTGTTTTCCCTGTATGTCCACAAATGAATAAATTCTACTGCCAAAATATGTAGAAGCAATCAGATTCCATAATGTCTTTAGTAACATTAACCTGTTTAGAAAATATCACCATTCTTTAGAAGTGACAACTCGTGAGAGTTAAATTGTGGTGCATTCATCATATTTTCTCAGGGTCCTCTTTCAAATTTGTGCAAAGAAGGATATCTTCATTCTCCTTCACCGGCAGAGGTTACAAAATGGGTCCTCTCACCCTGGTCAAAAGGCATGGCCTAAATTAGTGAGGATAGATCAAATCCTTAATGAAGGTGCTATCCATTTCTCCGATGCCTAAGTGACAAAGAGTCAGACGAATCCTCCCCGGCTACAAAATGACTCATAATATGATTTTTCTGTCTCTCAGTGTCTTGCTAAATTTGTGATGTTTCTCGGTTTCTAAGGGAGAATCAATTTGGATACCAACACCAAATTTTTGTCGTTAATGAGGATCTTATTTACATTACCGGGGATTATTTGAGCTTCGGGACCTATTTGTCAGGCCGCAACAACACCAAATTGGCACCATTATCGGGGATTATTTGAGCTCTGGGACTTATTTATGTGAAAACAACACCAAATTGGCGCCATTTTTGGGGATCTTCAAAGGCATTCTTATATTTGGCCCTAGTAATGTTTCTTACATGATCTAAGTGCAAATACATTGTTGAAACATCATCCTGTGTCTAGATTTGTAAGAATCGAGCAAAGTTACAAGTTTATGTGTGCAATATTTCTAGTTTTTGTTGGTTTTTGCACTAATTTTACATCATCAATGTTAAATGGGTAAAGGAAGGTCAGATATGTGAATATTTGCATGAATTTAGTGTTGACAGACATTTGATGATCAATTTTAGTGCATTTTCACAACTAAGGTGAAAATCCTTAGTGGCGACTCCGTGTTGAATTAATTTTTGATAAATGTCAGTGTCTTAACCTCTGTCAATTGAAATTTATCACTAATCTCTGCAAAATCTGGAAGGAAGAAGATCTTTCTTCATTAAAGACCCTACTAGAAGGTTGTTTCAAAAGCTGGGAAAGACAAATTATGAAGGAAGAAGAATATGGAAAGTTGTTGGAGATCAGGAATCAAGAAAAGAGTTATCAATTGTGGAAACTGATCAGCCTGTCATTGAAGATTGCCATACTTCCTCAAGTGCTTCTTGAATTAGGTAGTCTTTTTGTAGATCTGAATTCTCCATCTAGAGAGGGGCCTTCTTTTGTATTTGAAAATTTTGTGTCTCATTTTGTCCCTGTGTTCTCCAAAGCTGATAGGATCTTCCAAGAAACAAAGTTTTTAGAGAACATTCATTCTGAGAATTGCATTCTTGTGCCCCACAAACCCCTCACTCCCCATCATTTGTTTCTCCTGTAAGATCACCTCCCCAAAACAATATGGCCCAGCCCCCACCCAAACCTCTATTTGTTGTGAACACTTTTGGTCCTATAGATTTTAGAGGTATGGCTGGATATCCAAATGTTGTGCCCCAAGATGTTAGAAATAGATTGCCTAAATTTCAAGGAAATAATGCCATTACTAAGGATCAACACTTAAAGCTTTTTTGTCAATATGATGGAAGACTTTGAGATCAAATTGGAGGATGTGTACATAAAGTTGTTTATTCATACTCTAGAGGAGGATGCATGGGACTGGTATAAATCTTTGCTAGATAACTCCATTGATTCATGGACAGAAATGAAGAATGCTTTTAGATTGCAGTATGGAGATAAAATAGACCCTAGGTTTCTTTTATCAAAATTTGAAAATATTAAAAGAATCCTAATGAATCTATTCATGACTTCAATAAAAGGTTTAATAAGACCCTAAATAGGCTACCTATGATCCTGAGGCCAAGTGATGTTTCTTATTTAATAAAATATTTGATGCTTTTGATAAGAAGGTTTCCTATTATTTGAGGGATAAGAACCCAACAACATTGAGGTAGGCCTTCACCATGGCTTTGCAGATTGAAAACAATATCAAAGTAGTTGGTAAGCCTCCTAAGAGGGAAGGTATCAAGCTGATCAATCTAGAGAAGCCTTAGTCAAGTAAGTCTATGGATCTGGAGGAGGTTGTGAAAACATTGGCCGGAGCTATTAAGGAAATATCCTATAAACTGGCCAGGAGAAGAGAAGGGGATTGGGAAAAGTTCCCAAGGTAGCATAAAGCACAAGGTTAAGAAATATTTTCAAATCATCCTAGGGGTGATCAGAGATCTGATGACAGAGGCAAAGGACTTATGGGATCAGGAAATAGACAGCCCCAACCCAAGGAAAACAAATTGGTGCCTGATCCTTTAGCTGCCAGAGTTGTTGTTGTTGATGAAGCTCATGAAATTGAGTGGTGTGATAGTTGTTTCTTGCCACATTCTCCATGTGTTGTTGAAAAGGGAGTTGAGGAAGAAGTTGATGATGATGAGATGATGATGATGCATGCATGATGGATTGCTCTACAAGTTTCACAAGAGGAGAAACCTCAACTGAGTTGATGAGTGCCAGAACTATTGAAAAATTATAGGATTGCATTCACCGGGTATTACCTCTTCCTCCCACTCATACTTTTGAAATTGATATGGTACAATATTTTGAGTTTCCTAATAATGATTTTGAGTACTTAAGGGCATTAATGATTAAGAAGTATGATGGAGGAATTCCTTCAGAAGAGGATAGGACAGTTGTTAATGAATGCAGTAGTTGGCCATGAAAAGAGTATAATACTAGGAGAAAAGTTGTCAAAGGGGCAGGGCCTCAGGCCAAACCAAAAATTCCAGTGCTTACTAGTATCCCTAAGGAAACCCCTAATAAAGATGCATCTGGAAAAGGATTTTTCACCCCAAATAAAACTTGTGTTCCTCCCCATGCTCAGATTGTGAGAAATCATGTGCCATCAGATGAATTTGTAAACCTTCCTCCTAACACTGCATTACCCAAATATGTTCCTTATGACATAGCCCAAATCTTGAGTCAGATCAAGATTTCTATTCCTATTATTGAATTTGCTTAGAATCCCTGAGCATAGGAACAGAGCATTCAAATATTTGGGATTTAAAGAAGAAAAGGTCACCCAGGTAAAAATGTAAACAATGTAGAGGTTCCTCTCATGCATTGCAGAGTTGGAAAACCCCAAGTACTGGAAGAACTAGGTGAGCCACCTGAAGTATATTTGGGAACATCCTTGGTTGAGTCTCAGCTGAAGGTGGATCCATTTTTCACTACTCTGATTATTAAGGATAAGTTGTTACACAATTGTATGTTTGATTCTAGAGCATCATGCAATGTTATGCCTCTTGAGGTCATGAATGAGTTGGATCTCAAAGTAATAGCAACTTATGGGAAGTGCACTACCATGGATTCAGAGAGGTGTCAGTGGTTGGATGTGTCAAGGGTTTGATAGTGCAACTTGTAGCCTACCCAGGAAAGAACTTAAAGCTAGATGTTGTTATTGTTGATTGCCCTGCCAAATGGGGAATGTTGTTATCAAGAAAATGGGCTACTAGTGTGGGTGGAAGTGTGTAAATGGACATGTCTTATGCCACCATACCAATTGAGGGCAGCCTTGTGAAGTTACCTGGTGAAAAGAAAATGTTATATCTCATTGAGGACCCCAAAATGCTTCTTATGAAGTATTACATGCAGATATTGATATTGATAACTCTGTGAGCTATGTTGTTTTCAAGGAGTATGAAATTGATCAATGTAGGATATCTTGAGTAGGTTGATTTTCTTGGGACTTTGATGTTTGATGCAGCCTTGAGAGATGTTGAAAAACTTGACATAGGCACAAAGGATAAGCCTGAAAAAATATGGTCAGATAGCAACTTGGATGGAAAAGAGAAACAATCATATGACCAAGTTGTTAAAGACATATCAGAACTGCTTAGCATGGTCATATCCAAAATGAAGCAGCACTTGAAATTTTCCTTGATTGTTTTCTTTGAATCAGTGATGTCACCATTATGTATAGTGTATAGTCTTTTGGTTTTTTTGCTTTCATTTTTTTTCTATTTTGGTTCGTCCTGGTCCCCGTGACTCAGTTTTTGTTGGTTTCTCAGTTCATCTTGGGGAGTTGGTTATTGTCTTTCTACTCTGCAATCTTGTTCTTGACTCCATTTCCCAATGGATTTTTGGCACATGGTCTACTCTATTGTTCTTGTGGCACTCGCAGGGAGTGCCCATCCCCGAGTCAGAGCCGATGTTGGTGCTCAATTTGATCTCCCCATTTGCTCTAAAATTCTTCAATCTGCGGGCTCTGTCATATTTTCTATTTCCCGAATGGATGCATGAAAAGTTTTCTTCATTTATCCATGTTCAAATATCCTTTCCATGGTCATGGATCACATTTAAGGCCTTATATCATTTCCAAATTCCTCTTTCCTTAAAGAAAGATTCATTTTGGGCAAAATGGTGATTTTCCATTTTACGATTTGTTTTGTGTTTTCCCATCAATTTATATCTCAAACATCTCTGTGGAAACGTGGTCCTTTCGATTAGATGTGGTTCATGGGGCATTTTGAAACTCTAAGGCCCACTTCAACTCAAGTCTTGTCCATGGAGGGCCTACACTCATCTAAAAAATTTCCTCTTGGTTTGACCTTGGAGTTGCGCCAGGGAGACACATGGAGGTTTCCGCCTCGGCCTCTTTCAGACTTAGACATTTTTTTCTTGTGGCAGTTGTTATCAGACCATGGACACGTGGAGGGCTAGCACTCATTTGAGGATCCGCCTTTGGGTCCTACCCACTAAGGAGACATGGAGGGCCGGCGCCATTTGAGGATCCACCTCGAGTCCTACCTTTCAACAACTACACCAAGGAGACACGTGGTGAGCCCGTGCTTGTTTAGGGTCTCCGCTTTTGGGCACCATATCAAAGTTGTGCCAAGGAGACACGTGGAGGCTTTCCGCTGGCTCCTCTCTATACTTAAACTTTTCAAGCAACTTTCTAAGGCTTGGGACATGTGGAGGGCCCACGCCTTTGGGGACCTACCCCTATACTTTACTTTTGAAGAAAGATCACCATGGAGGACACGTGGAGGTTTTTCACTGGGTCTTCCCCTTGCTTGGACTTTTCAATGGTAAGAAGAAACTTTCTCAAACCCTAGACACATGGCACCTTCCGTTGGTCCTTAAAATTTTTCAACAACTCTACCGGATTGAGACACGTGGTGAGCCCGCGCTTGTTTGGGGTCTCTACTTTTGGGCACCATATCAAAAGTGTGCCAAAGAGACATGTGGAGGCTTCACTAGCTCCTTTTTATACTAAGACTTTTCAAAGGCCAAAAGGTAATTTTCTTGGGCCCAAGGCACGTGAAGGCCCTGCGCTTGTTTGGAAACTTGCCTCTGTACTTCACCTTTGCATTTGTGCTAAGGAAACACGTGGACTGGCTCTAATCTAAAGTTGAGAAAGGGAAGAATCAATGGTTGTGCATTGCATCTGATTTTTCTACCATTTTTTCCAAGACTCCTAGAGATGTGAATACGCATTGTTTTTCATCATTTTTGATGAAACCCCTTGTCATTTTTGTCTACAAAGTGCAATTGAATGGATTTAAAGCTTAATTTGTGAGTCCAAGGAATGTAAAGGTTGATATTTTGAAGTTGGAATTGCTCGAGAACTTGCAAAAATGTGAATTACTAGAGAAGTTGGATGCAAGAGTAGAGTTGCAGAGGAAAGAATGGGAAAAGGATGAAATGATGGAGGTTGCAGGCAAAAAGGATGAAAAAGGTGTTGCCTCGAGGGTGAAAAGGATTTCTGTCAGATCCTATACAGAGCCACCAGAAAATGATTAAAATGGGGATTTCTCGCATAAGAAAATAAAATAATGATTAGAAGGACTATCAAAAATTGTGGCATGGCATCCTAGTCATTAGTCGAGGGTCTAAGAAATGTGATCAGTTCATGATTTGTCCACCTGGTAATTTGGGTGTAAATTTGTTAAATGTCACTTTCTAAGACAAATTGGTAACAAGCAAAGGATTCCTCAAATATTCTTCTTTTTGGGGGGAAAATTTGGGATGAGTGAGTGAGTAAATTGTATAAATGCAATGAGGATACTCTTGCAAAGGGTCGGGGTTGAATTCTTAAGAGAAAATTTGAGAAAGCCCATCTTCCTGAGAGACCATCTGAGAAACCTGTTAATTTCTTATGTTTTAGATTTGATCATGTCAAGTTGGTTGCAAGTGTACAACCATTGACAAGCTCTGAGACTATTCAAAGAAACTTTCCCCTGCTAATGAATCTAATCAAATTTGAATTAATCTATGTTAATCTTGGGAAAATTTGTGTCTTCTTTATTTCAAAATGTCTGCAAGTAGTTTTTCTTGTTCCTATTGCAATCTTGTGTTAAAATCCCTCCGAATCACATAGGATCTCGTCCCTGTGATAGTTTAGTGGCATTTGCAATTTCATTACGAGAAGAGCCTTCATCCTGTAATGAGATAAACAATTTAAAATCACTTTACTATCATTTTTTTGATAAAGATTGTTTGTAATCCTTTGAGTGTATCTTAGGCAATGAGGAACCAGGGGTCTTTAATACTTAATTGAGTCTTTAGCTTGAGCCTTTGTGTTAAATTCTTGGAGATTGTGTGAAACCATGCAAATATGGGCCTTCATTGATGCACACCTTCTGGTTGAAGGAATATTTTAGCTATTCTGAAGCATTATGTCATTTAGTTTTCCAAATGTTGTGAAGGTTCTCAAAGATCTAGCAAAATCAAGTTTATCCACCTTAATCTCCCACCAACAATTATTCAAAAACAATGAATCCTACCTGAACTACCCTATTTTCCCTATATGTCCACAAATGAATAATTTATACTACCAAAATATGTAGAAGCAATCAGGATTCCATAATGTCTTTAGTAACCTTAACCATGTTTAGAAAATATCACCATTCTTTAGAAGTGACAACTCATGAGAGTTAAATTTTGGTGCATTGATCATATTTTCTCAAGGTGTCCCCTTTCAAATTTGTGCAAAGAAGGATATCTTCATTCTCCTTCACCAACAGAGGTTACAAAATGGGTCCTCTCACCCTGGTCGAAAGGCATGGCCTAAATTAGTGAGGATAGATCAAATCCTTAATGAAGGTGTTATCCATTTCTCTGATGCCCGAGTGATAAAGAGTCAGACGAATCCCCTCCCCGGCTACAAAATGAATCAAAATATGATTTTCCTATCTCTCAGTGTCTTGCTAAATCTATGATGTTGCTCGGTTTCTAAGGGAGAATCAATTTGGATACTAACATCGCCCACGATGACGCTTTGCTCCTATAAAATTTCCCAATGTCCTTAACATGACCAACATTTGATCGGGTACAGTGGACTACCCCAAAATTCTATTTATTCCTTTAATCAAGCAGCCCAAGCTTTCCTAGATCATTTTTCAATCAATGTTAACAAGAAAATCACCATGACCGATCTCTATTCAACCCGGAAGTACGAAGACAAATTTATCATATATTTCGTTGCTCACTTGTGAAGTCTTATTAACTAATTGATGTTCTAACTACCTCAAAGTGTGAACTTATTGAGTTTTTCACTAGAGCTTTTGCTAGACACATCTCACCAACTCTACAAGTCCAAACCTTCGGAACCTTTAATGAAGTTTTCACCATGGCTCAAAACTGAAATTCATTCCTTTGAAGAAAATAAAATCCAATTATGGAACAAGAACACCCCATTCAAATCCAATGATTCTTCTTCATCTTGAAACCCCAAAATAACTATTCAAAGCCTAAAGGATCTACCAAAACATTAGTTCTCAAGGCAGATCCACCTCATCCTTCTAATTAGGCTCAACCTTCTTCCAATATTTCCCTATCTAGGATTTTTAGCTCCGGTGGGAGAAGTAGAGGTACACTTCGATCGAAGATCCTTATTCTTTGGTCTTGCAAAACTTCTTAAAGTTGGAGCCATTACACTTCCTCCCATAAAACCTCATACAGGTTTCAACCCCAATCATCCTATGCCCACATGGTATAAAGAGCACGACTACTATAATTACCATCGTGTTAAAGGACATAGTGATGGTAATTGCATAACTTTTAAAAACATTATTCAAGAGATGATAGACAATGGAGACCTTGTCATAGACAACCTAAATGCACCAACAAATCAGAATTTACACATCTTCAAAAATCCATTCCCTAATCATAAACCATCGTCTAATCAAAATAGTGAACCTTCATCTAAATGACAACAACATCCTGTGAGGTTCACGCAGTTTTTGATATCACACCAACTATTCCTCAAAACCGACCTACTTCATCTATTGAGGAAATCTTGGCATGAGCTCCTCCACCCATAGAGGAGCATACCTCTTCTACTCCTCCACCCACAAAGGAGTCCCCTCTTCTACCCTTTCTCTCACAAAGGAACTCACACTTTCTATCGATGTCATGTCATCGTCTGCTTCCCAACTTTCTAAACCGTCAACACCTATTATTCTCTCATCCACAAGAGAATCATCATCACCTTCTCCTCCACCGAGAGAGAAGTCTATCTCACCCGACCTATTATTTTCCTACCCATGGGAGATTATTCAAAGATGTCACGACCTATCGGGAAAGTCCTCCCTTAGCATTCAAAACCCCTATTGACATGATCTAGGCTCTCTTGCCTATAGAATCGAGGCCAAGTAATTCCCCTGTCTCATAGACATATATTTTACATAGATTTCCACCCAACCCATTCCATCCTCTTCTTCAGTAGTCCCATTTTCATGGTTGGTCAATCGTTTGGATTACGTTGATCATTCCATTCTCTGGGGACGTATTTGGCTCCCCATTTTGACCCAAATGAAAATGTTGCATGAAGATACTTCCACGATCTACCCAAAGGTATTTTCAACAACCAAAACTACATTAACCATGTCGATTGAAACGTCTTCCCCTTCATCATCCCTACCTCCATCCAAACTTCTACCCATCACTACAACTATTCCCAAACCTAAAAACCTACCCACACTTATCTCCCCACCCGTATCTAGACCCATCACTACTTTGGGTGTTATGCCAACATCAAGCCTTACTCACCCACCTCTGATTGGGCTTAGCCATGTCTTCCAAAGTCCGCAGTAGCATTATCCTCCCACTTGAAAAGAAAACCCAACCCTCTAGGCTATGTACACCAGTCTTGCCTACTACACCCTTGTCACCCTCCCTCCTTCCGTCCATCCTAGGGCCTCATCCATCAACCTTGACCAAAAAATATCACACCCAAATCTAGTCAAAAGCTAAACAACCTACTACTGCATCACAAGCCTTTGTTACACCTCATTCACCCAAAACCAAGCTCCCTCACCCTCACCTATGCACTTCTTTCCACCTATACCTCCACTAGTTACTATAACCCCAACCTTGCCTATATGACTTCAACCAATGCCACCTACCCAACCTTTACCAACCACCTCCACTGCAACTCAGTTGCCCCCATGGGTAACCCATCCTCTGCCACCATCTACTTTTCCTTCTACATCTCGTACTCCCATGTCACCTTTACCCAAGAAGGTGTAACCCAAAGCTAGGAATTCGCTACCTCCAATAAGGTATTCAAACCAACCAAACCTTCCATCGCCAACTCTTCTACCCCACCTTTACCCAAACAAATACCAATAAGACCTAAGACCACTCCACATATAAACTATTAGACCAACCCATTCTCCCTCCTATAAAGCCTCTTCCTTCACAATCAGCCACACATGTACCCAAACCCACACTCACCTCCCATTGTGATCCATTAGCAGGTCCTACGCCAACATTTTAACCAATCTCTTGGAGACTTCCGTCATCACATTACCACCACTTTGACCTTACAATCCTCTCAAACCCAAACCAAAAGGGTTTGATGAAACCAAGATTTGTGCCTATCATCATGTGTCAGGACATGATGTTGAAAATTATAAGGCTCTGAAGACCATTCTTCTTCAAATTTTTCCTCCTGAACAAAATTTCGATGATGATGACCATGCTCCACTGTCACTGTCACCATACATCATCGTCCTTTACCAATTTTGCGACCAAGATCTCCACCCCCACAACCATTTTTCTCGACCTCAAAATTTGATATCAACATGGTCCGTATAAGAGAGTTGGCCAAACCACCGCCCAAATGTCATTACACCCTACTCATTTCACAAGGCTCTTGTCCATTGCAAGGATTTTTCCCCTCATGTCGTTATACCTTTCATCACACACCCTCTCCATCCACCTCCTCAGATTAACACGGTTCACATTCGCTACCCGTGCTCGAAATATAAAGGAAAAGAAAAATAAACTAGCCCATCAACCAACCCCTGCCTATATACCAATTTCACCTGCTCCCAAAATCACCATCCGCGATCCTACATACCCTATCTATAATGGGGTCACTATACGAACCCAAAATTGCATGTGCTACATTGGCGGGAAAATGGTTATAAAGGTCCCCAATGATGATTCAAAATCCTTTTGAGAAGGTGTTCAAGCTCTAAAACTCATTTGCAATATATATTTGTGGCCTAGATAGCCTTACTTATCTTTTCCCTACATTTCTCCCTTTTCCCCTTTTATTATGTGCTTGTTTTGGCCTTCAATGCCAGGACCCGCCACCCGACCGAGGTGGCGGTCCCGAAACCGCCCCGCACAAGGCGGTGGTCCTAATCGATTTTTCCATAATATTCACGCGAGAAATTACATGTGAAGATTCACTTAAGTTTATCTTTTGAACGCGTTCGTGAGTCGAATTTGCTAAAAATAGCTTTGTTTGCTTGGTTCTCCTAGTTCCTTCTATTTTAAATAGATTTAATGAGTGGAACTGCCTCTTCAATTCCTTGTGCATGAAGTAACCTTCTAGCCTCCATTCCTATATATTCCATGCTTGTATTCAAGCAAAGGGGCCTGAGAATTTTGTGTATCTTGCATTGTTGTGCTATAATAATCTTGCTAGGAATTACATAGCCAAGTTCAGATCTCTTGTGTTATCTTTCTTCTACCTACATTATGCCCAGATTGCTTCCAAGCTGCCATCACTCAAGTGCCATCCTCTTGTTGTTGTTCTTTGCATTCCCATCCTTGGACTCACATGAATGCTTAAAGAAAGAAAGGAAAGAACTGAGGGGACAAATACTCATACTTCCATATTTGCCAAAGCTCTTTCTCTTCCAGGTTGGAGTTGTGTATTTGTTTGCTTTGTTTTGTCAAATTGCATATCAAATAGAGTAGAGAAACAATTCATTTCAATTAATCAGATAGTTACAAGTAGATCAAGTCAATAGGAAGTTTTCTCTTCAATATTGCCAGGGAAATAGTGGGTGAATGATAGCTCTGTTAGAGTCATGATTTATTCTTCACTTTTGAGGTAGAGTTGGAGAGATTTTATTTGAATTAGAGTAGATCTTAGATTTAGATTCACACATCTCGCACGATAGCTAGCTACATCCGGCCAACTATTTGTTTTCTTTAAATTGTTGGTTAGATTAGATGCATTGTCTAAAAAGTTAGAAAAGCACAAAAATATTTATTTCCATAGATTAGCTTGTTTTATTGTTTTGTTCTTATACATTGAGAAAACACCAAAAATATAGTTTAGATTTCATTTGATAGATAGTTTATTCACCGAAAATGAATCAAATTCATCTTGTATGACCATCAATGGTCTGCAGTAAAGAAAATACCTATGGTTGTGATCCTCTGGTCCCACAACCCAACGGGCCAGAGTTAGTAACTGACATTGACACAAGTCTGCGCTTAACAATCTTACGCACACCCGCCACATACACAGAGAAAATAAGACAGTTAGAGACTTTAAACATAGCTACTAACAAGGCCTATGACTTTTGGATTGCTCCTAGGAATAGGGTTTGACTGCATGTATGACCATTCCAGGCCTCACCAACGAGTCTTTGGTTGTGACCCACAAATCCCACAACCCAATGGACCTACTAGTCAGTTAGATATCGACACTAGCCTACGCACGTAGGTATTCATATCCTCACCGCTTCTACAGATATTATCACACAACTTTCATTGTTGAACATAAGCAGCCGATCAGGCTAAGACTTTCTAGACGAGACCAGAGAATCACCCTTAGTCCCTGCAACTCCACTAGGTCTCTTGTTTCAATTTCCATGACCTTGTCTAGAAACCCATACGAGGCACCTGTAGGATACTTTCCACGTATTCCATAACCCACCAATAGAATATCGGCTGAGCTAGACATCGATTGGAGTCTCCAAGTAGCTATCATATCAGACCCCACCATTACACCCCTTCAAGTTAGGAGAGCATTCTTTGCCTTAGATTCACAGATTCCATTATTGCATGTCGAAGACATAAGGTTTCCCAATTAGCTTGGTCATCGCCATCACTTTCACTCCCATTTCAAATTCCACACCGGCTGTCTCGACACGACCCCTGGAGGATTCCTCTACACTACCCTCTTATCAAAGTGCATCCTCATCACTCAATTCCTCTTCTCTTAAGGTCCTTGTACACCCCAACCTCCACAACTACTCATGTCACTAATACAACTGTTGATGCCGAATCGCAGCACCCCTGAATGTCTGCAAAACGATGGGTTGAGACTCTCAGTACGATTGCATAACATGGAGCTTTTCCCAAGTGTGGGACATTGCGAAAACGGAAAAGCTCTCCGGATGAAGGCCGGTTCCTATTCCTCTGTTCAGATGCATACGTAAAAATGCAGAGGGTTTACTAAAAACCTAATCTAACTTGCCAAGGAGACAGGGTAAGAAGATGCATAAAATAAAACCTAAACTACAAAGGTGATGCACCGAGGAATGAAGAACACCTGTCTTGCCAATAAACACAAACCATAAAAAACGCAATGCAAGATCATGCACAGATAACCAGATTCACAGTGAAAGATCAGGAGGATGCAAATGAACACAGAGAGGGTTGAGAATCATCCACAGACATGCATTAATTTTCTCCAAAGATTGATACAACACACTGCAAAATGCCAAGAGGCAAAGTTGCATTACAGTTTCAAATGGGAGGTTTGAACTCCACAAGTTTACCTGCCAAAGAGAAGAAGGGAGGGGCAAAACAAGAATGTCCAACCTTTAGAAAGAAGCCCCTCCTTACAATTTATAGGAAGAATGAGAGAGGGAGAAGAGAGGAATTCGAAATCTACCCCAACCACCTCCAGACTGCATTTAATTATCTCATTATGGTGGTAGGTGAGAACCCTAGCGAACCCAGAAAGTGGCGAACTGTATTTCACATTTTTAAGAATTTTTCTCACCTAATTAAAGATATCCAGTCATAGTTGGACAGAGGACCTCGTAAGCTTTCCAAAAAGTCCAACCTTGCATGAATCCGAGATCCCAGTCAAAATTTATGGCCATCTGAATATCTCGCGCTGTGGTCTGCTTCCTCGGCGCTCAAAATGTTGTGCCTCTCTTGAAGGTGCGCCTCGCATCCATATGTGTGTTGACATCCTCTTATGTGCACCAAGGGCGTATCCTTTACCCTGTCGACACTCATTGTCATGCGCCACTTTCTGCACCAAGGGCGCATCCTTTACCCTGTCGACATTCATTGTTGTGCGCCACTTCTGTGCGCCAAGGGTGCATCCTTTACCCTGTCGACACTCATTGTCATGCGCCACTTCTATGCGCCAAGGGCGCATCCTTTAC
The DNA here is from genome assembly GCA_018340775.1 of Taxus wallichiana var. yunnanensis. Classification (NCBI taxonomy): domain Eukaryota; kingdom Viridiplantae; phylum Streptophyta; class Pinopsida; order Cupressales; family Taxaceae; genus Taxus; species Taxus wallichiana. The sequence goes on along the minus strand of CM031243.1, from coordinate 154,886,946 downwards.
CCTATCGACATTCATTGTTGTGCGCCACTTCTGTGTGCCAAGGGCGCATCCTTTACCCTATCGACATTCATTGTCATGCACCTCTTCTGTGCGCCAAGGGCGCATCCTTTACCCTGTCGACATTCATTGTTGTGCGCCACTTCCGTGCGCCAAGGCGATAAATGTCAGGGATTTGAGCTTCTTTGATTTCTATAATCTTCTGCTTGTCTATATCTACCTGGGGGAAGATATATACAACAATTTGGTGACTCAATGGGATTACCTGCCTGCTAGGTAGAAGATCAGTGGCCTTTTAGCAATCCATTGGGCATGGAGTCATAAGCAATAACTTGAAACCAACCTGATATCTGATCCCGATCCTGATATTGCAACCCCTTCTTCGAGAGCACGCTGAACTGTAGAAAACCAACCTAGAGCAACAAAACCTGTGCCAAAGCACTTAGGGAAACTGAAACCTAACTACAACAAGACAATGTGCATACGCACTTAGAGGAATTGAAATCTAGGCTAATATTTACAAGGGTAAACCTTTTCCTTTTAGTAGCAATGTTTAAGATGGATTCCGTTAACCGGAATCGGGAATTCTTCTCCATCCAATGTAGACAATTAGAAGGCATTACTACTTTTACATTCCGTGACCATGTGAGGGCCACCCAAATGGCATCAAACATGGAATGCCTTCCGGCTTTGCCCGATCTCGCATCCCATTTCGAGAACTAGGTCCCCTTCTGGAAGGTCCTTGCTCTTGCTTTCTTATCAAACCATCTTTTTACTAAGGCCTGATCTTTCTCAATTGTTTGAATCGCATGTTCTCTAATTTCTTCCAATTCCATCAACTCTCGCATACCTGGCCTCCATTGGTTCAAACTCACCAACTCCAATCGCTTCATGAACTCCAATACAAGCAGCTTCTAATGATATAGGCACACGCGCCTCTTTTCCATAGACCAACTTGTAAGGGGAATTACCCGTAGACCTCTTTTGATCAAAGAAGAAGTCCCCAATCCCCATGCGCATAAATGGTTGGTCAACTAGAATTGGGCAATGGAAGTGTTGTATATATCTTTTCCCGGGTAGATATAGACAGCAGAAGAATGGAGAAATCAAAGAAGCTCAAATCCTGACATGCCCAAGGCGCACAGAAGTGGCGCACGACAATGAGTGTCGACAGAGGAAATGGTGCACCCAAGGCGCACAGAAGTGGCGCACGACAATGAGTGTCGACAGAGGAAATGGTGACAAGGTGCGCCCAAGGCGCCCAAGGTGCATGTATGGCGCACGACAATGAGTGTCGACAGAGGAAATGGTGCGCCAAGGCGCACACAATGAGTGTCGACAGAGGAAATGGTGCGCCCAAGGCGCACAGAAGTGGCGCACGACAAGGAGTGTCGACAGGGTAAAGGATGCCCTTGGCGCACACGGAAGAGGATGTCGACACACACATGGATGCGCCTATGGCGCACCTTCAGGAGGCGCAACATTTTGAGCGCTGACAGGAAGTAGACCCTGGCGCAGATATTCAAATGGCCATAACTTTTGACTGGGAGCTCTGATTCATGCAAGGTTGGACTTTTTGGAAAGCTTACGAGGTCCTCTATCCAACTACGACTGGATATCTTTAATTGGGTGAGAAAAAATTCTTAAAAATGCAAAATACAGTTCGCCACTTTTGGGTTCGCTGGGGTTCTCACCTACCATCATAATGAGATGAGTTAAGTGCATTCTGGAGGTGGTTGGGGCAGATTTCGAATTCCTCTCTCTTTTCTCTCTCATTCTTCCTATAAATTGTAAGGAGGGGCTTCTTTCTAAAGGTTGGACATTCTTGTTTTGCCCCTCCCTTCTTCTCTTTGGCAGGTGAATCTGTGGAGTTCAAACCTCCTATCTAAAACTGTAATGCAACCTTGCCTCTTGGCATTTTGCAGTGTGTTGTATCAATCTTTGGAGCAAATTAATGCATGTCTGTGGATGATTCTCAACCCTCTCTGTATTCATTTGCATCCCCTTGATCTTTTCACTGTGAATCTGGCTATCTGTGTATGATCTTGCATTGCATTTTAATGGTCTGTGTTTATTGGCAAGACAGGTGTTCTTCATTCCTCGGTGCATCACCTCCTTAGCTTAGGTTTATTTTTATGCATTTTTCTCTCCCTGTCTCCTTGGTAGTTAGATTTAGGTTTTTGGGTAAACCTCTGCATTTTATTGGTGCATCTGAACAGAGGAATAGGAGCCGGCCTTCATCCGGAGAGCTTTTCCATTTTCGCAAGGTCCCACACTTGGGAAAAGCTCCATGTTATGCAATCATACTGAGAGTCTCAACCCATCGCGTTGCAGAGTCCCAGGGGTGCTGTGATTTCACATCAATAGTTTTGGCACACCCGGTGGGACCAAGAGGTCATTCCACAAGATTTCAAGGAACTTTCAAGAAATTCAGACTTAAAAAATTGCAGGTTTTACAGTTCAGTTTTTTCCACCTTCCAGGCTGAACTTTAAAATCGATTTTTAAGGACTTAACTCGCTCGAAACAAGTCAAAATTTCACCAGTTGATAGATCGGGGGATAATCTTCAAAAGGGTATTCTTAGATTTTTGAGATTTTGACTTTCAAAATTTCATGGTTTTTTGATTTTCGGATTTCAGGTTTTCGGAAGTCTGGCATTTTTGGGTTTTCAGGACTGTCATTCCAGAATCAAGTTCCAAACTCTAAAATATCAAAAATACAGGTCTTTCAATTTTCCATTTTTAAATATTGTCAGGTTTGGTGTGTAACTTGGCAGGATCTAGCCTTTTGAGGCTCACTTTCTAACACATCTGGCGACTCCGAAGGGGTAGAATTTCAATGTGTAGAAGAAAGCAAAAGTTGCCCATGCATATGAGAAGAATTCAAACCAGGTCTAATACTCGAGAAGAGGGGCTATTTGTCCAATTGCAACTATCACCAGGAGGAGGAAGGAGAGGAAGAAGACCACAAAGATCACCATCTCCACCTAACAGGACTTTGTCTACACCTCCACCGGTAGGCCTTTTCTCGCATCGACTGTGGTTCTTAGGCCAATCATAATGGCACATCTACCACCGAATCCCTTTGTCAATTTCACGGTAGTAGTCCACTTGCCCTAAATGCTCGTAATCAAATTCCAGCTTGCAAAGACTAAAGAATATACCCTATTTTACAGAGAAAATCATACTACTCCTATTGATCACATCCAGATATTGCTAATGCATGTGCAATCCACGAAATAAATGAAATGGATGTGCATAAATCAAGTGTTGGCTTCATCTTTCAAAGGCAAGGCCTTACAATGGTTTAGGAGCCTTACAGCAGGCTCTATTACGAATTGGAACCAACTTTGTTCTGCTCTTTGCAGCCAATTCGGGGAGAGGGCGGACAATTTATCTTTATTGGAACAGCTGACAACAATCAAAAGGGCTCCTAACGAACAAATGGCAGATTTCAACTTCGATTCCAACGGACATGGGACAGGATCCCAATAGCTGTTAGACCAACTGCCGAAGGAGCATTCCTTTATTTCTTAAAGGCTATAAATTCAGACATAGCCATGATGATCCAATCAATGGGAGGGACAACGCTGCCAGGGTCCTATGACACAGCGATCAGAGCAGAGAACTGTTTGATCCAAGCCGGCAAGCTTGCACCAAGGCCACCAATGCCTCTCTATCCAGACATGGGAAATCCTACAACCAGCCAAGCACCAGAGTTGAATCCCATTCCAACTCCTAGAAATCAAAGCAATAATGAGGCGTCGACTTCTTCAAATACTTCAAAGGAATTGCAGGAGGTCATGAAACAATTACAGAACCTTGGAAATGAGCTTGTGACTATCAAAAGACAGCAAGCTCAAAGTGCTAGACCAGACGCCTCAAGCACAAGCACAAGCTAGCCCCCATACCAACAAAATAGACCACCACCTCAGGCTGCAAATCAAAACCAGAACCAAGGACAGCCTCAAGCTGCCAGGCCATTTCGACCGTATGATCCAAATGCAACGACGTCCTCAAGAGCCTTGGTTCCAACACAAAATAACATGGCACAGGAGTACGACTGGTGTTACCCTTGCAATCTACCTCACAATCACCAAGATGTTTCAATGGTGCATCGAATCAGCCTTGATGGTGCAAACCATTGGTGTTGCTCAAGAACCAAGCCAGAGGAGAATCAACAAAGAACAAACGCAACAAGAAGGACCTCCAATGTAAAACCACATTGGCAAATTGGCAAACGGAAGACTTCGTGGAGTTAACCAACAACTAAGCCTTTTCAAGGCGTGGCTGCAAACACACTGGCCAAAGAAGAGAAATATAGAGAGGGACAATCGTGTAATCCAGTTGTTTCTCAACCCACTCTTACACAACAAGGGGTCAGTAGACCAAACGCAGCTCCAAATGTGCAAAATCAACCCAAGGTACCTGTTGTAGCAACACACGCACATGCTCAAGCTCCAGAAAAGTTTGCACCAAGTAAGGGACATCAAAAGGACAATTCATCCCCTTTCAACATCATTGATCAAATGAAGAAGACGAACGTGAATATATCAATGTGGGAATCTTTATCCATCCCAGGACAAAGAGATCTTCTACAAGCTGCCATGAAGAATTGGTCAACTTCGAACCAAAGCAGGCCCATATGCAAGAGAAGGTCCTCACGAATGCTGCTCAGCAAGGGAATCATGGAGGACAACAAGGTAAAGTTTTGAAACCCCCTCCATTCTATATTTCATTAATCATCGGGATAAATTAGTACACAATCGCATGATTGATTCTCGGGGCAAGTAGTTCATGATGCCAAGCAAATAGTGGATCAGCTGGGTTTGAAATATGAGCCAGTGCTGAAAGGAGTAGTACAACTAGATGGAACGGCAGTAGGAACTGTTGGAGTCATCAAGGGGTTAAGCCTAACTCTACATTCCTGTCCTAATGTTACAGTTTTGCAAGATGTGTCTGTGATTGACCTTCCGCCACTCTTTGCGTTGTGTCTATCAAGAGACTTCACTGCAAAAATCGGTGGATATTTATCTGCAGATTGGTCGCACATGATTTTTAGGACAAGGTATGGAGCCAAAGCAACAATCAGGTCAGAACCAATTGCCCATTTCCATATTGAGCCTCATGTACCAAATCCTATCAATGCAAATTGCTCGGTTTTTGATCAGGAGGAGTGTTCAAGTGATCTAGAAACAGGTACTAAGGTCGAGGGAATTCCTGATTTAACTTTGGATGAATGGGCAAACAAGAGTCATGAATTTGACCCATACAAGGAAATTGAAGAATCTGAATTGGGCGTGTATTGTATACACGAAGAAAATTCACCCATTCCCGACATCATTCAGCCTGAACAAAAGGATGAAAACAAAGTTTGGAAATTATTTTTCGATGGTTCGAGAAGCAGACAAGGTGCTGGAGGTGGTGCAATGTTGATTTCACCACAAGACATCAAATATTTTTCAGCTTTTTGTTTCCAGTTTTCCTGTTCAAACAACACGGCTGAATACGAAGCATTGATTCATGGAATTCATTGGGCCAGGAAAAGGGGCATAAAGAACTTGCAGGTGTTTGGAGATAGCGAGCTAATCGTCAACCAAGTTAGGGGACAACATGCCACAAAGAATGACCTGCTAAAGAGCTACAAAAATAGGGTATGGGACCTCATTGAGGATTTCGAAGCTTTCAACATTGTGTCCATACCCAGGAAGAAAAATGAAGCCGCAGATAGGCTCGCAGTTGGAGCAACGTTTGATGTGGTTGACAACATCAGAAGGGGAAAACACAGCCACATATCCATGTGATTGTGAGGCCAGCAGTTCCAGATAATAACACAAGTTGGCAGGTGTTTGAGAACGATCAACAGATCGTCAATTTCTTACAAGAAGAGGCTGAATTCTCAGCTAGGAATCAGGACAGATTAGAGCAGCAATATGGGGATCAAGTAGTGCAAACATGGACAAACAAGCTTCCTAAGGGTTTAGTAACATTGGAGTCTATCTTCAACCCTAACGACCAGTTTCGTAAGGAAAAGGCAAACATACAGGTCAAGAGAGAAGATTCAGAGCCAATTCCGGTTGGGGAAGGCAAAACACTTCAAATTGGCAAAGTGGCCACTGAACAGGAGAAATCAGATTTCGTACAACTTTGCCAAGAATTTCCAGATGTCTTCGCTTGGAGCTATGAAGACTTAAGAGGATTCGATCCAAATTTGGCACAACATACCATAGAATTGGATCCAGATGCTAAGCCCGTTAGGCAGAAGCAGAGACCAGTCAACCCTCACATGGAGCCTCTAATGAAGAAAGAGCTAAATAAGCTGATAGAGGCAAGCATTATATTCCCGATCAAGCACTCAAGCTGGGTTGCAAACTTGGTTCCGGTCAGGAAGAAGAGTGGAGAAATCAGGTTGTGTGTAGATTTCCGAGACCTCAACAGGGCATCTCTCAAAGATCATTACCCACTTCCTTCAATGGAACAAATATTGCAAGTAGTATCCGGTTCAGAGAGATTCTCTCTCCTAGATGGCTACTCAGGGTATAATCAGGTGATGGTGAAAGAAGGTGACCAATTCAAGACGGCTTTCACCACCAAATGGGGGACCTATGCCTACAAGAAGATGCCATTTGGGCTATCAAATGCTGGGGCCACTTTCCAAAGGGCAATGGATATGGCATTCAAGGGGTTGATCAATAAAATAGTTTTGATATATCTTGACGACATCACTGTATTCTCAAAAAATGCAGCGGATCACCTCTATCATTTGAGGCAAGTATTTCAGAGGTGTAGAAGATTTGGGGTATCATTGAATCCCAAAAAATGCATATTCTTGGCTCACGAGGGAAAACTTCTAGGCCATATTGTTTCAAAGGAGGGGTTGACAATTGACCCAGAAAGAGTTGAAGCAATTCAAGCATTGCCATTGCCAAATCACAAGAAGGCTCTTCAAAGCTTCTTAGGAAGGATCAATTTCGTCCGCAGGTTTGTTCCAAATTTTGCAGCTCTTGTAAAACCAATAACGCTGATGTTAAAGAAGAGCATGGCATTTAAGTGGACATCTGAAGGCAAGGCAAGTTTTGAGGCAATAAAAGAGGCTATATCTCAAGCCCCAACTCTCGTCAATCCAGACTTCTCTAAGGACTTCGTGCTATATGCCTTTGGTGGTGGGGACACGATTTCTGCAATCCTGGTACAACAAAACAAAGAAGGATTAGAACAACCAGTTGCTTTCTTCAGTCAAGGCTTGGAGGAATACGAAACTAGGTACTCTTTCATTGAAAAGCATGTCCTTGCGGTAATCAGAAGCTTAAAGAAATTCAAGCACCTAGTCTCAAACAACAAGATCCAATTATTAGTCTCTCATGCGGGAGTCAAGGACTTCCTTCTAAACAAGGATCTGAATGAGAAACGTGCAGGATGGATAACTCGTGTCATGGAATATGACATCGAGATCAAGGTCACCAAACTAGTACGTGGGAAGGGACTATGTGAGCAGCTAGCCTTGAGTCAACAAGTTGAAGCTGGTGATGAAAAGGAGACTACCTTGGTACTACAGGATGATCAAGAACAAGAAAATGATGACGTGCCTACTCCTTGTTGGACTCATAATATGATACACTTCCTACTGCATGTGCCTATGCCCTCCGTAAATGAGCAAAGCAAAGAGGAGATACTTCAGATTACAAGCCATTCCATATGTGCTTGTTGATGGTGTTTTGTTTAAGAAAGACATCAATGGAGTTCTATTGAGGTGCATTGGGATAAGTCAAATTGAGAGGGTGTTACGAGATTTTCACGATGGAGATTCTGGAGGACATTTTGCCACGAGTAATGCTCTCAAGATAATGAAGGCAGGGTATTATTGGCCACGCCTTCAAAGGATCGCTATACATGGATAAGAAAGTGCAAGAAATGTGCACTCTTCACAGCAAAGAAAGACAAGCAAAGCACTTCCATCGCACCCAATTTTGGTTGACCAACCATTTATGCAATGGGGATTGACTTCGTCTGGGTCATCAATCCAAACTCAAGCCAAGGCCACAAGTGGATTCTCACAAGCAACGGACTATTTCACCAAGTGGATCAAGCAAAGAGCGCTCAAGGAAGCAAATGAGTCTAACATACTAGACTTTTATGAAGGAATAGTGACCAGGTTCGGTGTGCCGGCCACTATCATATCAGATAATGCATTGGCATTCATAGGTTCCAAGATTATAGAATGGGCTGTCAAGAATGGAATCTATTTGAGCACCTCTTCAAATTATTACCCGCAGGGTAATGGACAGCAAAGAGTCCACGAACAAGAATTTGTTAAGAATCATCAGAAGGACTCTAGATGAAAACCAAAGGACATGGCATACCAAGCTAAAATCAGCATTATGGGCTGACAGGATAACGCCAAAGAGATCTACAGGTAATTCTCCCTACAAGTTGGTATATGGGAAAGAGGCAGTGTTGCCTATATCATTAGAATTGCCAGCATTGGAGCTCATGAAGCAGTTGGAGTTGTCTGAGTTCGAACCAATGGAGGCTAGGTATGCAGAGTTGATGGAATTGGAAGAAATAAGAGAACATGCAGTTCAGGCGATTGAAAAGGATCAGGCCTTAGTAAAAAGATGGTTTGATAAGAAAGCGAGAGCAAGGACCTTCCAGGAAGGAGACCTAGTTCTGAAATGGGATGCAGATCGGGCAAAGCCAGGAAGGCATTCCAAGTTTGATGCCATTTGGAGTGGCCCCTACATGGTCACAGGATGTAAGAATAGCAATGCCTTCCGATTGTCTACTTTGGATGGAGGAGAAATCCCGATTCCGGTTAACGGAATCTATCTTAAACATTGCTACTAAAAGGAAAAGGTTCACCCTTGTAAATATTAGCCTAGATTTAAATTCCTCTAAGTGCGTATGCACATTGTCTTGTGGTAGTTAGGTTTTTGTTTCCCTAAGTGCTTCGGCACAGGTTTTGTTGCTCTCAGGTTGATTTCTACAATTCAGAATGCTGTCAGAGAAGAAGTTGCGGTATCAGGTTCGGGATCAGATATCAAGTTGGTTTCAGGTTATTGCTTATGACTCCATGCCCAATGGATTGCTAAAAGGCCACTGATCTGCTACCTAGCAGGCAGGTGATCCCATTGAGTCGCCAAATTGTTGTATATATCTTTTCCCGGGTAGATATAGACAAGCAGAAGAATGGAGAAATCAAAGAAGCTCAAATCCCTGACATGCGCCCAAGGCGCACAGAAGTGGCGCACGACAATGAGTGTCGACAGAGGAAATGGTGCGCCCAAGTGCACAGAAGTGGCACACGACAATGAGTGTCGACAGAGGAAATGGTGCGCCCAAGGCGCACAGAAGTGGCACACGACAATGAGTGTCGACAGAGGAAATGGTGCGCCCAAGGCGCACAGAAGTGGCGCACGACAATGAGTGTCGACAGAGGAAATGGTGCCCAAGGCGCATTGACGAAATGGCACACGACAATGAGTGTCGACAGAGGAAATGGTGGTGCCCAAGGCACAGAATGGCGCACGACAATGAGTGCATCGACAGAGGAAATGGTGCGCAATGAGTGTCGACAATGAGTGTGCAGAGGAAAATGGGCGACGACAATGAGTGTCGACAGAGGAAATGGTGCCGCACACAATGTGGCAACAGAGGAAATGGTGCACCCAAGGCGCACAGAAGTGGCGCACGACAATGAGTGTCGACAGAGGAAATGGTGCGCCCAAGGCGCACAGAAGTGGCGCACGACAATGAGTGTCGACAGAGGAAATGGTGCGCCCAAGGCACACAGAAGTGGCGCACGACAATGAGTGTCGACAGAGGAAATGGATGCCCTGGCGCATGTAAGAGGATGTCGACACACACATGGATGCGCCTATGGCGCACCTTCAGGAGGCGCAACATTTTGAGCGCTGACAGGAAGCAGACCCTGGCGCAGATATTCAAATGGCCATAACTTTTGACTGGGAGCTCGGATTCATGCAAGGTTGGACTTTTTGGAAAGCTTACGAGGTCCTCTATCCAACTACGACTGGATATCTTTAATTGGGTGAGAAAAATTCTTAAAAATGCAAAATACAGTTCGCCACTTTTGGGTTCCTTGGGTTCTCACCTACCATCATAATGAGATGAGTTAAGTGCATTCTGGAGGTGGTTGGGGCAGATTTCGAATTCCTCTCTCTTTTCTCTCTCATTCTTCCTATAAATTGTAAGGAGGGGCTTCTTTCTAAAGGTTGGACATTCTTGTTTTGCCCCTCCCTTCTTCTCTTTGGCAGGTGAATCTGTGGAGTTCAAACCTCCTATCTAAAACTGTAATGCAACCTTGCCTCTTGGCATTTTGCAGTGAGCTGTGTTATATCAATCTTTGGAGAAAATTAATGCATGTCTGTGGATGATTCTCAACCCTCTCTGTATTCATTTGCATCCCCTTGATCTTTTCACTGTGAATCTAGCTATCTGTGTATGATCTTGCATTGCATTTTAATGGTCTGTGTTTATTGGCAAGACAGGTGTTCTTCATTCCTCGGTGCATCACCTCCTTAGCTTAGGTTTATTTTTATGCATTTTTCTCTCCCTGTCTCCTTGGTAGTTAGATTTAGGTTTTTGGGTAAACCTCTGCATTTTATTGGTGCATCTGAACAGAGGAATAGGAGCCGGCCTTCATCCGGAGAGCTTTTCCATTTTCGCAAGGTCCCACACTTGGGAAAAGCTCCATGTTATGCAATCATACTGAGAGTAGCAGCCATGAAAGACCGGCCAATAATACCCCGCCTTCATTATCTTGAGAGTTGTTACTCGTGGGGTGAAATGTCCTCCGTAATCTCCTATCGTGAAAATCTCGTAATACCCTTTTAATTTGATTTGTCCCAATGCACCTCAATAGAACTCCATTGATGTCTTTTTAAACAAAACACCATCAACAAGCACATATGGAATGGCTTGTAATCAACGTATCTCCTCTTTGCTTTGCTCATTTCTCGGGGGGCATAGGCCCTGCCTCGTAGGAAGTGTATCACACATTCGAGTCCAGCATGGAGTGGGCACATCATCATTTTCCTATTCTTGACCATCCTGTTATACCAAGATAGCCTCTTTTTCATCACCTGCTTCAACTTGTTGACTCAAGGCTAGCTGCTCACATAGTCCCTTCCCACGTACTAGTTTGGTGACCTTGATCTCGATGTCATATTCCATGACACGAGTTATCCATCCTGCATGTTTCTCATTCAGATCCTTGTTTAGAAGGAAGTCCCTGACTCCCGCATGAGAGACCAATAATTGGATCTTGTTGTTTGAGACTAGGTGCTTGAATTTCTTTAAGCTCCTGATTACTGCAAGGACATGCTTTTCAATGAAAGAGTACCTAGTTTCGTATTCCTCCAAGCCTTGACTGAAGAAAGCAACTAGTTGTTCTAATCCTTCTTTGTTTTGTTGTACCAGGATTGTAGAAATCGTGTCTCCACCACCAAAGGCATATAACATGAAATCTTTGGAGAAGTATGGATTGACGAGATTCGGAGCTTGAGATATAGCCTCTTTTATTGCCTCAAAACTTGCCTTGCCTTCGATGTCCACTTAAATTCCATGCTCTTCTTTAACATCAAGCGTTATTGGCTTTTAGAGAGAGCAAAATTTGGAACAAATCTGTGGACAAAATTGATCCTTCCCAAGAAGCTTTGAAGAGCCTTCTTGTGACTTGGCAATGGCAATGCTCGAATTGCTTCAACTCTTTTCGGGTCAATCATCAACCCTCCTTCCTTTGAAACAATATGGCCTAGAAGTTTTCCCTCATGAGCCAAGAATATGCATTTTTGGGATTCAATGATACCCCAAATCTTCTACACCTCGAAATACTTGCCTCAAATGAAGAGGTGATCCACCGCATTTTTGAGAACAAGTGATGTCGTCAAGATATATTAGAACTATTTTATTGATCAACTCCTTGAATGCCATATCCATTGCCCTTCGAAAGTGGCTCCAAGCATTTGATAGCCCAAATGGCATTTCTTGTAGGCATAGGTCCCCCATTTGGTGGTGAAAGCCGTCTTGAATTGGTCATCTTCTTTCACCATCACCTGATTGTACCCTGAGTAGCCATCTAGGAGAGAGAATCTCTCTGAACCGGATACTACTTGCAATATTTGTTCCATTGAAGGAAGTGGGTAATGGTCTTTGAGAGATGCCCTGTTTAGGTCTCAGAAATCCACACACAACCTGATTTCTCCACTCTTCTTCCTGACCGGAACCAAGTTTGCAACCCAGCTTGAGTGCTTGATCGGGAATATAATGCTTGCCTCTATTAGCTTATTTAGCTCTTTCTTCATTAGAGGCTCAATGTGAGGGTTGACTGGTCTCTGCTTCTACCTGATGGGCTTAGCATCTGGATCTAATTCTATGGTATGTTGTGCCAAATTTGGATCGAATCCTCTTAAGTCTTCATAGCTCCAAGCGAAGACATCTGGAAATTCTTGGCAAAGTTGTATGAAATCTGATTCTCTGCTCAAAGTGGCCACTTTACCAATTTGAAGAGTTTTGCCTTCCCAACTGGAATTGGCTCGAATCTTCTCTCTTGACTCAGTATGTTAGCCTTTTCCTTACGGAAATCGGTCATTAGGGTTGAAGATAGACTCCAATGTTACTAAACCCTTAGGAAGCTTGTTTGTCCGTAGCTACACTACTTGATCCCCATACTGCTGCTCTAATATGTCCCGATTCCTAGCCGAGAATTTAGCCTCTTCTTGTAAGAAATTGATGATCCGTTGATCGTTCTCAAACACCGCCACTTGTGTTATTATCTCTGAATCGCTGGCCTCACAATCACATGGATATGTGGCTGTGTTTTTCCCTTCTGATGTTGTCAACCACATCAAACGTTGCTCCAACTGCTGCGAGCCTATCTGCGACTTCATTTTTCTTCCTGGGTATGGACACAATGTTGAAAGCTTCAAAATCCTCAATGAGGTCCCATACCCTATTCTTGTAGCTCTTCAGCAAGTCATTCTTTATAGCATGTTGTCCCCTAACTTGGTTGACGATTAGCTCGCTATCTCCAAACACCTGCAAGTTCTTTATGCCCCTTTTCCCGCCCAATGAATTCCATGAATAAATGCTTCGTATTCATGTGTTGTTTGAACAGAAAACTCGGAAACAAAAAGCTGAAAAATATTTGATGTCTTGTGGTGAAATCAACATGCACCACCTCCAAAGACCTTGTCTACTTCTCGAACCATCGAAAAATAATTTCCAAACTTTGTTTTCATCCTTTTGTTCATTTGAATGATGTCGAGAATGGGTGAATTTTCTTGTGTATACAATACACGCCCAATTCGATTCTTCAATTTCTCTTGTATGGGTCAAATTCATGACTCTTGTTTGCCCATTCATCCAAAGTTAAATCAGGAATTCCCTCGACCTTAGTACCTATTTCTAGATCACTTGAACACTCCTCCTGATCAAAAGCCGAGCAATTTGCATTGATAGGATTTGGTACATGAGGCTCAATATGGAAATTGGCAATTGGTTCTGACCTGATTGTTGCTTTGGCTCCATACCTTGTCCTAAAAATCATGTGTGACCAATCTGCAGATAAATATCCACCGATTTTTGTAGTGAAGTCTCTTGATAGACACAACGCAAAGAGTGGCGGAAGGTCAATCACAGACACATCTTGTAGAATTGTAACATTAGGACAGGAATGTAGTGTTAGGCTTAACCCTTTGATGACCCCAACAGTTCCTACGGCGTTCATCTAGTTACACTACTCCTTTCAACACTGGCTCATACTTCAGACCCAGTTGATCCGCTATTTGCTTTGGCATCACTGAACTACTTGCCCCTGAATCTATCATGCAGTTGTGTACCAAGTGGTTTCCAACAATCAACGAAACATAGAATGGTGGAGGCTTCAAATTTTTCCTTGTCTAGCCCCCATCATGTTGCACTGCATTAGTGAGAACTTTCTCATGTCCCTGGTTTGATACATTTGTGGCAGACCAATTAGCCATTGCAGCTTGCAATAAATCTCGTTGCCCTGGGATCGCAAGTGATTCCCACATGGAAATGTTCACATGTGTCTTCTTCATTTGATCGATGATGTTGAAAGGGGATGAATTGTCCTTTTGTTGTCCCTTACTTGGCGCAACCTTTTCTGGAGCTTGAACAGGTGCATGTGTTGCTACAACAGGTACCTTAGGTTGATTTTGCACATTTGGAGCTGCGTTTGGTCTACTGACCCCTTGTTGTGTAGGAGTGGACTGAGAAACAACTAGATTACATGGTTGTCCCTCTCCTATATTTCTCTTCTTTGACCGTGTGTTGGCAGCCACGCCTTGAAAAGGCTGTTGGTTAACTCCACAGAAGTCTTCCGTTTTCCAATTGGCCAATGTGGTTTCTGTTGGAGGTCCTTCTTGTTGCATTTCTTGCTGTTGATTCTCCTCCTAGCTTGGTTCTTGAGGAACACCAATGGTTTGCACCATCAAGGCCTGATTTAGTGCACCATTGAAACATGCTGACTGATTGTGAGGTAGATTGCAAGGGTAACACCAGTCATACTCCTGTGCCATGTTATTTTGTGTCGGGACCAAGGCTCTTGAGGACGTCGTTGCATTTGGATCATACGGTCGAAATGGCCTGGCAGCTTGAGGTTGTCCTTGGTTTTGGTTTTGATTTGCAGCCTGAGGTGGTGGTCTATTTTGTTGGTATGGGGGCCTAGCTTGGTACTGTGCTTGAGGCTGATACGGTCTAGCACTTTGAGCTTGTTGTCTTTTGATAGTCACTAGCTCATTTCCAAGGTTCTGCAGTTGTTTCATGACCTCCTGCAATTCCTTTGAAGTATTTGAAGAAGTCGACACCTCATTATTGCTTTGATTTCTAGGAGTTGGAATGGGATTCAACTCTGGTGCTTGACTGGTTGTAGGATTTCCCATATGGATAGAGAGGCATTGGTGGCCTTGGTGCAAGCTTGCCAGCTTGGATCAAACAGTTCTCTGCTCTGATAGCTGTGTCGTAGGCCCCTGGCAGCGTTGTTCCTCCCATTGATTGGATCATCATGGCTATGTCTGAATTTATAGCCTTTAAGAAATAAAGGAATGCTCCTTCAGCGGTTGGTCTAACGGCTATTGGAATCCTATCCCATGTCCGTTGGAATTTGAAGTTGAAATCTGTCATTTGTTCGTTAGGAGCCCTTTTGATTGTTGTCAATTGTTCCAATAAGGACAAATTATCCGCCCTCTCCCCAAACTAGTTGCAAAGAGCTGAACAAAGTTGGTTCCAATTTGTAATAGACCCTGCGCAAGGCTCCTAAACCATTGTAAGGCCTTGCCTTTGAAAGATGAAGCCAACAACTTGACCGCAACATCCATTTCATTTATTTCGTGGATTGCACATGCATTAGCAATATCCTGGATGTGATCAATAGGAGTAGTATGATTTTCTCCTGTGAAATAGGGTATATTCTTTAGTGCTACAACTGGAATTTGATTCTGAGCATTTAGGGAAAGTGGACTACTACCCGTGAAATTGACAAAGGGATTCGGTGGTAGATGTGCCATTATGATTGGCCTAAGAACCCTAGTCGATGCGAGAAAAGGTCTACCAGGTGGAGGTGTAGACAAAGTCCTGTTAGGTGGAGATGGTGATCTTTGTGGTCTTCTTCCTCTCCTCCCTCTACCTGGTGATAGTTGCAAGTGGAAAAATAGCCCCTCTTCTTGAGTATTAGACCTGGTTCGAATTCTTCTCATGTGCCTGGGCAACTTGTGCTACTACACCACTGAATTCTATCCCTTGAGTCGCCAGATGTGTTAGAAAAATGAGCCTCAAAAGGTAGACTTCTGCCAAGTTACACACCAAACCTGACAATATTTAAAAAATAGAATTTTAAAAGACCTGTATTTTTGAGATTTTAGAGTTTGGAATTTGATTTGGAATGACAGTCCCGAAAATCCAAAAATGCCAGACTTCCGAAAACCCGAAATCCGAAAATCAAAAAACCATGAAATTTTGAAAGTCAAAATCTCAAAAATCTAAGAATACCCTTTTGAAGATTATCCCCGATCTATCAACTGGTGAAATTTTGACTTGTTTCGAGCAAGTTAAGTCCTTGAAAATTGATTTCAAAGTTCAGCCCAGAAGGTGAAAATATGAAATTGTAAAACCTGCAATTTTTTAAGTCCAATTTCTTGAAAGTTCCTTCAAATCTGTGGAATGACCTCTTGGTCCCACCGGGCGTGCCAAAACTATTGATGTCGAATCGCAGCACCCCTGAATGTCTGCAACACGATGGGTTGAGACTCTCAGTACGATTGCATAACATGGAGCTTTTCCCAAGTGTGGGACATTGCGAAAACGGAAAAGCTCTCCGGATGAAGGCCGGTTCCTATTCTCTCTGCTCGTTGCGATGCACACGTAAAAATGCAGAGGGTTTACTAAAAACCTAATCTAACTTTCCAAGGAGACAGGGTAAGAAGATGCATAAAATAAAACCTAAACTACAAAGGTGATGCACCGAGGAATGAAGAACACCTGTCTTGCCAATAAACACAAACCATAAAAAATGCAATGCAAGATCATGCACAGATAACCAGATTCACAGTGAAAGATCAGGAGGATGCAAATGAACACAGAGAGGGTTGAGAATCATCCATGACATGCATTAATTTTCTCCAAAGATTGATACAACACACTGCAAAATGCCAAGAGGCAAAGTTGCATTACAGTTTCAAATGGGAGGTTTGAACTCCACAAGTTTACCTGCCAAAGAGAAGAAGGGAGGGGCAAAACAAGAATTTCCAACCTTTAGAAAGAAGCCCCTCCTTACAATTTATAGGAAGAATGAGAGAGGGAGAAGAGAGGAATTTGAAATCTACCTCAACCACCTCCATCGCATTTAATTATCTCATTATGGTGGTAGGTGAGAACCCTAGCAAACCCAAAAGTGGTGAACTGTATTTCACATTTTTAAGAATTTTTCTCACCTAATTAAATATATCCAGTCGTATTTGAACAGAGGACCTCATAAGCTTTCCAAAATTCCAACCTTGCATGAATCCGAGCTCCCAGTCAAAATTTATGGCCATCTAAATATCTACGCCAGGGTCTGCTTCCTGTCAGTGCTCAAAATGTTGCACCTCCTGAAGGTGTGCCTTGGCGCATCCATGTGTGTGTCGACATCCTCTTATGTGTGCCAAGGGCGCATCCTTTACCCTGTCGACACTCATTGTCATGCGCCACTTCTGTGCGCCAAGGGCGCATCCTTTACCCTATCGACATTCATTGTCGTGCGCCACTTCGTGCGCCAAGGGCGCATCCTTTACCCTATCGACACTCATTGTCATGCACCCCACTTTCAGGCGCTAAGGGCGATCCTTTACCCTATCGACATTCATTGTTGTGCGCCACTTCATGTGCAAGGGTGCATCCTTTACCTGCCGACATTCATTGTCATGCGCCTCTTCCATGCGCCAAGGGCGCATCCTTTACCCTGTCGACACTCATTGTCATGCGCCTCTTCTATGCGCCAAGGGGATAAATGTTAGGGATTTGAGCTTCTTTGATTTCTATAATCTTCTGCTTGTCTATATCTACCTGGGGGAAGATATATACAACAACAACCTTCATAGTACCATTTGTGCACTAAGGAAACATCGAGCAACATAATGCATTTCTTTCAATCACCACACATATACTTGAAACTCAACAATCACATGGTAACATCATACTACTTCATGTCATGCCAACTAGCACTTCGTGAGCTCGCACCATGTCGATTGATTGTTAGCATATCACACTTAGAACCACCGGTTGTTATGGGAAAGGAATTGTTTTGTAATGTTTCCTTTTTTAATTGTTTTTGTAATAGTAATAGTGTAAGTTATTCAACTTTATTGGAATCTCACTAATGTTAGCATGTCTTAAGTATCTAACATCAAGTGGTCATATGTAAACAAATACCATTCCATGCACACCAGTTAAAAGCGAGATAGTCATCCCTTCTCATTATGGAAATATTTATTCTTATGTTTGTTGTATATTAAATGCTTATGTACCATACCCCATTATTTCACATTGAATTAAAAATGTATTATTTTGATAATATTTTGCATTTGAATGTGTTGAAGTCTATTGTTATTAAATTTTCCATTGCATGTTCCATAACTCATACTTTGCAACCCAATTTGTAGGGTTTTCCTTTGATCGCCATCGTGGGCCATGTAGTCACTAAATCATGCACTTACTATGTACATCTAGCCTCTAAATACTTCATTTATATGCATAATTCCTAAGCAAGAGAATTAGTTGTTAACACCCCTTTACTTTGCTTTGACATTGTTTTTATCATTTTCATCTTTATTGTTTGTTTCCAATTGCTAACTTACAAGATTGCACACTAACCAACATCTTAATCAGCTTTCATTTCATTGGTGTATCTTTCGAAACCTTGTGTAGGACTATCCATTAGGGATAGGAGCACTTGGACGCCACTGTTCCCTCTAGGCATTTGTGTCCTCTTTACCTCTTTTTCTAATCTTTCAAATGTTACTTCTTTCTTGTCTTCTTTTATCCCTCTTAGTCGATCTTTCACTTATTAATGACAAAACTTAAGCAAGGGAATCATATATATACATGTCTTATTTAACCTCATTAGGGGGGAAAGCATTCAAGAGGCACATACTATTACAAGGAGCTAATATTTTCTATCTACTACACCAAGGAATGCATTTTACATTGCATAGGAGGGTTTATTCTAAATTTCATACCACACATTTGCATTTGGGACAAATTAGTTATATCCTGCTATCTCTTTGTGTGACTAACACTAGGGCATCCTAACTTAAGGGACACTATTCGAATCACACGCATGCATGCACACACACACACACACACAAGAACTACATAGAGTCTGAAATGTAGTGCAACACTCGGTGATAATCACATTGGGATGATTTTTGAGGTCAATACGACTCAAGCATATACATTATTTTATTCATCTAATGTGGGCTTTAGTATTGTGCAAGTATCTAGGGTTTATTTTGCAAGTTATAAGTGCAACACACCAAACAAGGAGCTGACACAAAAGGAACCGAGATCATCATTCTCGAGACACTATCATCCAAAATATGCACAAGATCCCAAGTGACCTTGTCTATTACGTACACTCATGTCCCCGACATTGTTGTAGTCCACTTCCGAATTAGAGTTAATACCCAAAATTTTCCCTGTCATCTTATTCATTAGTTCAAAATCATTCCAAACCCTCTACAATGACAAGCCGAGTCATTCTACAAACCCTATCTATCACTCTTGTTTACATTCCCTTTGTATGATCTTACTTGAATATTATATATATATATATATATATATATATATATATATATATATTGTGTGTGTGTGTGTATGTATGTATGTATGTATGTATATATGTATGTATGTATGTATGTATGTATGTATATGTATATGTATAATCAGTAGTGTCCTTATCTTATATTTAAATTTTATTAAATCATTTGGTGAACCTAATCCCTTTCATGCTTACCTTGTCGAATCTTATATATTTTCTACTTGAGGATCTTAATGATCTCAACTCTTATCTTTGCTAAGCATCCGAACACCTTGATCGTTTCTTTTTTCTACCCGTGAAGAGGCCCAAAGGATTGTTGCCACCACTCCTCTTGGTACCACTATTTCTACTACTACCACATCTTATATCCCTCTTTCCTCCCCATACCAATGTGATAGCTTCTACCCTCGTATTCTTACTTCCACACTGAATCCTAATCTTTCTTCTCACTTTATTTTGCACATTCATCCTAATTCTTATTCTGTCACCCAAGCTTTAGATTCTCTTTATCATGATTTACAATCATAATTGTTTCAATTGAAGCAAGCTACCTCTTCTTCATCAACATCACTTGATTATTCACTTCTTCATAGCCCTCTTTCACCTGAAGTGCCTTCTTATCTATCCTCTCCAAATTTTTCTTCACCAAATTTTCCTCTATTTGATGGCCATGGAGATCCTCAAGAGTAACTCAGATCTTTTCATGTTGCTTGCCTAGACTATGCATGTGATGACGCCCTCTTCACCAAATTGTTTCCTAGGAGCTTAGAAGATTATGTTTTCTGATGGTTATATTACTTTCCCTTCCATGTTTGTTAAATCAGCTAGTACTCTTGTTGATTTGTTTCTATCTCATTTTTCTATGAATATTGGAACGAAAATATCTTATGCACAAATGGATAAAATTAAACAAGGATCTAATGAACATCTTAGTGATTATGTATTGTGTTACAAGAAAAATATTTCTAAAATGAACAATGTATTAGTTGAATCTGAATTGTAAGATCTCTTTATTCAAAGTCTTTTTCCTCCTTTGTAAGAATGTGTGCTTTTTTATTCCTATCATTCCTTTGACCATCTATGCCATACCTTGAAGACTCGTGAGACTAAGTTACTTTCTTTGGGCAAACTCAAATATGGTTCTAATACTTCTGATCATTCCTCTTCTAAATTTCCAAGAAAGGTTCCCTTTAGACCCAATTCTAATGATGTTAAGCCTACTGTCAATGTTGTTTCACAACCTCCTAAGCTTCAGCTCCAACCCACTTGGCATGTATTTACTCGATTTCATTATCCTCCACATATGTTTTTACCCCAACTCATAGAAAGCAATATGATTTCTCTTCTACCTCCTATCGAGTATAATCCTAAAGTAGGCCTCATGGACAGAAGTTTGATGAGCATAACGTTGATTACCATAAATGCAATGGCCATTCTATTGACAAGTATTTCAAGCTTTGACATCGATTCAAGATCTCATTGACAATAATGATATCCACTTGTCTGAATCCTCTACTCCCACTTCCAAATCTACTAATGACTGGAAAGTTAAAAATATTCAATTACCCATTACCTAAGCATGACAATTGATCCTTGAGTCCTCTTCTAATCATACTTCCCACACGTGCCTCCTCCCGAATCTTGGATCCTCCCCTTGGATTCCTTGTTGGTGTTACTGATTTCCCATCACCTTCTATCAATTTCACTGATGTTGATTTCCACACCTCATTCTCCTCACATAGATTACACATTGATGCTTTTGTTGGGATTCATGTCATTAACAATGTTAAGGTACATCCTACATTCAACTAAAATGCACTTTCATTATCTTTCTTGTGGTCCATTGCCTTCCCTCTATCTCAGATAACATGCATATCTCCCACTTCTCACGGCCATGTTATTCTACCCATTACTGTTGGTCATCTAATTATTTCTATGAAATTTTATATTGGATCTCTTGTTACGCACTGTGACATGCTCTTAGGACTCCCTTGGCTTTGGGCTACCATAGTCGTACCTTTTATTGTTCACTTGTGCCTTAAGTTTATCCATGAGTGATATCTTATCACTATTCAAGGCATTCCACCATGGAAACCTTTTTCCTTAGCTCCTCTGGCCATCCCATGTTTAGTTGCTCCTACTCCTAGTGCATCTTCTCCTATTCATGATGGCTCTTTAGCCTTGACACCTCCTATGGTATCTGGATCCCTTGTTCCTCTTATGTAACCTTTTTCACATCCATCTAAAATTACTTCACATATGGCCACTACTCATAGGCCCTTTCACTTCTATAGATCCCATATCCCACCTCATCTGTGCACTTCTTCACATAGGTCACATGCTTCACATACTCCATCTAGACATGTTTCATGTTCTATTTTTCGCATGCTCAATCTAGACCCATTTCATATGCTTAGCCCCATGCACTCTCTTATGAATTTTGGATCCTAAATCATGTTCACAAGTGTACTTATTTTATATCAGTTGATTGTGGAACCTTGCCTAGTACTCTTATTGCATATACCCATTTTTCATTCACACTTGGGGGTATCGTAATTTCCCCACACTACATGATAATGCACTCTTGTTCCTAGGTCATACTTGATTGTTGATGGTTTCTTCATATGGACCTCATTTTACACACACCACACTAGGGGACATCCTTATTCCTTCCTTCTCACTAATTTTCTTTCACATATATACATTCAAAACTCCAAAAACACTAGCTTAGATCTTGATTGGATGCATACTTCCTTGCTTATACTACTCTATGTTGCACCTTTGCTTAACATGTTATAATGGTTCATAGTATGCTTTATCATTTTCATACACACATGTGCATTCACATGGTATCTTGAGGTGAATCAGACACTTACAGGTTATTACACAATGTATGATCCTTGGCCCTATTCATTACCAATCCCATTGAGGCTCGGGGCATCAAAAAATTCCTACTTCCTATCAAGTTCTATTTTTGCAATATTTCACATTTTTCTTCCTATATTTAGATATCTCACTGACGCATATTATTTATCTTCCCTGACATGCTAATGGATGCTTCATGTGCAGCATTTTCCTTGCAAGACTCCTTCCAATCATGGTTAGTGTATTTTCTTATACCTTGTTTGTCATTGTTTGCGGGTTATGCCCTATGTTTTCTTTATTTCCTTGTTTGCACAAGCCTTGATAGCTCCGATTGTCTTGTGACATCTTGAGTGGTGTCCCATGTATGCAATCAGCTACTCATTGAGTCCTTGTTTGTTTTTTCTCTATATGCCTTTACTAGTTGTTATTTCCATGTGCATTGTTTGTTTATCACTAACACTTGTATGCTAGCATTTTCCCTTTTTTGCTTGTGTCATGGTAACTACCATGTGTAATCCATATTCCCCCTACAGATTCCCATGTCGATGTACACATCAATTTCAGTCTTCCTCATTTAGGCTTTGTTCACATTTTTCATCTCACGAGTCACACCTCGTATTTAATGTATTTTTCGTCGTAAGGTTGTTGGTTGATTTAAGTTGCGTTGATTATTGTTACGAGAAGGGTGGATGTGACAAGCAAAAAGTTGACATTAATAGCGTACCTTGTTATATGATGTCAAGGACCGAATTAATTAATAATATAATGGTCTAATTATAATCTACTTTTATAATAATGATATGATAAATATATATATACACACATATATACATTTTATATATATACATACATCTATATTTATGTGTGTGTGTGTGTGTGTGTGTATATATATATATATATATATATGTTTATGTATACATTTATATATACACATAAATATAGATGTGTATATATATATACACATAAATATATATATATATATATATATATATATATATATATATACATCGTGTGTGTGTGGTTATGTGTGTGTGTGTGTGTATATATATATATATATATATATATATATATATATATATAACCACACACACACACACACACACACACACACACACACACACACACACACACACACACATATATATATATATCCTTTATGTTTGAAGGTTTTATTGATTTAGATGACCACCTTGTGGTTAGCATTGTTGTAAGGTTTAACTAAAACTCCACTATTATTTTCCGTTGTTTAAGGTTATATTGCATTGGTTAAGGTTTATAATGCTTAGGGATTGGTCTTAGACCACTAAGCAATTAAATTGTTTAAAGTTTAAATTATATGGAGAACGGTCTTAGACCACAAAGCATTTAAATTGTGTAATGGGCTAAAGTTGGTCTTAGACCATATTGCATTGTTTATTGATTTATCGTCATCGACCACTTAGCATTATTAATGTTTGGTTGATTGGTAACATGGTCTTGGACCATTCGAATGGCAAACAAGTTAGCAAGATTTTAGAATAGCTATTTTTGGAGGGAGGTTTTGTGTTTAGTGGCCATGACACATGGCACCTGGAAGCTTTTAATTCAATAAAATAAATATGGTTCCTTAGGAACCGATAGCTTCCTTAGGAAGCTAAAACATGCAAGTGTCCCCCATTCACATTTTTGCATGGTTGTTGTTTGTGGTCTTGAGGTAAGCATAAAGGATTTTGTGGAGAAATTTCTAGAAAAAAATTGGAATATATATATAACTACGAAGCTCTTTTTAATGGCATGTTTGTATTTAAAAGCATTTTCTTGGGATATTTTGTGGAATTTTTGGTGGGCATTCGAGTTGCAGATTTCAAGGAAAGTTAGAAGAGGGTAAAGGCCAACCAAGCATGCGTTTTCTCACTCTCATTCTTGTTGTTTTTAATATTAAATTTGGAATATGTTTTTAGTTTTTAATATGGAATTGTTTCTTCATATTTTTTTAATATGAAAGTAGAACAAAAACTAGGAAAGGAAATGGGTTTTCTAGGTCTATTACTTTGTTTGGAACTTTGTGGAATATGCTTCAGATTGTATATTTTAATCATCTCGTTAGAGCTTGCTAATAGAGTTTTTGATTTAAAAGTAAATGGTTGATTTAATGTGAAATTTTTTAAAGGAAAACAAAGTAAAATTTGGAAAATGTTATGGGTTTTTTTGTAAACATTATATTTGGATTTATATTCAAATTTGTGAAATGGGTCTAGTTTTATATGAAAAATTTGGAATTTATTTTTGTTTTTATTTTAATACCATCTCATTCAAACTCGCCATTAATGGTTAAAACTTTTTTATCTTTGAAATCTCTCTTAGAGTGATTGTTTTGTATTGGTCGATTTATAAATCTTCTTTGATTATGAGAACACCACTTAGCTCCTTGTGAGTTGTTGATATTTGTTATAAGGATCTCTCCCTATGGTGAATGAACTGGTTTTGCTTTATTCTTGATCTTATTAAAATTAGGTATTCATCATGATCTTGGTATAAAACAAGTTTCTAGACTATAATTTGATTTGATTAATAAAGAAAGATAAACTTTTATTTATGTTGGATGCAATTGTTGTTTGATTTGAAATCATTGAAGGCATTAATTGTACTTAAGGGGTTTGTTTTAAAAAAACCCTTAATTTGGATGAATCATAACATCAATGTAACATTTTGGTATTAGAGACTGAAGGTTTATCATCTATTGGACTTAATGGGTTCATAATGTTAACACAACATCTTGTCCTTGTATTAACATGATATGATGGTTAGGAGAAGAGCAAACAATGAGTCTAAAGTTACAACAGCTCAAAAGCTAGCTAAAATCCTGGCGAGTTCTTCAGACACCCGAAATGAGTAGTTGGCTTGGAGCAACAAAAAGTAGGTGAGATGACAAGGAATAACCCGAGGTAGAACAACTTTGTAATAAATGAGGGAGAACACCATGGCACCTAATGTTGAAAATCAACAAGTGTAGACACAAAATCTATGCACTTGGGTACATTTCTAGGTCCTAAAACATACTAATGTATACATGATTCCTAAGCAAGAAAACTAATGGTTGATAACTCCTTTTGGCCTTTTTTATTTATCTCTTTCCTTCTTACTAGTCTTACAATTCTTACATGCCACCTATCGTAACTTGACTTGTTTATCTTTTATGGCCTCGGACACTAGCACCCAGATAGGACAAAAGCATCCAAGCACTCATATTCCTCACAGACGCTCTTGACCCTCCCTATATGTAATGTCCCCAAATTGGACACTTTGAACCCTAGCTGGATTTTGGGCCAATCCCACAACCAAATGCAAATTTATAATATATATATATAATATTTTTGTTAGTCGATCGAATTTTAACTAGAAAATGCAATTAGGGTATGATGCAAAAACATAGCTAATTGCCCTAATGTTATGATATTATTATTCCAATTTGACTCATTGAATTTATAAAGACCAAAAATATGTAAAAACATACAAATAACTAATGCAAATGGATTTGAAATATTTTATTAAATCAGTAGAATGAGAGTACCAAATATGAGCTCCAACAAGGCTGATTTTATTTAATAAAACCTGAGACCCAAATCTGCAATTACAACTAAACTGAGGGGTTTGGACCTCAGAGAAACACCCCAAAACAATGTAGAAAAGATGACCAAAAATCATCTTCAAATAGTAGGTATTAAAACTAATTTTTATATCCTTCATATATGCCAAAAAATGCCTATAACTCGATCTCTCTAGCTTAACAATATGTTATACTTCAACAATTTTATCTCCTTTTAATATTCAACAAAAAGATGCACCAAAAAGGAAGAGTTTTCGTTCTTCCTTCAACTTCTCATGAGGGTTTCATCCTCGAGAAAGCAACTGCAAATACCCATCTCACAAGTAATTTTTAGAATATTTTGATGAACATAGAATGCTTCCAACACAATTCAACTTGCCCTTTTAAAGAATGAAGTGACCCAAATAGCCACTATTAGTGCAAATTCACAAAGACACCCTAAAATGACTTGTGGATCTGCTTTTCTAAGGCAATGTCATTTGGTGTGAATGCACAACATTGAGCATTCCCAAAGTGTGGGACCTTTGCAAATGGGGAAATCTCTCCAGAGAAGGTTGGTTTGTCTTCCTAAACTACCGCCACTACTAGCTATTCCAAAGTGCAGGCAAGTTAATCTAATCCTAATCTAACTTCCAAGGAGACAGGGAGAGAGAGAAAAGAGAAAAAGAAGCCTACACTAAAATGGTGATACACCAGAGAAGGAAAATGTTAAACATCTATCAAAATTGCCATGGAACAAGAAGAGGTGAGCAATGGGAAGGATGGACAAGTGCATCACAAGCCCAAGGATAGATTTCACACAGAAAATGTTCCAAAACTCCATGAACATAGCTCTAAACCTACAATGAACATTCAAACATGCACAAATACTTGCAATGAAGAGAGGAAAGAAGAAAACAAGCAAAAAACAAGCAAGGATGGACAGATGCATCACAAAACACGTTTTTGTTGCTCCAGAAGTTTGCACAGAACATCATTTTAATGGTAAAAGGCAAAAACACCATTACAAAGCATGGGAGGAGGTTCTAACTCCATTTTCAACCCTAGGGAAGACAAGAAGAGAAGGAAAAGCAAAAAGATGAACCACCTGCTACAAATGAGCCAAAACTAGCTTTTTACCATCGAGCGTAAAGGAAGAAGGAGAAAATGTGGGCAAATTGGTTTTTTTTTAACTTTAACCACCGACAACATTGATCTAAATGGCCTGCAAAATGATGGGTTTCCATAAAAAGCCCATACGCCATAGTACATTACTTTTAAGAGCAAAATAGAGGCCCATACTCCATTAATTTTGATGGTTGGAATCGTTTTTTTGTGTTTTTACATGCGAGATGTTTTCCTATTTTTCTCCCACAAATATCCATCAAAATACAAAATTGAACCCTCCATCGTGTAGATAATTTCACCAGCTTTCCAATGACACCAAGAATGCAAAAATACGAGTTCGGATCAAAAGTTATGCCCCTCTGAAGATTTAGGTAAAAAATAGGGCAAAATGGATTGGCGGGCCGAAACTTTAAAATTTTCCCTTTTTTGAATTTGGGAAAATTTTCCCAAAAATCCCCGTGCCCCGCCGCCCCGCTGCCATGTGGCACTCTCTCGATTGGTCGATGGGATCGCGGGCCCAAACCTACCTTTCGCCCCTTTGATTTTCCATTGGGAAAATTTCCCAACTTTTCCCCACGCTTCGTTGTCCCGGTGACACATGTCACCCTCTGATTGGCCGCGGGCATGCACCTTGAATTTTGCTTTTGATGCCACTAAACACTTTGGCAAAAATGCCCAATTCTCCCCGCGCCCCCCAATCTCCGCCTGAAAACAAGACACATGACGTCCTCCTATTGGTCACGGGCTTTCGGGCTAACATTTTTCTTTCACCCCCACCAACCCTTTGGCAAAATTTCTAACTTGCCTCCGCTCCTCTAACCCCCGCTATCGACAAGACACGTGGCGGCCTCCTATTGGTATGCGGGCCCTCAGACAAAATTTTCTCCTTTGCGCCCCGCCAAGCCCTTTGGTAAATTTTCCAACTCGCCCCTGCTAACCCGCCATTCCACCCTACCACGTGGCACATTCCTATTGGTCGCGGGCCTTCCTAGGAAAATTTCCCTCAAAACTCCGTCGAGCCATAACTTGAGAAATACAAGGAGTTAGGAGGAAAATTTTACCTTTCTGGAAAGGTGAGGAAAAATCCTATCTTATGGAGCCATTTCCAGAAATTTTTGAGCCCTTGAAGCATGTCAAAAATTCAATTAAGTGCCAGCAAGGAGAAGGAGGAGTTAGCCAAAAGTAAGCATGGGGCTTATTTTGGATATGACCACTTTCCATGACCAATCATCTCTTTCAATATTAAATTCTTTTTTTTCCTCCAAATTGCCTTCCTAATGCAAGTCACATTTTTCTAGAGTGAATAACTTTTTCCATATGTTATCACATTATTTTTCCATTTACTTTTGCATTCCTAGTGCAAGTTGCACTTTCCTAGAAATAAACAATTTGCGCAATGATTTTCACTATATTTTTCCTTTTTCTATTTTTAAGTTACTAATAAATTACTATAAGTGAATATAAAGCTTTTTTTTACTTTATTTTTATTTTGCACTTTATAATAAAATATTAGTACTTAAGTCACTCTTAATTTCATTCCTTAGTCATCGGGTAGACAAAATAGGCTAAGGGTCTTCGTTATGATTATCCTAAGAAGCGGGACATTACAATCCTCCCTTCCCAAGATTTCTTTCCCTCAACCAATTTTGAACTCTTTTTTCTAAGTGACATGCATGAGATGACAAAACATGCTGAAGTGTTTCAAAATCCTAGCACATGTACCTGTTAGATGAGCTAAAACTTGCAACCACATATCATCAAGTTGCTCATATACACATGGTTGTACCCAAGGCATTACATAATGCAAATTGCATATTTCATCATCTAGATCATCACTTTTTCAACAAAAATCTGAATATGCAGCATATATGAAATTATCTTGCTTGTATCATACCTCATGAGGTCGCCATGGTCCACCAAAAGCTTAATTTCTTCACAAATCAGTTGCTCCAATGTCGTGTTCCCTCTATAAAACATCTCTTGTAAAATCTTCCCTTCTTGGCTAACGCCAATCATACTCTTGGCTTCCATTCTTGGAGGAACTCCTTCTCATACCTTGCAAAACAATTTCTTTGTCTTGCACTTTGAATTTCAGCTTCATGGTTTGATAGTTTTGATTAAAATCACCCAAGGATTGAATTCATAGCAAACTAAGAACTAAATCCAACCCATTAATGCCAACAACATAAAACTCATCACTTACCTCACATCCTCCCATAGTGAATCGAAGTTGAGGAATCTTCTTAGTGCATGTGATTGAATGTCCATCCCCAAAAATCACATTGAATCCTTGGAAATTTTCTTCTTGCAAGCCCAATTTAGCAACCAAATCTTCATCAATGAAGTTGTGTGCTACTAAACCATCAATCAATATGGTGACCTTTTTCCCAAGAATATCATCTCTTCACATGGAAAAGATAGAAACTAGGCAATATTGATAGTGTTGCTAAAGTAGCACTTATCACAACCACCTCATCCTTTTTTGTTTGGACTTTTGGATCAATGTTACCTTCATCCTCATCATCATCAGAAACAACTTCAATATCATGAATAAATCCCTTACCTTCTCAACAATGGTTGGTTGTCCATGGTTCCTTGCAATTAAAGCATAATCTCTTCCTTCTTCACTCATTCTTTACTTCAATTTCAGACCTATTTTCTCCCATTCTTGTGCTCTAATTTGCTACCCACTAATTGTTGCTCCTTGCTTCTCATTTGGGGTTTTCATTGAAGGTTGATGTGGACTTGTATGTTGCCTCAAGGATGATGTTTTTGCTTCCCACACTACATATTTTTACCATTTCTGCAAAAATTACAGATTTAGTGATATTTTATAGCATCTTGAAGAGATGGAGGCTCAAAATCCTTCACCAAACCTCTAAGGGGTTCGATGCAACGCTCTCTATGAAAAAAAAAATCATCTTCTCTCACTAATATCTAGAACCATGACTACTAATTTCTGAAAATGTGCAACATACCTTTCCACGGATGCCTCTTGCTTGAGTTGTGCCAACTCCCTGAAGTGTACCTCCGGATCCTTTCTATCAAATATTTTTATTAGCCTTTTGCCAAACTCCTCAAGAGTGGTGATGGAACCATGTCCTTGTGTTATTAGACCATGATACCACCATTCATGAGCCACACCATCTAAATGCAAGGTGACAAATTTAAGGGCCTCTTCCTCAAACATAGGATTCAATGACAAGTATCTAACTTTTGCAACCAAGCTCTAGTTGAACATCTATATGTACCATCAAATGTAGGAAGAGTAATCTTACCCAATCTATGTTGAATATCTTTCCTTGGCTCTTGTGGTTGACTTACCCTTTTTCTTGGCCCTTTGTTCCTCCTTAGTTGGAAAAAATCCCTGAATGAAAGCAAATTCCTTGTGTTGGGATTCAAGGATGCATACTCATCTCCAAAAAGATTGACTTCTTCCACAAACCCGTGTGTAGGTGGCTGCTCTTCCTCCTCTTGTGGCTCATTCCTTTGAAGGAAACTAGCACGAAAGAATTTGGAAGGAGTCTTGTTTGAAACCCTTCCCGCATGATGGCTAAAAGAGCTTCCCTCACCATGATTCCCTTGAGAGTTAGAAAATATCCCCTACAAGGATCTACCCAAATCAGCAATGGCTCTATGACGGAGTCTCTAAGATCTCTCTGTGACTCCTAACAATTTGTTTTGCAACTCTCTGTTACCCCTAGAAAACACCTCATTCATGTAGCTTAACTCATCATTGGGGGGAGGTCTTTCTTCATCATCCATCCCTCCTCTTCTTGGAGTTCTTCTTTGGTATTGATATCTGAAATGTTCTTCACCTCTATCCATGCAAATCTGAAATATGAATATTTCCCTCACAAGATGGGAGGAAAACTAGCTCTGATACCACTGTAATGTCCCCAAATGGGACACTTTGAACCCCAGTTGGATTTAGAGCCAATCCACAACCAAATGCAAACTTATATATATATATATATATATATATATATATATATATATATATATCATATTTTTGTTAGGTAGATCTGAATTTTAAATTGAAAATGTGACTAGGGTATGATGAAACACATAACCAACTGCCCTAATGTAATGAGAGTATTATTCCAATCTAGCTTATTGAATTTATAAAGGCCAAAAACATGCAGATAACTAATGCAAACATAACTTAAATAATTTATTAAATCAGAAATGAGAGTACCATATATGAGTTTTAACAAGGCTGATTTTATTTAATAAAAACCTTTGCAGACCCAAATCTGCAATTACAGCTAAACCGAGGGGTTTGGGCCTCCAGAGAAACACCCCAAACTATGTAGAAAATATGACCGAAAATCATCTTCAAACAACAGGTATCAAAACTGATTTTTATATCCTTCATCTATGCCAAAAAGACCTATAACTCGGGTCATTCCGACTTAACAATATGTTATACTTCAACAAGTTGGTCTCTCGTTGAATATTCAACAAAAAGATGCAACAAAAAGGAAGAGTTTTGGTTCTTCCTTCAAATTCTCATGAGGGTTTTCATCCTCAAAGAAACCAGATGCAAATACTCAATTCACAAGTAATTTTAAGAATTTTTGATGAACATAGAATGCCTCCAACACAAGTCTACTTGTCTTTTTAAAGAACAAAGTGACCCAAATAGCCACTTTCCATGACCAATCAACTCTTTCAATATTAAATGCTTTCTTTTTCCTCCAAAATGTCTTCCTAATGCAAGTCGCATTTTTCTAGAGTGAATAAATTGGCCCATATGCTCTCACATTATTTTTTCATTTACTTTTGCATTCCTAGTGCAAGTCGCACTTTCCTAGAAATAAACAATTTGGCCCAATGTTTTTCACACTGTGTTTCCTTTTTCTATTTTTAAGTTACTAATGAATTATTATAAGTGCATCTAATGTTTTCTTTTACTTTGTTTTTATTTTGCACTTTATAATAAAATATTAGAACTTAAGTCACCCTTAATTTCGTTCCTTAGTCGTTGCAAGTGGACAAAATAGGCTAAGGTTCTTCGTTATGATTATTATAGGAAGCGGGGCATTAGACTATCCTTTTCTTACCCTTTTGGGTCTCTTTTACTTCTTGGGAATATTTTAGTACTTTGAGTCATCCTTCCAATTTGTTAATTATGAAATTCAAACAAGGGAATCATATATATACTTAGTTACTTCTCCAAAATCGGGGCCAAGCACTAAGCATTATCTACTATCACCTAAGCTTGCATTCCAAAGGCACAAGAGCATTTCAAAGGCATACATCTAGCACATCCATACAAGGGAAAAAAGTTGCATCACTCTACATACACAACATAGGAGGGGAAGTTCATTCTATTCCATCTCACACATTTGCATACTTGGAGCATTCTAGATCTAGCCTGCTATCATAGTGCAACTTGCACAAGGGCAACCTAGGGCATCATTACACACACATTCACACAAAACTACATGGAGTATGAGATTTAGTGTAGCGCTCGATCATAAGATCACTCTTCGAGTGACCGTCGAGATTAATCCAACTCCCCATTCTGCATCTTAATTTTTAGGTTTAATGTGTTTTTTTGGGTATGTACAACTAGTTATCTATTTTCCAGGTTACATGTATGACCGAAAAAATTGGAGAAAAACAAGAGTGATAAAAGAGGGCCTACATCGAAGTTCTTGAAGCCCTTAAAAGGATAGAACCCGAGCACTTAAGCGGATAATAGAGCCCGGATCGAGTCACTAGTGCTCAGGCGCTCATGTCCTCATGTGGGCACTTCTTTCCTACACATCTCTGAATCCGTAACCTCCAATGAGTCTTGACGACACTCTTTCCAACTCATTCCAACATTTTCTCGGATCAGATCACTTCCAAATTACTCGAAAATCAGCTAAGTCATCTATCTTTCTCTCTTGCTTAAGGTTTCATATTATTTATTGCTTGTTGCTTTTCCATTTACTATGTATTATCATTTGTATATCATTAGTTATATTAGTTACTCTAAAATTAGATTTAATTCAATTTATATTAAATCATTTGGTGAATCCCAACTCTTAATCAAACACTCAGATCCTTATTTTGCATATTCTACTATTTTTATTCTTCTCTAAACACAAACTCTAGTTGTACCATGACTCCTAAGATCCCTCAAATCTCCTTGTATGAATTACTTCAAATGTACCCAACCTTGTAAAGATGTTCTCCAAAAATCCCTAGACATTATGTACCTCACTCACAATACGCCACCTGCACAAGTAAGTGCCATTTTCGATCGTCTCCCCGATGACCCTATCTGTCCTTATACCACAACTAATCAACCCATTTTTTAGTCCATTCAAGCTTTAAACCAAATATTTCAAGACAAATTTCAAGCTATGTAAAGCACGATTACATCCCTCACAGCTGAAATCCAAATCTCTACAAGTTGTTACTCATCCCATGTTAGTTCTCCTTCTACACCTCATCTTGATCCCATGTCTACTACATGTGCTCATACAAGTGAGGTCAAAGTCTTATCGCAGCAATAAAGCACCTATCCAGTTTGATCGAATGCTAGACACTTTAATTTTTTATTTGCACTACTCGATAATCACCTAATTACTTTCATACCTAATCATTACCACCCCCATCATCGAGTTATTTGTTACAAAAATAGACCATATTGTAATTACCATGGGATTAATGGACATTGTGACGACAATTGTTATGTTTTAGAACAAAAAATACAACATTTGGAGCGTAAGGGTCTCATTTCATTTGCTACACATCATTCTTCTCCACACTCATCTCCAATTACTAAACCCCAATGGGCTCCCAAATCTGATCCCTCCATGTCTAGTGAGCATCACGCCATAATTACTAATGTTCCTTCTCCGGTAAGTCAAGAGCCACCTATCCAACCCAATATCATATCACCTTTAAAAATATTTACCCCATTATCTCCTCCTATTAAGTCATCTACAATATTACCAATCCCAAATATGCAACCAACATCAAAAGAAGAACCACCAATTCCCTCGCCACAAGCCGAGATCCCTCACCAACCTCCTCCAATTAAATGCATAATTCCTCTTTTTATCAAACTAATGCTTATATTAATGGTCGGGACACATTTCAAACTCCGCCACCATGGCATGGTCTCTCTCGCATCATCGTATAAGATCTCCATCTCTTACACACTTTGGGGGCATCGAACTCCCCCATAGTCACATGTTCTAATCAGCAATTACCTACCCATACTATTCACATACACATCTATACATTACTCTTGTTTTGCAATTCACATCAATCTTTCTAGCAGCACTTTCTCTCATCTACACTATGTGCACACCTTGCTACATCTATCTACGATCATATGTTACTCCATACATGTTTTTCTACTCATGTTTATTTATGTATCCATCTATTCATGGTATATTTTTATATAAGTACTATCATTTCGTGCACTATACATACTCTGGCTATTCTTGCTCACAATGATCACATCTATTTTCCAGCAACTCTTGATATACACTTGGGAGGCATCACACTTTCTCCCCCCCTCCATAACTCTTGGTTGTCTCTAGTATCTACTTATAGCTTCTTTACACTTCATGATATGTGCTTCATGATAAATCTTTTCAAGCATTCTCACATCTCTAGTTCCATGGTTCATACTTGACTATTGATGGTCCAACTCTTAAATGAACCTCACATCATCTACACTTCACGATTTGTGCTTCACGCACATCTCTTCTAGACACTCTTACATCGTTGGTACATTATACCGTCATTATCGATGAAGAACTCTTGTTTTATGGTTCATACTTGACTATTGAGGTAGCATTCCTAAATAAACCTCATCTCACACACATCCATTGGGGGTGACTCTTCTCCTATCATTTTCACATCTTACACATCGCAACACACCACCATCATCACACAAGTAGTTGTATATCTTGGGTTACATTTACTCTTGTTAGCTTATTCTACTTACATGTTACACTTTGTTTCCTATGCTAGTTGGATACTTAGTATGTCATTATATTTTTCTATATACACATGTGTGTTCACTTGGTATCTTAAGGTGAATGCAAGACTTTTACAAATTCATACATGATACATGATGCTCGACAACACTTGCTCTTACCAATCCCGCCGAGGCTCTTGGGGCATCTACCTTTGTTGTTGTCTTACTTACACATCATAGGTTCTATCATTTTTACTACTTCCTATCACTCTACTTTTCATTCATTTATACATGCTTTGACATACTATTTTTCCTTATAACATGCTAATGGGTGCTTTATATGTAGCATTTTCCTAGCAGGATCAATACAACTATGGTTCTCTGTTACTTTTTACTTTCTATTGTTTGTCATTGTTTTTGGCTATGCCTTATGTCATGCTTGATCATTGTATTTTTTGTCGTTGTGGCCTTGATTGTCTTGTGACATTGTGAGTGATGTCCCATGTATGC
Source organism: Taxus wallichiana var. yunnanensis (assembly GCA_018340775.1). Taxonomy (NCBI): domain Eukaryota; kingdom Viridiplantae; phylum Streptophyta; class Pinopsida; order Cupressales; family Taxaceae; genus Taxus; species Taxus wallichiana. The sequence goes on along the minus strand of CM031243.1, from coordinate 154,851,616 downwards.
AACCCAATTTTTGTGGTTCATCTTTTCTTCTTCTAGTTTCTTGTTATATTTTCTTATATTGCATGCTAGCTCCTTTTACTAACACTTGATTATATCATATCTTCTTTGCATGTGCCTTGATTTATACCATGCACATCCCCTACCCCCTACGCAGTATCCACTCTCGGATATATATATCAAGATTATCATGTCCTCTCCTTTGGACCGAATCCTACTACATTCGTCGCATGCACCCCGAATGGGGGCATCTATTGGGTGAACAAATCACCATTATAGAAGCTCGAGCTTTAGAAAAGCACAACAAATAAATTAGCACAAAACACATTTTTCGAATGGTCAGAAATCAGACTTGGATCACAAATATAGAGTAACAAGAGCCCTGAGTCTGAAAGAGTAGCAGTGTGTGCTTATGTCCCCCCGGGCACTTTTGTCTGGGTGAAAAACAATCATTCTTCTCATATCATCACAATCTCCAGCATTTTTCAAATCAGTTCTCAAAGTAGAGTGCACTTGCCTCCAGATTCTACATAATGCACTCTATCGATTCAACATAACAGAACAATAGGTTACAAATTAGGGATGTACCATATGTAGTGGTGCTTATTGGGAAGCGGCGTGGAAGGAGAGAAAAACCAAACATACTCTCTCCCCAACACTCTTCTCTTGGCGTGAGATCACCCAAAATACTTGCTCTTGGCATGAGATTGCCCAAAAAACTCACTCTTGCATGTGAGATCACCCAAAAAAATCGCTCTTGATGTGAGATTACCCAAAACCTCACCATTAGCATTCAAATCCAGCAACTCAAAGCAAAAAGGACAATTTTCTATCTCACACTCTCTTACACATCAGGTGCACTCTTTCCTTTACACACATATTACTATGATTTTTCACATACAAAACTTTGACTACTTTCTTGCTCTTCTTTTTGCAAGTCCATCCTTAATATGCAACAAGAAACAACTCACATCAACAAGCACAAGCTCCAACATCACGCTATGATGCATACACTTCACCCATAGGGTCTACTTCTCTTTCCTAGTCTACACACTTCACATTGTGATCACTTCATGCTTCACTTGTCCACTCGCACGCTATCGGCAACACTCTTCTCTATAGGATTACAAGGTACGTATCTTCTATCTACTTTATGTTATCGAGTATTCACTCAACAACATAAAGTGGGGTCAAATGTAAACACAAAATCTATGCGCTTTTGTGCATTTTACATCTTAAAGCATACTAATATACATGATTCCTAAGCAAGAAAACTAGTGGTTAACAACTCCTTTTGGCCTTTTACTTTATCTATTGCTTTTTTTGCTCTTATACATCTTAAGCCCCGTTGTAATTTGACATATTCATCTTTTATGGCCTCAAACACTAAGCCCGAGATAGGACAGAGCGCCCAAGCGCTCATGTCCCTCCTGGGCACTCCTGACCCTCTCTATCCTTTTCTTACCCTTTTGGGTCTCTTTTACTTCTTGGGCATCTTTTAGTACTTTGGTTGGCCTTCAGTTGTCAATTACAAAATTTAAATAAGGGAATATATATATATACTTAGTTACTTCTCCAAAATTAGGGGCCAAGCACTAAACATTATCTATTATCACCTAAACTTGCATTCTAAAGGCACAAGAGCATTTCAAAGGCATACATCTAGCACATCCATACAAGGGATAAGGGTTGCATCACTCTGCATACACAACATAGAAGGGAAGTTCATTTTATTCCATATCACACATTTGCATACTTGGAGCATTCTAGATCTAGTTTGTTATCATAGTGCAACTTGCACAAGGGCAACCTAGGGCATCATTACACACATATTCACATAGAACTACATGGAATCTGAGATGTAGTGTAGCGTTCAATCGTAAGATCACTCTTCGAGTGACCGCCGAGGGTCAATCTAACTCCCCATTTTGTATCTTATTTATTAAGTTTGATGTGGTTTGTGGGTATGTGTAGTTAATTATCTATTTTACAAGTTACAGGTATGACCAATGACACCGAAGTGAAACCAAAGAAACAAAAGAAGACCAACATCGAAGTTCTATAACCTAGAAAAAAAAGGATAGAACCTAAGCACTTGAGTGGACACTAGCACCCATGTGCTCTTGTCCTCTCGTGGGTGCTTTCGTCCCACATCTCTCGAATCCCAGAACATCCGGTGAGCATTGACGACACTCTTCCCCACTGTTCCTTAGCTCGGATCACTTCCGGATTACTTGGAAATCAGCTAAGTCATCTATCTCTCTCTCTTGCTTAGGGTTTCATATTTTTTTTTTTGCTTGTTTTTTTATTTATTGTATATCCTTAATTCTGATAGTTACTCTAAAAAGAAGATTTAATCCAATTTAAATTAAATCAAGTAAGGAAATAAGAGAGATTGTTTGGTAGCTAAATTGTCGAGGATATCAAGCGGATCAGCCCACCCAAGTTTGATGGAACAACCTTGGGGATGGAGCTGAGAATTGGTTGAGTGAGATGGAAAAGTATTTTGAAATAAGGGACTTTTCGGAAGAAACCAAAGCAATTTGGGGTGTTTTCCAACTCTCCAATGAGGCATCCTCTTGGTGGGATAACCGAAAGATGGAGTTAGGAATTAAAATTGTTAATATCACAAGGAAACAATTCAAAGTTTACTTCGTCAATGTTGGTTGCCTCGGTTGTACTTTGACCATAAAATGTTTGAGTTTCAGAACCTAACACAAGGTAAATTGAGTGTGGTAGAGTATTGGGAATGTTTCACCAAGCTACTGAAATATGTACCACAGTACCAAAAAGATGAAAAATTCATAATTTGTAAGTTTATCATGGGGTTGAACCCAAATATAGGAGAAGTAGATGTGCATGGACCATCTACTATGGAAGCAAAGTGTTTCGAAAAAACCATTAGGCAAGAATAGAAACTGCAAGCAATTTCAACTCATAGAGAAGAAAAGCGTAAGAAGAGTGTCATCTCACCTGCACCATTAGCTCCTAGAAAAACATGGTGGAAAAAGGAAGGCAAAAAATGAAAACTGACAAAAATAATATCGCAACTAAAACTGCTGCAAATACAAGGAGAAATGGGCAAAACAATGTTGTTAATGAAAACAAATTTAAAAGGAAAGGGCTTGTAGTTAGATGTTTTAAATGTGGTGGTGACCACTATGCTAATAATTGTCCCCAAAGGAATCAGGGAAACAATTAACAGCAAAGGATTCATAGTGCAGTGGCTAACCACCAAGCTAAGAAACAAGCTACTCCTATTAAAGTGTCAGGTAAGTTATACGGACTTCTTGTTACTATTTTATTTGACATCGGTGCAACCAAGTGCTTTATTTCTAGTAAGTTAGTTGGAAAACTATCTAAGAAAGTTGGATATATGGAAAATACATGGAACTATAATATGGGAATGATGTTATTCATATGGTAGACCAATGTATGTTTGACGCATCAATATAATTATCTAGTTTTAGCATTGAAATTGACCTCTATGTGACTCCTTTAGGGTCTTATGGCATTATTATGGGAGTGAAATGGTTGTCCAAATAGAATACAACAATAGACTATTTCGATAAATGAATATAATGATAACATACAAAAACATCTAGCATTTAGGGCATAAAAAGAGGTTTTGAAGTTAGACAAATTTCTACAATGCAGCTTAAGAAAGATAAAAACAAAGGTTACATGTTGTATGCAATCAAAAATTATGGTTTTATGAGGAAGGTAAGAATTCCTTGGAGGATTTTCCATTGTTATAGAGTACATGGATGTCTTTCGGAAGAATTACTGGACTTCCTCTTAAACATGAGTTTGAATTTACCATTGACATCAAACCTAGAATTGAACCAATATCAAAAGCACCATATAAAATGACAACATAGTTAGTTGAACTAAAACACAACTTCGCAAACATTTGTCTAAATGACTGATATGACCAAGTGTGTCTCCTTGGGAGCACCAGTCATTTTTTTAAAAAGAATGATGGAATGTTAAGACTATGCATCGATTATCACATGCTTAACAAAGCTACAATAAAGAATAGGTATCATTTTCGAGGATTGATGACCTTTTCGATCAGATGAGAGATGCATCTATTTATTCAAAGATTGATTTATGATCTAGTTATCATCAACTAAGGATAAAGGATGAAGACATTCATAAGACAACGTTTAGAACAAGATATGGGCATTATGAGTTACTATTTTACCTTTTGGACTCACTAATGCACATGTTGCATTTATGAATCTTATGAATAATATTTTTCAAGAATACTTAGATAAATTTGTGTTAGTTTTTCTTGATGATATTTGATTTATTCTAAAAACATAGAAGAACACAATGAACACTTGAGAATAGTGTTATATGTGCTTAGAAAAAGGAAATTGTATGGTAAGATTTTGAAATATTATTTTTATGTAACGAAGTGTAGTATCTTGGTCACATCATAAAAAATATGAGTTCTCGTTAACCCATCAAAAATCAAATCCATTATTGAGTGACCAACACCCAAAAACCTACATGAAGTAAAAGTTTCATGGGTCTATCTGGTTACTACAAAAAAATCGTAAATGATTTCTCAAGAATGGTCGAACCAATAACTTTATTACAGAAAAAGGATAAGAAGTTTCTATGGAATGATAAATGTGAAAATGCATTTAATTTTGAAGGAAAAACTTACAACACACATGTTTTGAAGGTTTTGGATCCCAATGGAAGCTTTATTGTGGTAATTGATGCCTCGGGTGAAGGTTTGGGTGGAATACTTCTTCAAAATGATCATGTAATTGCTTATGAAAGTAGAAAACTAAAGGTGCATGAGCAGAATTATGTTCCCCATGACTTATAATTAGAACATGTCATAGTTCATGCCTTACAAATTTGGAGGCATTATTTCTAGGAAAGCCATTTGAACTGAAAATAGACCATTTGGGGTTGAAATACATCTTTACGCAGCCAAATTTGAATGCAAGACAGTGTAGGTGGCTAAATTTTTGTCCCAATATGAATTTGATATTAGTTACATCAAAGGAAAAAAGAACCGTGTGGTTGATACGTTGAGTCGGGAAGTCTATTTTTTATTGTGACCCTCAAAACACAATTTAAGGAAGAAGTAAAGAAACAACTGCAAACTGATATGTATTATCAACATGTGAAAATTGTGTTAGCAAAAATCTAAATGATAGGAGATACAAAGGTTTTAAGTTTGATAATGAAGGAGTCTTGTGATATGAAAACAGAGTTTATGTACCTTTGGGAAATGATCTTAGAATGAAAGTCATGAAGGAATTTCATGATGCACCATATTTTGGGCATCCCAGAGTAACGAAATTGTTGGTTGATGTAAAAAAATAGTATTTTTGGAAAGGAATGAAAGATATGATGAATTATGTTGCACATTGTCTTGAATGTCAATGTGTTAAGGCAAAGCACATGCATCATGTTGGTATATTATATCCTCATAGCATTTTGCATTATAAATGGAAGGTAATCAACATGGATTTTGTGCAAGGACTATCATTATCCAAAAACAAGCATGACATGATTTTGGTAGTGGTTGAAAACTGACCAAAGTAGCTCACTTCATACTGGGAAATCTAAAGGATGATTCCTTGTACTTACAAAATAGTTTGTGCATGAAATCTTTAGATTGCACATGGAGTTCCGGAATTGATCATTTTGACGTGGATCCTATAGATGACCTCTGGTTTTAGAAAACTTTAAACTCGACATTGGGAACAAAATTGAACTTTAGTTTAGCCTACCATCCAAAACAGATGGTCAAATAGAAAGAGTTAACCAAGTTATGGAGGATATGCTCAAAATGTATTGCATGGATCAACAATACAAATGGGAGAATATCTATCATTGGTTGAATTTTCCTATAATAACACTTACCATTCTTCATTGAAAATGTCTCCATTTGAAGTGTTGTATGGGAAAGTGTAGAAATCCTATTAGTTGGGATAACATGGAGGACAGAGAGAGGTAGTGGGTCCAAGAAATGTTAACAAAAATGGAAAATCAAGTAAAGCTCATTCGTGAGTGGTTGAAAGAAGCATCCGATAGGCAAAAAAAAGCTACGCTTATTTTTTAAAAAATTGACAAAAATTTGAGCAAGGAGATAAAGTTTTTTTAGGGTAAAGCCCAAAAAAGAGCTCTATTACGTTTGGCAAGACTTTCACAAATTGTCACCTAGATATGTGGGACCTTTCGAAATTCTAGAAGTTATAATTCGAGTGGCCTACAAAGACTAACATTACCTCCCGCATTGTCTAGAATGCATGATGTTTTTCATATTTCTTTGCTTAAAAATTATGTTTCAAATATAACACATGTCATAAATGGAACTCATTATAGGTTCAAGACACGAGGAATTGTCATGGTTGAACCAATCTAAGTGTTGGAAACTTGCAGGTTGCATCTTAGAAATCGTGATATTGCACAATGCAAGGTCCAATGGGACCAATATTCGAGGACAACACAACTTGGGAAAACTTGGATGAAATGAAAATTGCATTTCCTTTTTTGTTTCAATAAACAAAACAATTACTTGATTATTTATTATGGATTTATGATATATTATTTGATACTTATGATGACTACAATGGCAATTTAAGTTATATTGTTGATTGATTTTAAATAATTTGTTGTGATAAGGTTGATTACAACCAAGTTTTATGAATTATGATTGACTAAAATTATGAAAATTTTCAAATTTTTATGAAATAATGAATCTGTTTTCTTTTTGCATTGATGTCAAGCTTGTTTTCAATTGATATGTTTGATAATGTTTAAGTTTAAATCATCGGGACGATGATTCTTTTAAGAGGGAAGTATGTCACACCTGTATTTAATGTATTTTTCGTCATAAGGTTGAGATGATTTAACTTTATGTTGATGCAATATGCTACAATGAGCGGTGGTGGATCGATATGAAGCGTTTACAAGTTGACATTAATAACATACCTTGTTATATGATGTTAACAAACGAAATAATTAATAATATAATGTTTATTGTAATCAATTGTCGTATATATATATACATATATACATATACACACACACATATATATATACATATATATACATATATATATATATATATGTATATATATATATATATATATATATATCCTTTATGTTTGAAGGTATTTTTATTAATGACCACCTTGTTTGGTTGGCATTTTTGTAAGGTTTAATTAAAGCTCCACCGTTGTTTTGCATTGTTTTTAAGGTTATATTGCAATGGTTAAGGTTTATAATGTTTTAATTTGTATTAGACCCCATTGCATGGAAATTGTTTAAAATTTTAAAGTATATGGAGAGCATTGTTAGACCAAAAGCATTTAACCATGGTAATGGGCTAAAGTTGGTCTTAGACCATGATTGCATTGTTTATTGATTTATGGTCATCGACCACTTGGTATAAGGTTAATGTTTATTGATTAATGTTTAATATGGTCTTAGACCATTCGAATGACATGCAAAGTTAGTAAGTTTTAGAACTATTTTTGGATTAGAGGTTTTGGGTTTAATGGCCACGACGTGGCACTATAAGTTTTTAATGGAAATTAAAGAATGGAAATGGTTCTTGGGAACTAGTAGATTCCTGGAAGAAGCAAAACATGCAAGTTTCCCCCCATTTACATTTTAGCATAGCTATTGTTTGTTTTGGTCTTGAATTGAGCATGGAGATTTTTGTGGAGGAATTTTGGAAATTTGTTTGGAATTTATACATGCATGCAAATGTGAAGCTATTTTTAATGGCATGTTTTTATTTAAAACATTGTCTAGGATATTTTTGGAGTTTTAGGTGGGCATTCGAGTTGATATTTCAAGAAAAGTTGGAAGAAAGCGTAAAGGCAAACCAGGCATGGGTTTTCTCACTCTCATTCTTGTTGTTTTTAATATGAAATTTGGAATATGTTTTGGTTTTAATCTTTAAAAACTGCATTGTTTCTTCATTTTTTTATAAATAAAAGTTAGGACAGGAAATGGGTTTTCGGGTTTATTACTTTGTTTGGAATTTTGAGGAATATGCTTGCAGAATGTATATTTTAATCAACTCGTTAGAGCTTGTTGGTAGAGGTTTTGTCTTGAAAGTAAATGGTTGAAAATTTGTTGTTTTTAAAACTAGAACATTTTCGTGTTTTTAATGTGAAAATTTTTAAAGGAATATAGGTAATATTTGGAAAATGATTATGGGTTTTTTCAGAAATATGGGATGATATTTGGATTTGTATTCAAATTTGTTGAAATGGGTCTAGATTTATATGGAAATATGGAGTTTATTTTTGTTTGGACTTTTATAGGAACTCATTCAAATGGCTTTATTAAGGTTAAAACATGTTTTAATATTTGAAAGCTCTCTTGGAGTTGGTTGATTTATGTATTGGTCAATTTTTAAATCTTCTTTGGTTATGAGAACACCACTTAGCTTGAAGTGAGTTGTTAATATTATGTTAAAGGTTCTCTCTCTATTGTGAATGGACTAGTTTCACTCTCTTCTTCACTTATTCAAATTGGGTAGCCATCAAGATCTTGGCACAAAATGACGTTTAGAACTATAATTTGATTTGATTAAAAAGGATAGATAAACATAGCTTAAATAAAGCCTTGTTGAGTTAGATTGCTTTAGTATCTAATCATTGGTTGTTGAGATTGTTATTTACTCTTATCATATATGTTTCACGAGTTGGGAAGTGAGTTATTGTGATTTAAGTTGATGGCAGATATTCCCATTTAGTTATCATTAGGCTTAATTAAGTATGAGTGCATCCTAGATCATTCATATATTTGATGATATAGTTGTTATTAAGTGTTTAAAAACGTATGACTCTCTCTCTCTCTCTCTCTCTCTCTCTCTCTCTCTCTCTCTCTCTCTCTCTCTCTCACACACACACACACACAAGTAGGATGGTTTTGACACGCATTGTAAACTTGAAACATTTTGGCTAATATTGAAATGTTATTAAGTTGAAACATGACTTTGGGAACTTACTATCTATGGGAGATTTAACTCATCATTAACTTGATTGATAGCATTGACTTAAGCTCTTAAAGAGCATGTGTGTTGATATATCTATGACCATGTGTTTTTATCGTTCTTGGAAAGAAATGAGTCTATGGAAAGAAATGAGTCTAAGGAATGAAAGAGGTGATATGATAGTTTTGATTCTCTAATAACATCAAGATAAAGGATGTTCTTTTATTGAGGTTAGTAAATTTGGTATGAAGGTTTAGACATAAATAGAATGAATTTATGTTTAATGAGTCTAACGATTGTTGAACATAACATCCTATACATTGATTTAGTGTTTATTTTATATTCATTCTTAGTGATATGGTGAAAGTTCATTAAGGATGCTATGATAAATAAACCTTTTTGATTCTTTGATTAATGATTGTGTTAAAAGACTTACTATTTGATTTAAAATTATGGATCGAAGAGAATGATTTGAAAACATGTATTTAATATGAAGTAACATTTCATTTTGTATGTAATATAGTTATTTTATTAATAAACTAGGATGTTTATTTGTTTCAAATAAGTTAACCTTAACTTATTCTATTATTTCATTTAAATACAACAAGAATATGAGTTAGTTAACTCATGTCAGTTCTTTGAACTAACCCATATATACATTTTCTCTCTCCTACAGTTTGCAGGAAGGAATGACATTCATGAAGTGATTGATTGGATTGTTTACGCATGATTACATCATGTAATATTTGTTTAAAATACAATAAGGATTGTTGTATTTATTTGTTAATGTGAATGAATCATCTTCACAAGTTGATAAATGGCATTTTGCCTAATGTACTGTCATGATTAATTGTATATCCTTATTTATGAAAATAATGGGTTATCCTTATTAAGTTTTTAAACAAATATGTTGGTGATGAATATAGAAAGATAAAGACAACTACATAATAAAAACAACATAAAGTTATTGGTATCCAAATAACTCTCCTAGTTACTTGGATAACTTATATTTTCATTCTGACTCTGATGTTTCACATTTCAGGTTGCGCGCACTCAAGATTGTTCTTTTGATACCTTGACACAATTGCAATTCCTCTACGCGCCCTTACGTACCTCCTGCTTCTCCCTCTGCATTCTATTATCTCCTTCCATTTCCCATTTACGCCTTCCTCATGCGCACCCGCCTTCTTTCCTATCCTATCGCGCACTCCTTGCGCACACCTCTGTAGATTGGCCTTCCAAATCGCCAAGTCCCTCGCATGCCTTCGCATTTGCGTGCCTTGCACTTCCTCTTTTCCTTGCGCTCCTTCGCGCACCCCCTTTTCCTCCTATCGCCACATGCCATTCCTCATATTGAATGCTCGTGCCCCTTCCCTAGAGTTGTTCCCTGCAAGTATTCTCCTATTCCTCCCGCACGCGCACCTCGCGCCCGCCTTCCTTTGTTTCCCTTTCGCGCGCCTTCCTTTTGCTTCCGCGCCTTGCACCTTCTTCTACACCAGTTATTGTGCCACATCATCTGTCAGACTTGAGTGTGCTACACGCAACCTATCAAAGCGTGCCAACAGGGTGCCAAATCCGACAACCAACCGGTTTGTGACACGTGGCGTAAAACGAAAAAATCAGATGAATAGTTAGTCGATTTCCTCAGTCAATTAGCGTGCGCCACATGTTATTGCGTGTCGAGCGACCTATAAACTTCTCGACGGCCGATAGCTTCACATTGCAGTGCTTATATTCTTGCGCTCTGGTCTCATTTGAAAGCTGGTGACACAAGCTACACATTGGACTATTCAAATTCAAATCTAGGTGGGATTTGGTAGGCGAAAAATAGGGAAACGTCTTTTTGATCATCAATGCACACATCTAATCAACCTCAACCACCAGATTTCAATCGATCTTGCTTTCTTCCTTCTTCTACATGCCAAACAAACATGGGGAAGTGCATCTAACAACCTTGCAGGTAGTTTTGCAAGCATTTATCACTTGTTGGTGGTTGAAGATTTGAATCTAAGTTTCCCTCCTTTTCTCCTTCTCTTCTCTCCTTCTTCTATAAATAACAAGAGTTGGACTTTGTAAAAGGATCCCTCTTTGTCAGAATAAAGACACCATGCCAAAATGGTGGCCGACTTCCCACGGGTCTCAGACCTTGGCGTGGTCTTTGCAATGTATTCTCGCCTCTTGTCGTGAATGTAAATGACTGTGCGTCCCTTAAGCAATAAAATCGTGTTTTGTGGAACTCTTGTCTTCCCTTTCTTGTTTTCATTGCATCTCGCCTCTCTCTGTGTGCGTTTTCTGGAATGTTGTGCGTATTCCTATGGTTGCAGTCCTCGTGTTCATGTGTTGCGCGTGCTGCAAGGTCGAGCCCGTGTGTTGATCTATGGTGTGTGGTGTCCACCCTCTCTCCCCACACCCGCTCTATTTCCCTCGCCGCTCAAGTAAATAGATCGACCCTTTCCCTAGCGCTATCGCCTCCCTTAGCTTAGGATTTTCCCTTTCTGCACATCCTTCTATCCTTGGTCCCTTGGCATGTTTAGTCTAGGATTTGCTTTCAGCATTAGGAGTAGTAGTAGCGTTAGAGGTAGGTAGAGGAACCGGCCTTCTCCAGGAGATCCGTCCCAAGCGCACAAGGTCCCACAACTTGGGGACAGTTCCATTGTGGTCTCAAACAACTCGGCTCTTCTAGATCCGAGACGCGGGTGCAAGTTTGAATGACCAACAATTATTATTGTACCTTCTAAAATAAATTGGACTAATCGTATTAATTGATGAACTTATGAGTTATGAATGGATATACTCAATGCGAGACATGGTTAGTAAACCTGTACTTAACGATGAATACTACGTTATGTTAGTTCGAAAGGAGGAACTAAAGAAATATGGTAATTCATAGAGTTACTATTATCCTCTTTTGAGAAACTAATATCGTGAAGCGATACATTATTACATGTTTTAAAGATGAACTTATTTACTTTATCTTTCATGGATAATTAACAGTGTAAACAAAGTGGTGTTATGTACCATCATCTTTTCGATAGAATCCTACCCGTGCGCTGACTTTGGATGGCTATGTAAAAGGTAGTGAGGACGTAATGACGAAAGTCATTACGTGGTCACTATCTTTCCCATAGGGATCCTAAGGTGGAATTGATAGGATCCTTTTGATTAGAAGGGTGAGTCATGGTTTCTACTTCTTCAAAACTAAGACTTAATTTCTTAAACAACAAAATAAAATCTAGATAATTGTGTAGAGATGGTTGTGCAGTGACGGAAGACAAGTTTCGTTGACTTGTGTGCGGTCACGAAACTAAGCTTGCAAAACAACGCTTGAATCTTTGGCCAAAGTAGTGTAACTAGTTGATTACATTGTCTGTTCACCATTCCCCTAACTCATTGTGTTGGATACCGGATGGAATGCAGCTTGTATGTTTTCCAGGTAGACACTTAGGAGATGCACATAGTTCTCATAACCTACTAAAGGTTTAACCAAAAGTATACAAGTTATACACACTCAGGTAGAGTGAATTTAAGGAGATCAAGAAGATCTAGTTGACCCTTACAGTTGCACATGGTTATCATTTGTTATCAGATGGATTGTAAACATTTAATTATGTTGGATTCAATTGATGCAAGCTGAAATCATTGAAGACATTAATTATACTTAAGGGATTTTTTTTTTTAATCCCTTAATTTGGATGAATCATAACATGGGTGTTACATCATGCACCCCAAAAGAGTGGGGCAAACATTGAGTGAACATTTTCACCCTCCCAAAGAATTACAGAACACATTTCCAAAACACATACAACATGACCAAAACAAAAATCAATTACAAGACAGGCAAAAACAAACTTGGCCACAAGATTTAACATGGACACAAGTGCCTAGCTCGGACAAGAACTCCTTGGCACTAGTGTCCTACTTGGGCGCTCCTATCCTGGGGGAAAAAAAGTTACACAACAATTTCAAAAGTTGCCTGATCCACTGATTTTCTCCAATTTCAGCGATTACACACCCAATTTTAGATTGCAATCAGTCACTAATAGGAACTAACTACTAATTCAAGAACCAAAGCAGGAACTAAATAAGGGAATGACACCTAGGGCATATGCAACAAAGCAATATGCCTAGTGCCTTTGTGTCACCCAAGGCAAGTTACAAATCAGTTTTGTGATCATCTGCAATGGCACTTATCCGTAGGGAAGCGTCAACAGTGGGATAGCAAAATAGACTGCGCTCTCCCAATACACTTTCCCTTAGCGACAACAGAGGCCTAAATCCGAAGTTTAGCGTTGGGATGCTCAAATCCCTAGTTTGGCAACATGACACCCAAATCCTTTGTGTTATTCCAACCAGCTCCTAAGCATCGAGTCTACAAGCAAGAACAAATTTCTACCCCTTTCTCTTTCAACACTCCAGGCTTACTCTAACCCCTTGGTTTAGCTTTTCCAATACACATTTTTATTTTACACATTTTTTAAGTTCAATTGCATTTACCTAGAGCATTGACTACATCAGTTTTCTTTTGCAGGTCTTATCATATCCCAATGAAGACACAAAGACACAAACAACCATGAAGCAAATCTCAAGCACGCTCCGACAAAGACAATACTCCATGGAACTACCCGCATGCATCACCATCACTCCATGCACATAAAGGCCACACCTATGATCCTTATCTTTCCCTCTCCTTGAATTTTCACATTATTATTCCATTTAGCACGCTATAACACTCATTTGGCATATTATTGGGTACAATCTTCATTCAACTCTCCAAGATATGCTTTTTTGTTCTATTTTATGCTACCGAATCCTTATTCACCAAATAAAGTGGGGGAAAATGTAGTCACTAAATCACACACTTATTATGTACATCTAACCTTTAAATACTTCATTTATATGCATGATTCCTAAGCAAGAGAATTAGTCGTTAACACCCATTTTCTTTGACATGGCTTTTATCCTTTTCATCTTTATTGTTTGTTTCAATTGACAACTTAAAGTTTTGCACACTAGCCAACATCTTACTCAGCTCTAATTTCATTGTTTTATCTTTCGACACCTGTATAGGACCGTTCATTAGGGACAAGAAAGCTCAAGCGTTACTATCCTCTTTGGGCCCCCCATGTCCTCTTTACCTCTTTCTCTAGTCTTTCGAATGTTACTTATTTCTTGTCTTCGTTTATCCCTCTTAGTTGGTCTTTCACTTGTTAATGATGAAACTTAAGCAAAGGAATCATATATATACGTTTCATTTAACCTCATGAGGGGACAAACATTCAAGAAGCACATATTATTACAAAGAGCTAATATTTTCTATCTACTACACCAAGGACTACATTTTGGAATACATACTTCACTGCATATGAGGGTTTATTCTGAATTCCATACCACACATTTGCATTTGGGACAAAGTAGTTGTAGCTCACTATCTCTTTGTGTGATTGGCACTAGGGCATCCTAGCTCAAGGGACACTATTCCAATCACACATACACAAACTACATAGAGTCTAAAATGTAGTGCAACGCTCGGTGACAATCACATTGGGGTGACCACCGAGGTCAGTTTGACTCAAAAATATGCATTATTTTATTCATCTAATGTGTGCTTGAGTATTATGCATGTATCTAAGGTTTATTTTGCATGTTACATGTGCGACACAACAAACAAGGAGAGACACTAAGCGACACAGAAGGAACCAAATCTCAAGCATTCTCGCAGACACCAACGCCCAAGCAGCCATGTCCCATCCCAAGACACAAGCACCCAAGTGGCCCTATCCCATTCCAAGCGCTCTTGTCCCTAACATTGTTGCAGTCCAGTTCCAGAATTAGAGCTAATACAGATCTAAAATTTGTCTTTCCAACATATTCATCAATCCAGACCAACGGTGGCCAACTGAGTCATTCTACAAACCCTATCTATCACTCTTATTTGCATTCCCCGCACGATCTTACTTGAATATCGTTACATCTATCTAATCTGTGGTGTCCTTATCTTAGATTTATATTTTATTAAATCAAGCCACATGATTTGAATCACCCTCCAATATAGGTCACATCCTTTCTCTAAAAAATGCAATTGTTTGGGAATATCTAGTTACTCCTTACTCATGAGTGGTGTAGAGTCCACTAATTTTGATTAAACCATTTCTTGGTTTCAGATTTGACTCTAGATTTGTCTCGTCTTTGACATATGTTTCAACATTGCTTTCTGTTTTTGCTATGTACTTCTCTTGATGGATTTTTCGAATTTGTTGTTATCGCAGTCATTGTCGTCTTTCTTGTTCCATCAATCAAGAAGGTGGCTGTCTAATTCTTCGATCCACTCCTAGGTGTATTGTATTATTTTATTGCCTTTGTTTGAAATCAAAGGCGTCAATTATTTCTCATACGGCGTCGATCTTCTTGGCGAAACCTCTTTGCATTCCTTCATAACTTCTTTTGTCGTTGTGCCTCATGGTTACGTTCAGCACAAAGATATTATGAGACAATGCAGTGACTCTTCATCAATGGTTCTTGTCAACCAACATTGACTTCTACCAGCCATTGGCTTCACCCGACTTAAAAAAGGAAAGGGTGCCAAAATGTTTGTTATACAAACTTTACTAAAACAACACAAATTACATAATAGTAAATGCATATCATTAGTAAATTACAGAATAGTAATTAGAGTAATCACATCTTTATTTCATTAGTGCTCAATACAAATAGTTTGGTACAGGAAGGACCTCAAACACAACACCCTTACCCTGACATACAACATTTTATTTAGATGACAAAACTCAACAGTTTTTGGTTAAACACGACCGTCAAATACTGAACATAGCTACAGAATCATTACGATACTTCCTAAAGCCAACAAATACAATCATTAACAGGATAACCACATCAGCTCCGCAAACATGTAATTAATAAGACGTTGATAACAATGACAATACTAACATGACAGTTTACATAAGACTTGTTGGGAATTACCATTTCCTTTTTAATTGCAATGTTTTATGGATGTTGCCAATTTGTTTGTTTGAATTTTAATTTGAGTCTGCTTCTTTTGGCCTTGTTCAGTTTCCCAGAAATTTCGGTATGGTTGTCAATTTTGAGATGTTATCTTGGGTTTGTTATTGGGTTTATCAAGATCTAGTCAAGTTATGTTAGAGTGGTCAACTGGATGTTTTTAGCCAACTTTTTGTCGGTGAGGGTCCTAATTTAAACCTCTGTTTAATCAATTAAAAAAATGCTGAGTTTTTATTTTCAAGAGATAAATATGGAAAGTTTAATGTAAGGTGTGGATTGACTGTGGTAATTAAATGTAAGGTATTAAAAATTCAGTCTGGTCATATTGGTCGTGTTTATTGACTGTCTTAGAAAAAATAAAACTAACACTGGCCAAGAGCCATTACTAAATCTTCCTTGGCTTCGGCATTCGTACATACAAGTCAAAAATAGAGCAGAATTTACATACTCTATTTTGTAATTGTTGGCCATACAGACTTCTTACCAGAGGTCTTCTGGTTCAGGTACATGAAAGATTTTAAAAGATCACCACAGCACTCTGAACAAGGAAGAAGTTTAGCCACTTTTAAATGGCTGGATAAGACTGGAGTACATAATTTTGACAAATCTTGATTCACTATGCTTGCTCAATCAAATTTTCAGCGATCAATGTGCCGACACGCTCCCGCAAAGAGCCCTAGATATATTTCCAGGCTTGTTCAAATTGAAAACCACAACTACAGAAAAATTGATAATATTGCAAGTCAGTTGCAAGAAACAATGACTTCAGATAATTAGGGAATCATCATATGATGTAACAGTGACTTACCAGGTATGTTATTTTCCTGACATAGGGTTATTGCTGTTAGATCCATCACCAATAGATCTCTAGATGTGACATCACGATAAGTAATAAAATCAAGAAGTGAGGCATCGGGATAAACTCTTGGATCATTGTCATAGACTCCATCAACATTTGTTGCTTTCAACACAACCTCAGCATTTACTGGATAAACCCGAGTTCCATAATCAGATGCATAAAACACAACCCAAAGATACTTCCATGTCACTCTTAAGACAATTATATTGATCTTTATACAGTTACTTTTTAAGAGAGTAAATGTAGAGAATATTACTTTCAGCACAACGCAAAGCTGCTGCAGTATCTGTTGTAAAAAAGGGATTGCCAGTTCCAGCAGCAAAGATGACAACTCTCCCCTTCTCCAAATGCCTGATTGCTCTTCTGCGTATATACGGTTCAGCAACTTCTGACATCCGAAATGCAGTTTGAACACGAGTTGGAATGCCAATGCTCTCCATTGTAGCTTGTAAAAAAATTGCATTCATAACAGTCGCCAGCATCCTGCAAACAGTTCCTCAAGTTTTACAGTCTTACCATTTTTCCAAAATCCCATATCTCATAAATATGCGTAATTGATTTATGCCCATTTTTAATTACAATGCAATGCAACGCTTAAAAGACGTCATCAAAAAACAGCATTATTCCACTTCAATTAACAAAATGGCATTATAGAACACTCTCAAGAAAAGGGTTTTTATAAACATATTCATCACTAATTATTTGTAAATTGTACAGCCTTCTAACGAGGCAGAGTTGGAAAGTCTAGTTCTGCACTATATTATATAATATAAGCGAGCGTAAGACTCAAAACTCGGTGGAAACTGTTATCCCAAAAACCAACCCCAGGCCATTTTGGGTGCATTGACAGGTCATGGATCAGGTAACTCCAAAATCTCACAGTTATGGGCAAACATCATGTTTTGGGGTAAGTCTCAGTCTTCAGGGCACTGCTCTCCCTCTTGTAAAGCCTAACAGTCCAACACTTAGCCAATTTTTTGCAAAATTGGGTCAAACTGGGTAAGGATCAGCAAATTCGGATTTTGGAGGAACGGGGGAACTGTTTTTTTGTTCCTCCTGTTCCCGATTTACCGCCTTGGCCACATACATTAGAATCGGGTGAATTGGGGTTTTCAGGCACTGTCAGAACTGTTCCAAAGATCCATTAGTTCCCCACATAACCTATACAACCGACCGAGTAGAGAACTTGGGCACAATGATTGGATATGGCGGAGTTATATGGCACAGACGGAACAATTCATTTGTTCATCGTATTGGTCAACAAGCAAACCAAAGCGGCAGGGTCAAATGGGCATTTAATCAGCAATGTCGGGGTTATCGGGCACTAACAGAACCAAGGGAACAGTTCTCATGTTCCCAAGGTTCGTCGATCAACTGATAGGGGACAGGATAACACGGGGCAAGTCATCGGAGATACTAGGCATTGAAGGCACAATTGGAACAGTGTCGACTTTTCCATTGTTCGTCGATCGCCGCGATCGCCAGCGCAGTGGTGGACAGGCCAAAGCACAAGCGGTGAAGTTGACATTTCAAGGCCCGGTGAGAACTGTTCCACGGTTCAATGAGTTCTCTGAAACCCCAACTTCTACGCCCATTGCACACGCAGTCGGAAAATCAGGCCCGGGGCACAAATAGAACAATTCCGCCCTTCCCTACCCCTCCAATAATCTGATTAGCTGGCTACAAAGGCAAAACATTAAGTCAGCTTTTCAAGCTTTATGTGGAACAATTCCATCATTCTTTGAGTTCTCCGAAAATTAGCTGAGCCGATCTGGAGTTCGTTTTTGGCCATAACTTTTGACTCGGAGCTCCAAATTGCACAAAATTGGTGTCATTGGAACCGTCTTGTCGAAGGCTTCATTTTGGCATCAAGAAATCTTGAAAATGATGGAGTTTTGGGGTTCAAAAGTGCAAACATGGGATTGGGAGGGAAAAGGGGTAGTTCTACTTGTTTAAAATGTTCAACCACCTCACCAACCAAAATTTAATGTTTAATGTGTCCTGCTTCCACTTGTGAGATTTGATGGCATGTACAAGAGGAAGAGAAGGATGCCCATGCTTAAAAATGCAAAAATGATGGCATTTGGTCCTTGGTAGGTGGAAATGGGCCATTTATGGTTGTTTGGTGGCTCCCCTTTCCCTCCCTTTCATTCTCTATATATGTAAGTGCTTATGCACGGGAAAATGGTTATTCTCTGCTAGATTTGGAGCTTTCCCTTAGAGTTTTTTTAATTTCCATACCTCCAGGACCTCAATAACTATGTTTTGTAGGTTTTACAAACCTCTGTTCTGTGAATGCAAGTGAAAATGCTTTAAGTGATATGCAATTGTGGTTCATTCCTTTAAATACAGTGTATTTGATGTGAATCTCTTTGCCCTCTTGCTCTCTTTTGAATCTATTCACTTGTATCTTGCAAAACTCTATGTTTCTCTTTGATTCTTGCATATGTGGTTATATTTGTGTCTCTACATGTCGATTTGAACCCTGTTTTAGCTTTGGTGCATCACCTTTCATTTTGCAGCATTTTCTCCTTTTCAACCCTAGTCCCTACAAATTTGTAGTTTAGACTTAGTTTAGTTGCATTTTGAAGTTATAGGTTAGTTTGTAGTGGGCTAAGATAGAAGGAACCAACCTTCTCTAGAAGGTTTGTCTCACTTTGCAAGGTCCCACACTTGGAGACAATCCCATGTTACCCAAAAGTTCTGATGTTTATCCATGATCATGAGGGTGCAACTTTTGTGTGATAACAGTTCTAACACGACGGTGGGACTACATTGAAGGATTTCTTGTCATTTCACTAAGAATTTGGTGTGTATCTTGGTGATATCCATCCTTTGGAGGCTCTATACAACACATCCGCGACTCCAATCATCTTATCTTGGTTTAAGCAGAAAGTCTCTATTTCATGAGAAGAGTTCAAACAAGACAAAGGATAGCAAATGGAGAGCCTTTTGACTACTTGCATTGTCACCAAGGAGAAGAAGAAGAGGCAGATCGGTTCAAAGATCACCATCACCTCCAAATAGAGTTCTCTCCACTCCTAGTAGGCCTTTCTTGTTGTCTTCTAGGGTTCTAAGACCCATCACATTCATGGCTCATCAAAGAAATCAAGCTTTTGTCACATTCAATGGAGGAAGCCCTTTACTTTTAGCCCAATATGATGACATTCCAGTTGCAGCTCTGAAAAGTGTTCCCTTCTTCACTAGAGAGAACACAACTCCCATAGAACATATCAAAGATGTTGCAAACATATGCTCAGTTTATCACATTACACAAGAGAATGTAGCAATTAGATTGTTGGTTGCTTCTTTCAAGGGAGAATCTCTGCAATGGTATAAGAGCTTAAGAGTTAATTCAATCAGCACACTTTGGGATAAGTTAGGAGAAGCTCTTTGCAACTATTTTGAAGATAAGTCAAACAATCTATCTCCCGTGACAACAAAGACGGGCCCTAATGAGCTAATGACTGATTTCAACCTCAAATTTCAAAGGACATGGGATACAATTCCTCAATCGGTAAGACCTACACCTCAAGTATGGCTTTCTTTATCATTTAAGAGCTCTAAATAGTGACCTTTCAGTCACGATTCAGTCCATGGGGGTAGAACCACATGTCTTTGATATTGTCGTAAGGGCTAAAAAGTCTTATTCAAATTGGGAAACTTGTTCCTAGACCCCCAATGCCCATATTCCCGAGAGGTAGGAGCATCTACACCTCACCAAAAACACCGAATCAGACCCTATTCCAACTCCAAGTAATCAAAATCAAAGCCAAGAATCTACCTCTACAAACACTTCAAATGAGTTGTAGGAAGTAATGAAACGATTGCAAATTTTGGGAATGAATCGTTATCTTTGGTGAGGCTCCGTGTAAGATGTTTATCAATCTGGTAAGTATGAATCCTAATAACTATTCATAGGGGTTTTACTTTAATTACAAAGCTCATGAACCATAGCTTAGCAATTCTGCAGCAAGTAAGCAGTTGTTATGAAGTATTTGCAGAAGGGGGAGAAATAATAGAATTTGGGAAAGAAGAAAGGAAGATATGTGATTCAACCAATAGTTTTCAGAGTTGGTCTCATATACACAGATCAAATAAACAAATAGATCTCACAATAATCACAAGTAAAGGAAATGAATAGCTTCTAACCTAAATCTTAGATAACACAAAGTTTATCTAAAAATTAAAATAGAAGAAAGAAGCAAAGCACCGTAGACACAAAGTTCTCTCGAAAATCCACCTTTTATTCAATTCCCCAGCTTTCACAGGAATAATAGCACAAAGTCTAAAAACTCAAGAATGCTTTAACAAAATTGTGATCCCGTAACCTATAGGTTCTTCCTCTATTTATAGTGTATAGAGGTCAATTATAAATAGGAAACTAACAATGAACTTACACATGCGGAAGCTATAAAAGAAACATCTAGCAATCTTCCCCCCATAATTCCTCTCTACGTGACATACATCTGAAGACTAAATCAAAGTTGTACATGTTTGCCACCTATTCTTAATTAAAGGACCTTTTCAAATAACTTAAAGTAATGGCTTTCAACCAATTACTTTAGTTTTACAATTTTGTCCGAGAAAATAAGAAAGAAGAGAGGAAAGAGAAGAAGAAAGAAAATATGTCAGTTGCTACACTTCACGCTTTCTTTGTTCTGATACTGAATGTACCTGTCAAACATGTGATTCAATATCTTCCATCTCACTTCAACAACAACTTCTTTCTCAATCTTGAACCATAACAATCCCCTAGATAGAGTATCAATGCTTGCCTTCACTTTCTCCAAACTAGGCCCAAATCCTTTGATATTTGCATGAAGTCTCACTAGTTTACCAATCGAATCCAACGTGAAAGGCATGACGGCTTCATCAATCTTCTTCTGGACAACTGAAAGAAATTCCTCAAGAGAAGCAAGCAACTTGTTTGGAATATATCTCGTATAGTAATGAATACCATCAACTTCCTCCCCTGTAGTGAAAGCAACTATGTTCTCTGGCACTTCTCTCATCTTGTCTTCCAACAATTGCATTCTTTTTAGCATAAGCTTGAGAATCTCCATGCAAAAAGACTGCTATCTCCAACTGCTTGCCCTTTTCTATCAATCCATCAGGTACAATCTGCTCTGCAATTAATACATTCTCCGGCAATGCATTTATCTTGGCCAAGGTATCCAGTGGCTCTCAAGAACTATATTCTCATCTTCTATACCTATCATTAGTTGCTTCAACTGAGATAATGCCCTGTGCATATCCTCCAAGCTAGTTGGTACTTCCTCGAACTGCTCTGAAGCTTGGTGGATGATTTGCTCTTTCCATTTAGCAATAGCTTTGACCTGATTTCCCGCATCCTCAATCTCTTCAATCAAATGGCAGCTCACTGCTCTTGTGCTAGCACTGGCTGAGAAGAAGGTTTAGCAACCTTGGCAATAATCTCACATAATTGGGAGATTTGTATCTGAAGTTTGGCTTTTTCTGCCTTCTCCTGTCAAGCTTGAGGAATAAAGCATCTATCAATGTCCGAGTATCCTGCTTTAATCCTCTTGTGGTGATTTGCCCCAGTGGCACTTTGGTTACTGATATGTCTGCATCCGTTAGCTCTCCCTTTTGCTTCCCTTGCTGGAACTGATAATTCAGCAAACTTTTGCCCTGACTCTTCAATAACCAGCCTTGAAGTTACTTTAGCAGCTTTAGGTCTTTTGTCTTTTCCTAAGCTCACAAGCAGCTGCAAGTCTTCTTCTTCTTCCAGGTTGATTTCTTCCCTAGCCTCTGGGACTATTTGCAAAGCCAACCAAGATGCAAAATTACTCCCGAGGAATGAGAAACCTCGGTATGCATTACCATTTCTTGCTCAGGTTTTGCTGCATCTGAATTCACCATTGTATTGTGACTTCCTTCTTTCGTGCCATCTAAGGATAATGCTCTTTCGAATTCTACCATTTGTGCCTTCAATTCCTCTATAGGAGGAGGAAGAAGTGGAGAACTGAGTAACGGAAGAGGAGTGTACACGAATGATGTCGGCTTCAGCTGTGGAATAACCATAACTTCCTGTGATGTTGGAACTGCTGAAGTGTTGTGTGTTGATGCAGGAGAAGCTTCGTCTGAAAGTAACACTGGTGTAATGGATGTAGACTTGCCTTTTTCCAATGCCTGAGACTTTTTGTGTACCTTGAGCTTCTTCGGTCCTCTGCTGCTCTCACCCTCATGCTTTCTTTTGTTGGGATCCCCTGTACTGAAATTCCTGTGATCTGGTTCATCAAAGCCTCGTCCAAACAATATCCCTTCGTTAACAACCAATTTGAGGTGTTAACCAGGACTGCGGAAGACCTTTCCTCAATCGTCTGACTACCACCCACATTGGCTTGAAGAGCAGCTCTATCTCCTCCCATTTGATGATATGTGTCAAGTACCACATGCCCATCGTCTGAAAGATTTGCAGGTATCCTTGCCAAACCAAAGTCAGAAACCTGTTGAGCTGATAATTTGCTGAAATCTCCCTTTCTGACTTCGTATTCGCTCCGCACTTCATCCAGAAATCCTCCAATGAAGGGACGTGCGAGTATTCTGGGAGACTGTCTTCTTCGCTATCCCATAAGGATCAAAATTCATCCGAGCTAGGAAGAACTCATGCTCATAGCAAGAAAACATTTCTGCTTCGACTCCTCTAGCTTTGTGGATGCTCTGGCAACTATAATGGCCCACTGTGACTGGGAAGCTAACTATAGATCTATGCCGTTTTGATTGTAAGTCTTGCAACTCTACAAGTTGCCTGCATAACTCCATGATAATCCACTTATCATTTGGGTACCTCGGCAACTTGACTGGTTCTCCTGAGAAACCACTAACCCTGAGATACGTGAAGTCAACAAACTGGATGAAGATACAACCATGCTGGGAGACAACTTCCCAAGCTTCCTTGCTCACTTTGTTGGCCCTCAGATCACCGTTTAGCTTGCAAATGAATCCATAGAAGAAGCCATCGTTCACTGCCTTGTAATCCTTGTAGCATTCAAGAATCGTCAGTTGTGGGTAGCACTCATAAATAGGATCCTTTGAAAGTATGCCCCGTCTATCCAATTTGGAGAATATCCCTGTGAGGCTGCGACATACACAAGGTATGAAGTCATTTTGAAACTGAATGTCCGCCTCACACTTCTGAGTTGCTCACTAATGTTGTTACTAATGATCTCTACCCAATTGATTATTGAATCAGCTCTGTTGATCTCAATTGTTATGACGAAGGCATACATCCATGAGCGGAAGTTATTGGCATTAGCTTCCCCATTTATCCTGCAAAGCAACCGGGTGATATCATCAACTTCCTGCACAAGATTTGACCGTGAAAGAGTCCTTGGGAATTTTGATGGTGCTCTAGGCTTCTTCATATATCTACTGTTCATTATACCCACAATCGCTTTATTCTTTTCCCATCTATCACAAGCTTCCTGCATGCCAATTGCAATTACTATGGGCCGTGCCAGAATCTTGAGGCAATAATCAATGAATTGTGCATCCAATCTGATCATTGCTTTCCTGTTGCATCCCGGATTGTCCTAGAAAGAGGATGATAAAACTTCGCACATTCCAGAACAAATTCAGGCAACTGGGTTATAGCCGGAAATGTTGCAGCTTGGATAATTCCACTGCTCCTCATTGCCCGCATGAGGGATGACCTGCCGATGGCTTTGGATCTGTCAATCAAATTAGTGATAGATTCACGCCCTATATTTGTATCATTGATCCCAGCAAGTCTGGACACTATGCATGATTCTGCTGAATCATCTCTTTCATCACCTTTCATCATGCCTAAAACAACCTTTGTCTGAGATCTTTTTCTTTTATTTTTGACAGAAGACCTTGCAATTATGAGAGTTGGATCTATTCGTGCAGAACCTACAATTCCTCCCTGATTCTGAAGATATATTCAATGTATTTGACATTGACTTTGCCTTCTTTTCACCAATATGAAGACTAAGTGAAGTATTCCTACAAAATAATTCAGACAAACATGGAATCCATGGCATGAATGCCCAATTTCTTCACCAAAATCTGATTATAAAGCATGTTGCCCTATATTTTTAAACTTCGCTTGCATGTCAAGCAAGCTAAAAATATTATTTTATTCACTTGTGCACTCACATCAACATGCAAATAGCCAAAATAATAAAAAGGAACCACTTCTAACCTTAGGCACCAAAATTGGATGCTTCCTGCAATTAAAAATATTTTTTAATGCTCACAACTTCAACCTTTGGCGCCAATATCCTCCAAGGCAGCATGCTCCACATAAAAGAATTAATTTCCCTTTACTTATGGTGTCCACTTCTTATATAGGCAACTGCATGCTATTTTTACCAATTGCTTCCTCTTATTTTTAGCAATTTCTAATAATAAGTTGTGTTTTTTCTCCTTATTTGGGCGCCCAAGTTTGCCTAATTTAGCTTGCTTTTAGCATGTTTTTCCTTGCAATTCTTTCCTCTATTTTTAGCAAGCTTCTTTGTCTTATTTTTAGCATGCTGTTTGCTTTGACTTTCTTCCTATCTTTGGCGCCAACTTTTGCTAGAAATAATTAAAACAAATCCCTTTTAAAGCATGCAACTATGCCAAAGTGGGTCGCACTTTTGGCTAGGAATTGTGTGAAAAACATGAGGGTAAGGAAGTGTGAATTTTCAACCTTCCAAGCAGCCCCAAAATTCACACTTTTCACTTAAGTGATTTATGTTAATTTCCAACCTTCCAAGCAGCCCCAAAAAGTGCGACTTGCATGGGTGAATTAATTCTCTATTGTGTGAAAAACATGAGGGCAAGTAAGTGTGAATTTCCAACTTTCCAGGCAGCCCCAAAATTCGCACTTTTCACTTAATTGATTTGTGTTAATTTCCAACCTTCCAAGCAGCCCCAAAAAGTCTGACTTGCATCCAAGTTGTTTCTTTGAAAACCGGTATTTCACAATAGATTTCGCTTTTGTCTGAGGCCATGGATGACCTCTAAAAACCCTAGGCAATTGAGTTGGTTAAGCATAACGAAAGAAAGGACTAAGGGGAATTGCCAGACAAACCACGGAGAAAAACCGAAACCAAACACAAAAGAAATAAATAAAAACGAAAAACACGCCAGAAGTCGCAGACAATTGCTCGAAAATAACTTGCCAATTAACCAATGTGTAAAAACTCATCCCTGCGCAAATGCTCCATTCAGAGATGAAAGTAATACTGGCGCAGATATCCACAAGGGGGTTTAACTTCGGCACAAACTATTTTTAAAAGAACTTTATTTCGTAATAAATAAATAAATAAAACGCTTTTAGACAAAACCTGGTGAAGGGATAGAGTGAGCTTTAAAGATCTTTGGTATTTTGTCGAATTTGGCTTTTATGATTCTTTGGGGATGCCTTAGAGCAATGTAGACAACTGCAAGCAACAAAAACACAAAACGACCCGCTACTTTGAAAAGAACGAAAAGTTTTAAAAGGGGTGGTCCCAGATTTCAAGGTGAAATCTCGAGGACACCAAAGGTACAAGATAGAAGGATAGTTCCACTCTTTTCAACATTCTTGAACAAATGAAGAAGACTAATGTGAACATTTCAATGTGGGAATCCTTGGTTATTCTGGACAAAGGGACCTTTTGCAAGCAGCTATGTCCAATCTCTCCATAACAAATGAGTCATCCAAAGAACAAGACAAAGTTGTGCTCATTAATGCACTTCAACAAAAGGATGAATAGTCAAAAAGAGTATGAAACCTTCTCCCTTCTATGTATCCCTAATTATTGGCAATCACTTGGTTCATAATTGCATGATTGACTCGGGGAGAAATAGTTCAGTGATGCCCAAACAGACATAGCAGATCAGCTAGGGATCAAATATGAATCTCTCTAAAGGTGTGGTTCAGCTGGATGGAACAGCAGTGAGAACTATTGGAGTTATCAGAGGTTTAAGCCTCACATTGCATGCATGCCCCAACTTCTCTATTCCTCAAGATGTCTTCATAATTGATCTACCTCCATTTTTCGCTCTATGCCTCTCTAGAGATTTCACTACCAAGATTGGAGGGTACTTATCAGTTGACTGGTCTCATATGCTTTTAGGACTAGATATGGTACCAAAGTTACTATAAGGTCAGAGCCTATTGCCACATATCACATAGAACCTTATACACCAAGCCCTATCAATGCAAATTGCACAATCTTTGACCAAAAAGATCGCCCTATTGTCCAAGAGGCAAACACTCAAGTTGAAGGCATTTGTCATGTCCCTTTTTGGAGACTAAATTTTGAAGACCTTAACCCATTCTTTCCCCGTGGGTCTAAGGAGAAAAATAAGGGGAAATTTGGATTATATTTTTATTATTGATCAGATGGTCGTTTTCATTTATTATGATTTATCCTATTGGAAGTTTTTTTGCTCCAATAGAGGAATTTAAGTAGTTTAGTATTAATGGTATTGTGAGCATGTAGGCTCCAATAAACTTTTAATATTTAAAATGCAATTACTTAAAGGGTCGGCCATGATGTAATGATTGTTTTAAGCACTCCTTATGCCTATTTAAGGAGGTCGCTTGGGCATTAATGAATTATGTTTTTGGAGATTATTCTTATTTGGTGAAAGTTGGCTAGTGTAGCCCTTTTACTCTCTCTCAAGGACAAAACCCCTTGGGTTGAGAATCTCATTCAAGGACAAAACCCTTGATTGGGAAACTTGTGAAGGACGAAAACCCTTCATAAGGTTTTTGATATGCAAGTTGGTTAGAAAAGGAATAAAGTATCTTTCTCTTGCAAGTGTTGTCTCTTTGGTGCAAAATATATTTTATTTCAAGTGGAGCGACCTACATTGATGTGGTAAATTGGTATGTGTGGTGATTCTTTGGCAAATCTGAAGTTATCCTCTTGTTCTTTATATTTTATAATGCCAATATCTTAAGTTTCGTGAATTTTGGAGCTTCCAATGTTGAGTTGTGAATTTTAAAAATAACGCTGCAGACAAGGGTTTATTTGAAATTCATATCTCCAGATTTTAAGCATTAAAAATCAGTTTTCTTACATGAGATGATTGTTGGTGATATCTAATAATTTAGAGAATTAAATAGAGCTAATTCGAAGGGTTTTGAAGGCATTTAAGTGGGTTGAAAACCCCAAATCAGGTCGCTGCCCTAGGAAGGGTTTGGAAAAATCAGTTTTGTAAGGTTTATAACAACGAGTGTCTCAAATCTGATTTGAGATTTTCTTGCCGTTTCTTAAGGTCCCCAAAAAGGTACATTACACATTCCAAATTTGTTTCTTGATGAGTGGGAGCTGATTTCCATGGTTTTGATCCCTATAAACAGATTGAAGAGACTAGTTTGGGTATCTATTTTTGCATGAGGAAAATCCACCTATTCCTAGTATTATGAAAGCAAATGAACAAGAAGATGGCATTTGGCATATGTTCTTTGATGGATCTAGGAGTAAACAAGGTGCAGGAGGTGTAGTGCTTGTATCTCCCACATGTGTGAAGTATTTCTCTGCTTTCAGATTTCAATTCAGTTGTTCTAACAACTCAGCTGAGTATGAGTCTCTAATCCATGGCCTACAATGGGCAAGAAAGAAAGATGTCAAATAATTGCAAGCTTTTGGTGATAGTGAGCTAGTTGTGAATCAAGTAAGAGGTTTGAATACAACCAAGAACAATTTGTTAAAATCCTACAAGCATAGGGTATGGGATCTCTTAGAATATTTTGAAGCATTCAACATCCATTCCATACCAAGAAAGGAGAATGAATCAGCTGATAGATTAACAGCAGTTGGTGCTATGTTCTGAAGGCATTGATAAAGATACATTGCAAACCGGACGTTAAAGTAGTAGTAAGGCCTGTTGTCCCAGACAATATCACTAATCGGCAAGTATTTGAAAGTTGTAACACCCATGTTATACTTCATCCAAATTAAGGGGAAAAAAATTAAAAATAAACCCCTTAAATAAAAATTATGCCTTCAATGATTTTCAACGCGCAGCAAATAAAATCCAAGATAAATAAATGTTTACAATCCATCTGATAACAAATGATAACCATGTGCAGTTGTAAGGGTGAATTAGATCTCTCCGACCCCCTTAATCACTCTATGCGAGTATGTGTACAACTTGTATATTTTGGTAAGTCCTTTATATAGGTTATGAGTAACTATGGATCCTCTTAGTGTCAACCGGAAATTCATTTAAGTAACCTCCATTTGACCCCAGACACTGTTGATTAGATGAAATAGTGAACAAACAATGCAACCAGTATTTACATTACTATGGCCATAGTTTTAAGCATTGTGTTTGCAAACTAGTTTCGAGACTGCACACTAGTCTACGAAACATATCTCCCCTTCACCACATAACCGTCTCCATTTAGTTATCAAGATTTCTTTTCGTTGTTTAGGAAATTAGTTTTAGTTATGAAGTTTCAAAGATCATGACTCGATATCCCGATCGAGAGGATCTTGTCGGTCCCATCTTAGGATTCCTATGAGAAGGGTACTGATTACATAATGACTTGTATCATTATGTATTCGTTATCTTTCCCACAGCCATCCTAAGTCGGCACGGATAAGACTCTGTCGACATGAACGTCATTTCAAGATATCTACACTTCAAACCCATTTAGTTATTCTTCAAGGTAAGTAACTAATATCATCTTAACGATAAGTTATTTTGTATCCCAATATGTTATTCATTTTGCAGCATTTTCTCACTTTTAAACCCTGGTCCCTACAAATTTGTAGTTTAGACTTAGTTTAATTGCATTTTGAAATTGTAGGTTAGTTTGTAGTGGGCTAAAACAGAAGGAACCAACCTTCTCTAGAGGTTTGTCTCACTTTGCAAGGTCCCACACTTGGAGACAATCCAATGTTACCCAAAAGTTCTGATGTTGATACATGATTATGCTGAAGGTGCAATTTTTGAGTGATAACAAAAATTCAAGATGTCAATTTTGGAATCATTGGTCTTGGAAAAAACGCATCAATTTTTAAAAATATAATATAAAAAATTTATTCTTTATGGTTTTTAATTTTTGAATCTCATAACTATTACATACATAACTGCAGATTAGGGATGAGGAATGGCAAATCAAGCGAACTTGGATAAGTTTAGTGGGTACAAATCAGTTGAATAAAACTAGAAATCAAATACCACCGTATTCAATTGTGTTCGTCTCTTCGTGTTTTGATCACAACTTTCGAAGACCTCCATGTATGTTTGTTCTTAGTTCTCTTAGAAGGGTTCGGATTTTGCAAGAGATTTGTAAGTCAATTTCTATACTTTTAATAGATTTGGTTATAAAAACTCTTACGCAGTATATCCAGAAAATAATTTCGTTATCTAATTGTCAGATGAATCTCAAATCATTAGTATTATTATCATCCAGAAAAAAATCTCTCCTCGAGACATATAGGTAAAGTAACAAATGGTACAATAAATTAAATTTTGAACAGATTTGAGTACAAAAATTCAGAAAATATATGTTTTTGAGTCCAGTTCAACAAAAACATCGAAGGTCCAAAGTTAATTAACTCAGTTAAAGAATTTGTGATGGCAATCTTTTCATCTATAAGAATGTGAAGATTTCAGATATTTATTTGATAATATGTCACTTCTAAGCTTCTATGCCATAAAAGCTCCTGATCAGCTACCTTAGATTTCTTCAAACAATTATTTCAGGCAACATTGACCTTTTGATTCTGATTATATATGACGTAAAAAGACAAAAGGTAATGGACTTTAATATGAAATTGAAATCACATCATGAAGGACACGTATATGTGGGATTTAAATCTAGATACCTTTCTCTTAGCCTCCTTTGAAAAAAAAAAATGAAAGAGATAAAAAGAAATTTGGCATACCCTATGTGATCTGCAGAAGAACGGTCCAATCCACTACATCCAGCCCAGGTTGATCCACGGAAAAATTCCCCCTCCAACCACTATTGCAACCTGAAGTCAAATTAGCCAAAAACAATCCCAATGAATCAAAACTAATGGATGCAGCACATCACTTGCCAAAGCCATAAGGACTTTGACAATACCCATGGCTGAGATAGGCAGAAAAATCAAATCAATTTATAGTCAACCTAAATTTTAATACCTCAACACCAAGATGGGCAACAGACGCAACCTCTCTAGCAATAGCCATTGTAATCTGAAAACAAAACCATTGCGATATGTAGATTAAACATTGCTCATAAAACACACAGGTCCACATGACTAGCTTTCACAGTCATTCTGAAAAAGCTCGACACAAAGGCAAGTATGGCTTACAATATCAAACAAATATATGAAAAGAGAAATGTAATGGTAATCTCCATGAATGACACATAAATTGTTAGAATTAGAAAGTATATGCATGGCCAAAGTTGAAATGCATTAAGTACAAATAACAGAAGCTCATGGAGTCCTATTACTAAGCTCAACTATAAGGCTTCATTAAAATTCAGACAGCTAGCACTTGTATTAAATAATGATATTTCTATCATATGCAGTAATGATATTTCTATCATAGTAGGAAAACTCAAGAGTACTCGCCAGATCTCTGTAATAACAAATATTCGCAAGGAAAACTCATCACTCGGGCTCGCGAATATTTGCCAATACTCGGCGAGTCCGAGCCTTTAACTCGCCTAACGCAATACAGATGTGGAATATGCAGATTACACGAAAAAAACACTAAAATTTCTCTTTTTAAGGCAACACACCCCTTCATTTCTAATCACACAGCCATTGAGCATCCTTTGCATGAGTTGAAGAGATTTTATAGCGAATTCGAAGAGCAAATTTGAAGAATTTCATTTGGAGGTAAGCTTTTTTTTTATTCTTTCTTTTCAAGAATGCAAATTCGTTCTATATTATTTATATATTGTATCCAAATATGATTTGCAATTTTAAATGCATTCAATTCAATTGCGAATGATTTTAATAGTTATTAATTTATTCATGTTTGTTTATCATCGTTAATGAATGAAATTGTCGGAATGTATTGTTGTAAATGTTATTTTATTTTATTTTTTGAGAATGTATTCTTGTTCGTAGGATTTACAATTATAAATTTGAAATTACATTTAAATAGGGTTATAAAGCCAATTTTTTAATTAAGTTTACGTTTTTTTAATTTTTTAAATGTACATTGTGCTGCAAATTAGAGCTTACCAATGGCATCAAGTTCAACATCTGGGTTAGCATCACTAGCAAGAACCGTTCCCACTAATGCCCGTACCATTGCTTGGAAGTATGGTGTATGTGGAGCAATTTAGGAACTGTGGTTTGCAATTTTTGTGGGAAAACATTTTCTGGAGGCATCAATCGCCTGAAGTATCATCTTGCATGTATTGTTTGTCGGACGTTGTGGTATGTCCCAATGTTACAGAAGAGGCAAAATGAGAGATGAAGGCAAAGAGCTGATAGAGTTGGAGGAGAAGAAACTAGAGAGGGAAAGGGTGCATGCAGCCATAACAGAAGCCATTAGACATGGAATAGAAAAGTATTCAATTGAGATGATGCATGTAATATCCCCTTCTAGGACAAGTTAGGAAATAATATAAATCTAATCACAAACTGCTCGAAAATAATTAATTTTCAAACTCTCACTGCTGCAATTTTCAAAAATTCATATCTTTGGCTAGAGAAGTCCAAATGCGCTGAAATTTTGGATATTGGACCCAAAAATATGAAGAATAATATGCAAAAATCAGATTTCGCACAGCCAACACAAAACCCTAATTTTTCCCTAAAAAGTAGGTCGCCCAACACATTTAGGGCACCAAAACTACTCCAAAAATTATAGAATCACCTTCTCCTTATTTCTCCTAATTGCTACAATCACATTCAATATTAAATTGATCCCAAACTGCAGATCTGAAATTAATATCTAATTGTTAGCAACCAAATAGCTGCCAGACAGCTGAAATCTTCTAAAATTCATAACTCCTTCAATATTCCATGTTTTCCCTTCAAATAAAATGCAGATAATTCTATAAATTAAGATCTTTCCAAAGAAATAAAGATCTGAATTTTATGATAACCGAAACCCCTCCAAAACAGCCCCCAAAATCCCCAAACCAGTCGCTAGGGTTAGAGTAAATTGCATAAATGATTTCCGGCACTCAATAACCCTTCAATACACTCAAAACAGTTGCCCAAACTTAGCAAAAATAAGCCAACACAGATCAGATCTTGAATATAGATGATTTACCCTTAAAACATGCCAAAATAAGACCCATATCAAGTCGCCATAGTTGGAATAATTACAGCATTAAATTCCAACCATAAAGACATCAAAAATCATCACCCACATCCCAAAGCAAGTCGCCAATATTAGCAAGTATGAATCATGCAAAGAACATACTTCAACACAAGAGAACTCAACAAATGGAACAAGAGAGAATACTTCAATTGATCAAAACCAGCTCACTAACTTCCCACGCAAGAGAGAGAGAGAGAAAGCATTAATGGGCATACATCCCAACTCCAAGCATGGAGTATCAAATAAATATCATCATAACATAAGTCTAACAATGATCCTAGCACTCCTTTTATAAGCAAGGAGGCACAAAATTCGAAATCCCTAGGAGAGGGAAATTATTAAATAAAAACAGTTTATTTTCCCTATGTGTGGCGTCCCCTTTTAAAAAGGGTGATTTTAATATTTAAAAGCCACCTAAATATTATTTAATTAATTCCCCTTTTTAATTTGCATTTTGGGAATTTAATTAAATAATTAAATATATTACTTGCTCCATAAATATTAAATAATTAAATAAATATTGTTTTATAATGTCAAATGATTAAAATCACTCTGTGCAATATTATCTAATTATTTAATATAATTTTCCCCTTGCAACATCCCTAAAGCCCACGGGGAATGATGAGCTAAGGGTCTTCAAAAATGGGGACATTACAATGAGGCAATGATTGTGGGCCCTACTTGCGGTCCCTGCATATGAAACGGATAAGGCACATTTGCTTCATCGAGTTCAAGCGAAGGGACACAATTTTTTTGTACCAAGAAACATACCTAGGGCACAAATTTCGCTACAAAGCATAAATGGAACAAGGATGCGCACGAGGAAGCAAATAAATTATGTGCAAATTTTTGGTACTACAACAACCTTCCCTTCATTATGGCGAAGAGTCTATACTAGGAGTATTCAAAGGACAACATTCGATGTAATGCAAGAAAAGGGTACAAGGCACCCTCTCCAAAAGACTTGAGTAAGAAATTGCTCAAGGGTGTAGTTACAGATGCAACAATCCTAGAAGATCAAAAGAAGCAATGGTAGAAATACGGATGCACCATTCTTTCAAATGGGTGCGTGATGGAAGGAACCACACCCTCATCAATTTTTTAGCGGCTTCAAATGGTGAGATGGTATTTTTGAAGTCAATTGATGTCTTTAACATAGTTAAAAAAATGCAAACAATTTGAGTCTTATGTTGGAGAAGGTCGTATTAAAGGTGGGTATTCAAAATGTTGTGCAAGTTGTCCATCACTGCATAATGTAAGCGGCATATGTGGATTAAATTGGAAGACTACCATGGGAGAGGCATTCATCACTCTTTTGGACACCTATGCGGCTCATTGTCTTGACCTTCTTTTGGAGGACATAGGCAAAATTGATTGGGTGAGGCCGGTTATAGAAGATGCAAAAATATAATCAAGTACATATAATCACCCTTGGGTTCTCAACTTGATGAGAGAACACACGAAGGGGAAAGAGCTTGTGTGATGGTGATGTCACAAGATTTGGAACTAGCTTCTTAACGTTGTAAACTTTTTTAGTTTGTTTCATCATTAAGCAAAATGATTGTGAGTCAAGCATGGCTAGACTCACAATATT
This sequence comes from Taxus wallichiana var. yunnanensis, assembly GCA_018340775.1. Classification (NCBI taxonomy): domain Eukaryota; kingdom Viridiplantae; phylum Streptophyta; class Pinopsida; order Cupressales; family Taxaceae; genus Taxus; species Taxus wallichiana. The sequence continues at coordinate 154,816,909 of CM031243.1, read as the reverse complement.
CAAAGAAATTCAATGGAGAGAGGACATCAATGAGAGTTTTTATGATCTCTTTCGTAAAGAGAGCTATAGAAATCATCAAAGTAATTTCAAACTTCAATTTATATTTCAAGTCGATTCCTTTATTTGAATTTGTTAAATTATATATATATATGAATTTGTTAAATTATATAGATATTGACATTTATTTATTTACTTTATTTGTAAGTTTTAACTTTAAATGTTAATTTGTGTGTATGTGTCATTGAGCCGTTGGTGAGGGTTTTGTGCTTGGTTGTAAAATATTTTTAGTTTGTTGTCATCATATCAAGAATGATTGTGAGTCAAGCATGGCTAGACTCACAATATTCAAAGAAATTCAATGGAGTGAGGACATCAATGAAAGTTTTTATGATGTCTTTGCAAAGAGAGCTATAGAAATCATCGAAGTAATTTCAAACTTCAATTTATATTTCAAGTCGATTCCTTTATTTGAATTTGTTAAATTATATATATATATGAATTTGTTAAATTATATAGATATTGACATTTATTTATTTACTTTATTTGTAAGTTTGTAACTTTAAATGTTAATTTGTGTGTAGGTGTCAGAGCCGTTGGTGAGGGTTTTGTGCTTGGTTGATGGGGAGCAAAACCCGATGGGGTACATTCATGAGGCCATGGATAGGGCTAAAGAGGCCATCCAAAACTATTATAGGGGATATCAACATATTTGGTTTTTTTTGGGAGAATTGATTGGAGATGGAACAATCAATTCCACCAACCTATTCATGCGTGTGAGTACTACCTCAACTCCGAAGTTTTCTTCTCTCGATGGCTTCACTTGGATGTGAATAGGGAGGTTATGGAGGGCTTAAATATGCATTGAGAGGATGATACCAAAGGTTGAGACAAGGGACCTCATTATTTTAGAACTGCATAATTACAAGCATGTTAGGGGAGGCTCTTTTCTTCAACGTTAGCTATCCCGGGAGAACTAAAAACCACCAGTGTAACAAAAATTAGAATGTTTACTAAGTTACTTATATGTTACAAGTTACAAATTTAATTTTATTAATTACTTATAAACTTTTGATTATCTTGTTTGTAGGTTCTTGGTGGGAGGATTGGGAGGAAATACCCCGCATCTTCAAAGACTAGCCCTCAGAATTTTATCTCGACCTTGAAGCACTTTTGGATGTGAGCGCAATTAGAGTTTGTTTGAAGGCCATTCACACGAAGGCACAACATAAGTTAACTCAAAAACGCCAAAATGACTTGGTTTTGTGCAATAACAATCTTCATCGTTGCACAAGAAAGGCGGAGGCCACATCGCAAGAGCTTATTGATTTAGATGAGATCAGATCCATATAGCTACTAGACTAAGCAAGAAGAAGAAATCCCTACGTTCACAGAGGATTTTCTTTAGAAATTGTTTCTTTGAGGAGAAGGAAGCTATGGAGGGAGAAATTGGATGACATCTTTGGAGGTGATGTCAAACATGCAACAGAGGAGCCACCGCCATCTACTACCATGGTGGAGTCACGGTCGAGCCTTCTAGGAGGAGCGAATAAGCAACCAAGTGTAGGGACTAGTAGAGGCAATAGACCCTCTCCCCAATATTTCTCTAGAAGGGGGAAGAGGAAAATATAAATTATATAAATTGTAACTTTTATAGATATGAAATTTGTGATGATAATTTTCAAAACAATCATCATAATTTCATAACACCTATCATCATTGGTGGTTGTATTCGCATGATGATGCAATTTTGTATTGTATTTGTATTCAAATCTAATAGAAAACACTTCTCCAACATTTTACAAACTCATTTGATACATTTTGTAGCTATATTTTGCATAAAATTTATGAGAAATTTGCATATTTTTTAAGTTGTTGAATATTAGCCGAGTCTTGCGAGTTTTTGCCAAGTCATTTTTTGGGGTTTGCCGAATACCAGTATGTGAACTATGATTTCTATGTTATGCAAGTGACAGAGCAAAGATCCAATGAAAACAGTAATATAATTCCATACAATGATAGCAAAATAAACTGTAAGAACAGTAATAGAAGAGATCTGAAATAAGAAAATGCTGAAATGACAAAGTATGATAGTTGAACCACTTCAATGGGTCGGCCTCAAAGTATAACAATCCAATCTTAGAGTTACATAACTGGGTAAGGGAAACATCTAAGCCCCTAATTAGGCTGACCTAACAAGAAAGAGAGACCCTAAAAACCTAGTAATAGATCTGTCAAAAAGTTACATGTATCACATGTCAGCTACTCCATTAACCCAATAATGATGATGACAAATGCAAAGATTAGGGATCTAACATTTGTTTTCTACGGTCTCAGCTACCAGTTAGACAATTCTATAGGGAATGCCTCTTGACATGCTTTAGAATTTCATTTCTCCACCATTACATAATATTTCAGAATTAATTGGTGCTTGCATTCATAATAAATGTTGTAATAAGAGCTAGATCTGCAGAGGCAAGTATCCGAACAACCAAAAAAAAAAGCTATATGTTACCTTTGGATCAACATTTTGTTCACAATTTCCAGCAAGTGCTTCGCCACTTACTTTTAACAGGACCGGCGCCACCTTAGAGATTCACTTGTTATCATCTCAAGGGAACCTTTACTAGGTGTCTGCAAACTGTCAAATATGGATGAAACCAATTAATGTGCATGTTGGAGAAATAAAATACAATAAAGGGAAATTCATAAATGACAACTTTAAAATAAGAAAAGGGGAAAATTCATAAATGATAACTTTAAAATAAGAAGCTTGTTTAAGAAAGAGTGTGCATGGCAATCGATTTCAACCCAAATCTACAAGAAAACTGTAATAAAAGGAATCAGAAAGAAATGAATCGTTTAGGGCTAGAAGGTTCATTATTTTTATTGAAATTGACAAGAAAACATAGGAAATGAACAAGAACATGGAAACAGAGAACAAGCTAGAAGGTAAAAACCCTTCATAGAGGAGAAGAAAATATCTCCCAGCACCTCTTATGATGGGTCGATTGATCCGGCCATCTATCTTAAAAAATTTGGAAACATCTATAAGGAGTGGATTCAAACCAATACCTATGCTACAACTAAACTCCTAGCAAAAACCTTTGTAGGGGATGCTTTAGAATGGTATAATCAACTCCCTTCACACTCTATCGTCAATCTAGAGACTTTGATCCAAGCCTTAATGAAGGAGTTTCAACAACATGATCTTCCTAAAAACACATTTCAAAACTTCATCAACTTGAAGCAATCACCTAACAAATCAGCCCATGAATTCATCAAAAGATGGAAGGCTCTATCTAATCAAGCTAACCATCACCTTGATAATCAAAATCTTTGTCAACTCTTCCTTAAGGCTCTTGTTCCTAATCTCCAATACAAGGTACGATCTCTCTCACCCAACACATTAGAAGAGGCTCTTGAGCAAGCCAAGCGAAAAGACTACCTTATGCGAGAATTCAAACAAGCTCCCAAGCCTTCGAATACCCTCAAATCAATGTTTAACTCCATTAACTCCCAAGCCCTTGCTAAATGCAAAATAATCCCACGTTCCTCTTCAAGCAACAATAGCCAAGGTGTCATTTCCCACAATCCACATCATCCACCTTTATCTCACAATGAGTTATTGCAACTCCTCCCTACTCCTCACATCTTTCCTCCAACTAAACAATCTGTGGACACTAAAATCCGCTTATGCAATTTTAATGCTAAAGTGGTACCAACTCTCCTCTTTCCTATCATTCTCAATATAATTAGTGATCTTTCGCTAATTAACTAACGTTTCCCTCTATTTTGGTCAATTAACGACACTTCATTAATTAACTAGTCTTTATCACATTCTAAATGCCAATTAACGACACTTCGTTAGTTATAATCCTCTTCAAATCAATTAATTAACTATTATTAGTTAATTAAGCCTTTTTAACATTGTATTTAATCAATAAACCCTTTTATTGGCTAAATCCCTCTTTCAAATGCTTCAAATCATATCAAATTCCTCCTAAATCACCTCCAAATAGCCTAAGCTTATTATAATCCTAGTTGATTAATTAAATCATCTCCAACTCCCATGAGTTGTTAATCACTTGTTAAATCATCTAATCATGCTTAACAAGTCTAAATCTACTTTATCCTTTATCCCACATTCATTGGGATTCAAGCTTCTCCCAAATTGGAAAGCTATATAAAGGACCCTCCTACATCCTTTCACACCTACACCATACTTTTGCTAGTATTATCATATAAAACATATGATTAAGAGCCTTTCTCCATTAATGGAATAGCTTGCTCATCTTTGCATCCATTTCTTCATGCTTGATTAGTAAAGGAAGATCTAAACATGGCCTTGTAGCCATTTTAGTGAGATCCTTTCATCATCTTGAAGCAACAACACAAATTTGATTGCTTATGATCTTCATAGGTTCATTGTTTAATGGCAATCATACATTTTAGTAGGAATGGCTTGTAGTTAGATGATTTATTTCATGTTATTGCATATTAGCTTTCCATTAAACTCTAATCATGATGGTTCTATAGTAAATTTAGATTTTCTTTGAGACTACTAGGTGTTAGTTTCTTTCAATTTAACTTAACAAGTTTAGTATGTTTACATTTGACACGCCTATAATGAAGTGGTGTACCTCCGTAGTGCTCATCTCAAATGTGTCCTCTCACGATCGGTATCGCCGATATGGACGCCATGTGATCATATGGTCCTGGAGGTCATCAAATGCCCGCCTATAGTATGTTGTATCCCCCATGTGCGAGTGAACATCCTTGCCCACTAGCTCTCGGCCCATGCATGCAAGAAGGCTCATATGGAGCACTAGATCAAAGTACTTTCAGTGTGGGCGACCAATCGCAATGTGCTCCCTGTGCCCAACTCTCGTAGTAATATAGAACGTCCCACGCTCCTCAAGCCTCTATAGGCTATCAAGTGTAAATCAAAGTACATATGGGCTAGTATGCATTGCCCCCAACAAAACATCTCTCCATCCATAAGTCGGCGTATAACTCCTATCAATCCAAGAGCAAAATGTGTCCCTGTCTTGTCAGCAAAGCAAAGTACCGACAAGAGTCAAGTAAACAGGAATGCATGCAAGCTGTCTATTTGCGAAGCATCTGTAAAGATCGACAGCCATACCCTTTCGGGGTATGTCCCGGAATAAAAACATGTCCCATATGCAGTCAAGAATCTGCTTGCGGTCCCCATCATAGCTAACAAGGCTAACCCGGATCAAAACCCAAAGTATCTCGCCTCACATCCTCTAAGGTCACTGACATCTCGTCGGTCGGCGAGTCTAAATGTTTAGCTCTCACTTTGTCATCTCTTTGTTAAGGCAATCGGGAGGGTGTGATCTAGTCTAATCCGGGGCATCTATGCATGTAATCGAGGCTTTCAGCCTCAGGAACGCAATCAATCCTCGCCGCTCCCGCCGCGTGAAGGTCTTCTCGCACGCCCAAAGGCGTTCATATCGCTCACGTACCTCCGAATGCGCTGTGATCTCATCTGCAAGATTGCACAACACATTAGTAACATCATTTTCTTCTAAACTATCTTCCTAAGAGGTTCTAAGAGCTTCGCCTTCTACTATTCATTTCTAGGTTTTTCTAAAATCTACGATTTCTTCTAAAAAAATTTCTAAGGCCAAAATGTTGCATTAGCTAGCTCAAGCCTTTTTTTGCACTAGCGCAAACCTTTCAAAGACTAGCGCAAGTCTGCGCGCATTAAGCACACACATTTTGACGCTAACTTGCCCATTTTTGCGCTAACACAACCCTATTTACGCTAGCTCATCCATTTTGACGTTAGCTCACTCCTACTGTGGCCAAAAACCTATTCTACACTAGCTTACGCGTTTTTGACGGTAGTCTGTATGCAACTGCTTCTATGCAATACAAGACAAGCTTCGTTATGCTAAGCGCAACCTAGGGCTTGCACTAGTGTCATCCCACATTTTTCCCTAGGCCATAAATGCTAATAAATGCACTTAAAATTCAAAATGTTTTGTGTACATACGGCACCGTCTCTGCAAGAGGCCTCATGTACTCTCGAACTTTGTTCACGCGATGCTTACGCCTTTGAATCTGCGCCATTTCTCCCCAAATTCGAGTGAATGACTTGCCAAAATCAAAAGGGTGTGGTAAAATGAATTGGCCGCGATGGATTTTACCCCCGACTCGCTTATTTATAGCCATTTTGACCCCCGCGTCATTTTTTCTCACCCCCAAGAAGCTAGATGACCCCCGCAATTCTTCTACATTCTTCTCACTACGTACAAGACTCGTCACAATGATTATTTTTAATAGTCATTTTTCACCCGTTTTCGCTATATTAGGGAATGTTTTTGCTTCCCGACGACCCTTTCTACTACCTGGGGCATATTTTTGCTTTCCAGTGTTTGTTGGCGATGTCCCACGATATTGTCATTCATCTATATCATTTTCTTCCAAACAATTCAAAAATCCAAAAATTGGTAAAAATTCAAAAAAATCGAAAAATTTGTAGAATTCGAAAAATTTCAGAAATTGATAAAAACATGCCGCAATCGATGCTTTTATCGACGCATTGTCCTCAATCATCGAAATTTGTCCTACAAAACATCTTCTTTGGTCCTTTCTGTTCTTATCAAAACGACTCACGGATCATTTTGATCTATCTCCATTTACAAAGCCGATTTGCTTACTATGTTTGTACTCTTGAGCATAACGAGTTGTTGGGTACTGTTTCATAGTGCACAATTGCTTTTTCATACGACTCATGTGTCTTCCGTGTATTCCCCTCGCATGTATCCTGCTTGGGGCACCATTTTTAACCTCAAGGCGTTAACACGAACATTCAAGAATCGAAGCTTGATAATAAAAAAAAGTGGTGGTACAACTATCTTAAACGTTGTTTGTTTGAGTATGTGTGTTTGTACTTATTTCCCTATTAGGTTAGCTTGTTTACTTTCTCGTATTGCATTGCATTATGTATGTTGCATGGAGTTAAGCATTTTTAGCAATGAACAAATGTTAGTATTATAGTTTTTCATGTTATTTTACACTTTTGTTATATGCATACATTTTAATAAGGGCCGATGATGTAGATCATATGAGCAAAGTGATGAAACAAAGTTGTTTATTGAATGCCGGATGCAAAAGCTATTTCCATATTCTTCACTATTATTTCTTATCACTATCATTTTTCTTCAACACCGAGACGATAACGATTATTTTTATCCCCCTCCCCCACCTTGTTTCTTCTATTTGTTTCCTTCATATTTTCGATCATCGATCGACCTCTTCTATCACCCCATCGACACTCAAGGGGGCATCCTTCATTCTACTAATTTTTCTTCAAAATTTATTTGTTTATACTTGTTCTACTATCTTTGAAGTGGCATTGCTTACGCCACCCCAAAGAGGGGCAAATGTAGACACCTAAAATCCGCTTACGCAATTTTAATGCTAAAGTGGTACCAACTATCCTCTTTCCTATCATTTCCGTTATAATTAGTGATTTTTCGCTAATTAACTAACGTTTCCCTCTATTTTGGTCAATTAACGACACTTTGTTAATTAACTAGTATTTGTCACATTCCAAATGCCAATTAACGACACTTCGTTAGTTATAATCTTCTTCAAATCAATTAATTAACTATTACTAGTTAATTAAGTCTTTTTAACATTATATTTAATTAATAAACTTTTTCATTGGCTAAATCCTCTTTCAAATGCTTCAAATCATATCAAATTCCTCTTAAATCTCCTCCAAATAGCCTAAAAGCTTTATTCTAGCCTATTAATTACTCCTAGTTGATTGATTAAATCATCTCCAATTCCCATGAGTTGCTAATCACTTGCTAAATCATCTAATCATAGTTAACAAGTCTAAATCTACTTTATTCTTTATTTCATATTCATTGGGATTCAAGCTTCTCCCAAATTAGAAAGCTATATAACGGACCCTACTACATCCTTTCACACCTACACCATACTTTTGCTAGTATTATCAGATATAACATATGATTAAAAGTCTTTCTCCATTAATGGAATAGTTTGCTCATCTTTGCATCCATTTCTTCATGTTTGATTAGTAAAGGAAGATCTAAACATGGCCTTATTGCCATTTTAGTGAGATCATTTCATCATCTTGAAGCAACAACACAAATTTGATTGCTTATGATCTTCATGGGGTTCATTGTTTAATGGCAATCATACATTTTAGTAGGAATGGCTTGTAGTTAGATGATTTATTTCATGTTATTGCATATTAACTTTCCATTAATGAAATGTCCCCTCTTCTAAAATAACCATGGTGAAGACCCTTGGCCCATTTTGTCCACCCGATGGCCAAAGGGAAACATAAGGGTGACTTAAGTTAGCTATTATTATTATAAAGTGCTATTAATAAAATAAAACTATACAAGCACTTATAATAATATTAGTAACTTAATATTATGTCATGACAAGTCATAAAGGGGAGCTAACTTATGTTTTAATGTTCCTAAAGGAAAATGTGACTTGGGTCACCTTGTAAGGGGGGACTTGAACTATTAAAAAGATCCTTTATATTTTTATAGGCCCCCATGTAAAAATGTGACTTGGTTAGGAAGACATGGTGGGAGCAAATGATATTAAAAAAATGTTGCATGGTGATTGGATGGTTTGGGGGGTGTTCTTTGGGTCACATCTTCCCTTATGAAGCAAATCGACTTGCCTAGAGCATTATTCTATCACTTCACATTTTCTATCTGGTGCATGAGAGCTTGGAGCTGCTGCTGTAATTTTCTGGGGACGAAAACCCTCAGAAAATCTGGTTTTGGGAGAACGAAAACTCTTCCAAATATTACTATTTTTGTTAGAGGAAACTCAGGAATAATATTCAGGTTTTGGGAACCATTTTCTACAGCTGGAGCGACCCATTTTGAGGGTTTTTGCAGGTGTTTGGGGAACTAAAAATATCATATTTTCAATCAGATTTGTAAGGAGCATTTCCAGAATTTTATTCAGTGTTTTTGAAGTGTTTTGGTGGGGTTTCAAACCCTTATTCTGCTGCTGCAATATCCAGGTCAGATCTGAAATATTTTATGAATGTAAACAATTTCTGGAACCTCCATTTTGGTATTAATTCATGCCATTATTCTCTATCAATACATCTCTATTGCAAAAAATACAAAAAGAAATATTATTTTGCTTGGTTCATGGTGTTTATTTCTACTTGGCAAATCGCATTTCCCAGTTATATTTTTATTGCAGCGTATATATATTAGATTTGGGCTCTATTTTCAGCTGGGTATTAGATATTTCCATTGTTCTTTCCATTGGGTCCATTTGGGGACATTACAATTAAGCTCTAATCATGATGGTTCTATAGTAAATTTAGTTTTGCTTTGAGACTACTAGGTGTTAGTTTCTTTCAATTTAGCTTAGCAAGTTTAGTATGTTCATAAAGCAACCAACAACTTCCTTTAATTCTGCTCTCTTTTGTTGGTGGCACGCCGCTATCTGCTATTCCCACAAAGATTGTCGGGATCTCAAGAAAGTTGCTTTTGATTTCTTCTTCGACCTCAATTTGATACCAATGTTATCATTCAAGAACGTTATGAGAAATACCAATCTCTTCTCCAAGCTCACAAGGACTATCGGTCTAGGACTAACCATAATGAGCCCAAGAACCACTTCATAGGCACGGTCAAAGTGTCCTATGGCTATAACTACCTCAATTCTCAATATGTCAATGCGGCTAAAGTGTCCTATGGCTATAACTACCGACGTAAGCTTGCCTATAAGGACCCTATCTACAAACCCAAAAAGCCTTCCCCTAATGACCAAAAGCTCATTGATACTTCTCACGAGCAACCTAATGATGATCTTGCTCCCTCAGTCGAGCCTCGTCCCAAAACCACACTAGAAAACCTCTCTATGGAATCCATTCCTCCGCCCTCGGATAAGGGGGCTCAATCCTACAAGCCTCATCCAGCCATGGAGTCTCCCTTTACTTCTCATCCTCCCAAATCATTACGCTTACCTATCCTAGGCCGGAAGGGGATTTCCTAGATGAACTCAATTCCATGACTTGTAAAATTCCTTTAATGGAGCTCATGCACACCTCTCCCCGGCATTGGAGATTCCTCGTGCAAATAATCCATCATTTCGAGGATGCTTTTGATGAGGCAGAGGAGACTCATCTTACCCCACCTTTTCCAAACCCCAAAATTCATAATATTGAAACAACCATTCCTCCTCGTAACGCCAAAACCACGACCATTGAATTTTTTGAGAATGACAAGATTAATGATGAAGAATTATTATGTGTTGATGATCCTCTACTTCTTATAAGTGTCATCATTCACAATACACAAGTAAGGTAGGTATTGGTGGATGACAACTTTGGAATCAATGTTACTTCCTTATATCTCATCAAAAACCTCGGATTTTCCGTTGACAACCTCAAACATACCTAATTCACTTGTCATCGGTTTGATAAAACTTGTCAAAAGCCATTTAGTTGCATTTGACTGCCCGTCACAGTGGGTCCCAAGACTATCCGCACCAAGCTCATGGTGTTCAATCGTCCTCTCTCTTACAATCTCTTTCTTGGCCGACCTTGGACACATCGCATGCACGTAGTCACATCTTTGAGTACTAATGCATCAAGTTCATACACAATAGCCAACAATATAGGTATAATGTTGACCCAAATCCTTGGGACATACCTACTCCTTTCGCAAATAAACCCTTTCATATTCCTCCAACAAACGCAACACTTAACATTTTGTATCTTAAGTTTTACACCTACAAACCTAACATTCAAGTCACCCTAGCAGACTCAGATGATGATGAACCTAACGAATTACAAAATACAGTTAATAAGAATCGCTTACCCAACAAAGTAACTCTTACGATATTTTCCCGCAAAGGATTGCTAAAAATAGAACAAGGCTATTTTTGGAAAATTAGCTACTTTTGGAAGATTGGCTATTTTTAGCACGGCCAAAAATAGAAGTTTGCTAAAAATAGGAATTGGAGGGGAAGCATGGCTAAAAATAGTATTCGCTAAAAACAGCACTTGCTAAAGATAGCTTTGCTTTTGCTAAATTTGGCAAGTGCTGCTCAAAACATGCATGGCGCTAAAAGGAGGTGTTATTAAATTTATCAAATGCTGGTTTCAGTTATGTTTGGCGCCAAAAGGGAAAGAAAATTGCAAAGATAGAGTTAACTATTATTAGCAGCAGTCTGTCCTAAACTTGGTGCCGAAAGGGGATAGATAAATAAATTTAAAAAAAACAATCATGTTGTGCCTGAAGTCTGCGCCAAAGGCAAAAAGCAGAAAAAGACAAAAGCAAAAAGCAAGACAAGGTGCATAAGCCAAAAGTGAACTGTTGTTCCTTTCTAAGTCGGTGTAGCAGGGTAGAGGAAATAATTAATTAAATAATAAACACAGCAGTCACAATCTATGCTTGGTGCCAAAAGGGAATAGAGGTAAGGATAGAGTTAGCTAAACTTACTAACTGTTGTTACAGTCCCAACATCCAGCAACATGCAAGGAAAATAATAAATAAAAGAAGAGACAGCGGCCTATTATTAGCAGCAAGAGTTAGTTGGATAAAGGAAGGATTCTTGCATTGTAAAAATTAATGAGACATACTTGAGCGCTGATTTGCTCTGGCATCTTTAGCCTTTGTACTTGCACCTCTGAATAAAATAAAGCTTCATTTTGCCCTCTCATATCGTTGTTTTCAGATTGTTCATCGTGTTTGATAGGATATTGTGTTGCTTTAGTGTGGAATTCGATCCCTCTACCACTGTCATTTTTCCTAAACCTTTGAATTTAATTTTGTAAAATAGCTTAGAGTTGTGCACGTGTGTGAATCTTTAAATTCTCTGTGTGCAGAGTTACATGCAAGTATCAAGTTTTGGTGTATTGCCCTTATTTCCCCTTTGCCGCATTCCTTCTCCCTTTTCCTTGTTAAAGTTTTCATTTTTTTAGGTGATTCACAAGGGAACCAACCCTCTCTAGAGGTTCACCTCGAGCATATAGGTTACCACAGCCTTGAGGTGTTCCAATTTTGTCAACAACAAGAGAGAGTACACACACCATTCTCTATCAGGGTGCAACTTCTGGGTGACAACAATTTCTGGCACGCCCGGTGGGACAGTACAAAAATTGCTAAAGAAGTTGATGTCATTCTCAACAAATATTAGTGTTTTGAGACGCATATTCAGCATATGGTGACTCCGTTGGCCCAAATATCTTTTTTTCTCAATTAGTAGACCATTTCCTCCATCTTTCCATCTTTTTATGAGGTTGTGCAATCATGACTTCAATTCCTCATTGGAATTCCCAATCCCAAGAGCATTATTACTCCCCTCCACCTCCTTTTCCCCAAAATCCTCCTCCAAATCAGTATTATAAGCCCTATCATAATGAATATGCCCATGATCCAAACAATTTGTATGGTTATCCTAATAATCATGGTGTTTTTCAGAGCAGGAATATGCAGATTATGGAAACAATTTCATGCTTAATGATGATTTTCAAATGTAAGTCCAACACTTGGAGATAAAAATGATACAAAAGAGGGCAACAAGTTCCATCTAGGCAACCAATCTTGGATTGGGGCACCCTACCCATGGGTCGGTCCTATACCAAACTAATATAACCCTCAAGAGAAGATAGACTTTGTGTCTGAATTGATACCACAAATATCAGAGTGGAATGAAGAGATGGAAGCTTACTAATATAGTGTTGAGAAACCCTGTCAATGGGGTAATTCTTCACTATCATCATGTAGCCCTCCTACTTCTACTTTCCAACCACTTCAACGGGGCCTAAGTCTCGAATTCCTAGCTTTCTTAAAGCTTCTCCTCCACAAGATCTTACACCTCTCCAATCATCTCAACCATTGCAAAATCAGTTAGTAACCCAACCCACCCCTTCCCTCATATTCCCAAGTCCATTATGGAATGAACCAAATCTAACAAAATGGAACTTACAGTTTGAGGACAAACAAATTCCACAGTTGGTTAAACCTACAATAGAGAGAGTGCACGAAAGTGGTTGAAATTACAGAGAGCGGCAGGAGGAATATGACCAACAAGAAAAGGTTAGACAAAGTTTTCTCAAATCTCTTGAGATACAACATAAAGATAATGTTTTAGAGGAACATATGAGTGTTTCTAAGGATTAGATCAGCAATCTTGAGCCTATATCATCTTCAGATCAGCTTGCAAACAGTCATACAAAGGAGGAAATCAGTAAAGAAATTCAAATTCAAAAGGAGTTTTCCTCAAACATGAACAATAAAGAGGATGAGGTTTTATCAGACTTACAAGATTTTGATGATGAGGAAGAGCCAACTGAAATTGTAAGTATTCCACCTCCATCATCTATCTTCTTTAATAAAGACTCGCATGTTATTAAATCTTCTTTTGAGCTTGAAAAAGAGCCAAGTATGAGGTTGTTTGCAAAGGATGAAGTAGAAAAAGTTTCAGATCAGTCTACAAGCATCCAATATGATCAAGGAAGGGCCTCAAGTACTCCACATGTTGAAGTTACACACAAAGAAGAGAGGCAGATCAGAAAAATCAGTTTATTAGCTATGAGAAAACCATGTTCAATCAGGTATTTGACTATTTTAGAGCCACGTAAAGAGTTGCCATTAAGTTGTGCTCACTTTGAGCATAAGAAAGAGCTTCAAGATGCCAAAAATCAGCCCCAACATCTACAAAGACAGAGTATAAATCCTACCATAGTTCAAAAAATCGTTATCGGCAATTAATCGGTAGGCCAAATTTTGACTCGGAAATCGGGAATCGGCAATTTATCGGCATTAATCGACAACTTTATCACTACTTTTAAAATCATTTAAATTCATAAAAATAAACTTAAATTAAATGTAATCGTATAATATATATTATTATAAAGTTATACAAGAACTTATTATTGTATAGTGTATAATATTATAAATTTATAAAGTTATTTATTATTCTTGTATAATATTTATTATTGTATAGTTTATAAATTTATTATTGTATAATATATATACTATTATAAATTTATAAATTTATTCTTGTATAATATATATTCATGTATACGTATAGTGTAAACTCATAAAACTCGCAAAATCAATGAAAATATATAATCTATGAAAATCTTTAAAAAATAATAATAATCAAAAACGAATTACCTAGGCACGTACTACCAGCCACAAAATGGTTAAAACTTGCAGGGAAACCAGCCTCATGAGCCACAAACCAGTCACGAAGACTCAAACCAACCACAAAATGCTCAAAAAACTGAAACCATACAAAATGGTCGAAACCAGCCACGAAATGGTCGCAGGAGAAAATACGATTCTTCGTAAGAGAAAAAGGGCATGAAATGAAAGTACGTTTTTTTCGATTTGGTCATTTTTTTGCTTTTAAACCTAACCCGCATGATTTTCCACGGTTTTAAAAATGATTTTCCACTATTTTTTAGGTTTTTCTTAAACCATGAAATTGCCGATTTATCGGTAGTTCGAAAATCGCGATTTTTTTGAAAGATAAATCATTTTCTTTGCCCTAAACGATAAACCGCGATAAATGGGTGATAAATCGCAATTTTTAATACAGAGGATTCTACAAAGGTGTTTATTCTTTTTGCAGACCGATATTTTGAGCAAATCAATGGTGCAAACCATGTTCCGCACTTATTCCATGTGATCTAGTTGCAAAATTGATCTCATGGCAGCACTTTCTAAGAAAAGGAAGTTATTTCTCCCAACCAATATGTGGTTTTGCTTAGTTTTCCTTTCTCTTCGTTTAGATTAGGAGTGTTTAGGGTAGTTTATTTTCAATAAGTGCTTGCATGCACATTGTTTTTCCATTTTCATAGTTAGTTGCCCTTTCAAAGAAGTACTTGCATGCACATGTTTTCCTTTTGTTGGAGAGAGTATTTCAATGGTTTTGTTTCGAGAGGATACAAATTGTTGATAGAGGTATGTGACTCCATAGCCCAATGGATGCATAAGGCTACTTAATCTCTTTGTTTAAGCAGGCAAAAATCCCGTGAAGTTGCCAAAATGTTACCATATTTTCCACGCAAAAGATTGCTAAAAATTGCACAAGGCTATTATTGTAAAATTAGCTACTTTTGGAAGATTGGCTATTTCAAAATAGCGTGGCTAAAAATAGAAGTTTGCTAAAAATAGCAATTGGGGAAGCGTGGCTAAAAATAGCATTTGCTAAAAATAACACTTGCTAAAGATAGCTTTGCTTTTGCTAAATTTGGCAAGTGCTGCTCCAAATATGCATGGCGCTAAAAGGAGAAGCTTTTATTAAATTTATCAACTGCTGGTTTCAGTTATGTTTGGCACCAAAAGGGAAAGGGAGGTACAAAGATAGAGTTAGCTATTATTAAAACAGTATGTCCTAAACTTGGCGCCAAAAGGGGATGGATAGATAAATTTTTAAAAAAACATGCATGTTGTCCCTGAAGTCTGCACCAAAACCAAAAGGCAAAAAACATGACAAGTTGCATAAGACAAAAGTGAATTGTTGATCCTTTCTAAGTTGGTGCAGAAAGGTAGAAGAAATAATAAATTAAATAATAAACACAGCAGTCACAATCCATGCTTGGCGCCAAAAGGGAATAGAGGTAACCATAGAGTTAGCTAAACTTACTAAATGCTGTTACAATCCCAACATCCAATAAAGCATGCAAGGAAAATAATAAATAAAAGAAGAGACAGCAGCTTGTTATTAGCAGCATGAGTTAGTTGGATAAAGGAAAGATTTATGCATTGTAAAAATTAATAAGACATATACTTGAGCGCTGATTTGCTCTGGCTTCTTTAACCTTTGTACATACACTCTCTGAATAAAATAAAGCTTCGTTTTGCCCTCTCATATCGTTGTTTTCAGATTGTTCATTGTGTTTGATAGGATATTGTGTTGCTTTAGTGTGGAATTCGATCCCTCTACCGCTGTCTTTTTTCCTAAACCTTTGAATTTAATTTTGTAAAATAGTTTAGGGTTGTGCAGGTGTGTGAATCTTTAAATTCTCTATGTGCAAAGTTACATGCAAGTATCAAGTTTTAGTGTATCACACTTATTTCCCTTTTCCTAAATTCCTTCTCCCTTTTCCTTGTTAAAGTTTTCATTTTTTAGGTGATTCACAAGGGAACCAGCACTCTCTGGAGGTTCACCTCAAACATAGGTTACCCACAACCTTGACGTGTTCCAATTTTGTTAACAGGAGAGAGAGTACACACACCATTCTCTATCAAGGTGCAACTTCTGGGTGACAACAATAGCACTATGGCTTCTTTCAATTGTAATATCCCCTTCTAAAATAAGTGAGGAATTAATACAAATCTGAACACACATAGCTGAAAATAATTAATTTTCAAACCCTAAACTGTTCAAACTTCAAAAATTCATATCTTTGGCTAGGGAAGTCCAAATGAGCTGAAATTTTGGATAATGGACCATAAAAATATGTGGAACAACATGCAAAATCAGATTTTGCACAGCCAACCCGAAACCCTAATTTTGACCTAAAAAATTGGTCGCCCAGCACTTTTAGGGTACCAAATCTCCTCCAAAAATTATGAAATTGTTGTCTCCTTATCTCTCCTAATTTCTACAACCAAAACCACTATTAATTTGACCCCAAAACTGCAAATCTGAAATAAATATTAATTTATAAGACCGAAAGCTTTGCAGACAGTTGAAATCTTCTAAAATTCATAACTCCTTCAATACTTAGAGTTTTTGCATGAAATAAATTGCAGAATAAAGTAGAAATAAAGATCTTTCCAATGAACTAACAAACTGAATTTTTATCCCACTGAAACCCACTCAAATCTGCCTCTGAAATCTGAAAACCAGTCGCTAGGGTTAGGGAAAATTAATTAAATAATTTTCAGCTCATAAAACCCTTCCAAAACCCTTAAACAATCAACCCTTGATCTGAAATAATTGATTAGACACAACAGCAAATAGATCTAGCATAAATAACTTCAAAATATGAAAGATCAAACCCCAATACCAGTTGTTATGGCTAAATAAATTGCAGCAGCAATAATAGTCATAAAAGTACTTCAAACCCTTCACAAAAATATAGATTTATCATCCAAATAAATGCGCCAATACCAACACAAGAGATCACAATGAAGAGAACAAGAGAGAATACTTCAATTGATCAAACCAGCTTACTAACTTCCCACGCAAGAGAGAGAGAGAAAGCTTTAATGGGCATGCATCCCAACTCCAAGCATGGAGCATAAAATAAATATCATCATAACATGAGTCTAACAATGATCCTAGCACTCCTTTTATAAGCAAGGAGGCACAAAATTCGAAATCCCTAGGAGAGGGAAATTATTAAATAAAAGAAGTTTATTTCCCCTAGGTGTGGCGTCCCTTTTTAAAAAGGTGATTTTAATATTTAAAAGCCACCTAATTATTATTTAATTAATTCCCCTTTTTAATTTGAATTTTGGGAATTTAATTAAATAATTAAATACATTACTTGCTCCATAAATATTAAATAATTAAATAAATATTGTTTTATAATGTCAAATGATTAAAATCACTCTCCAAGCAATATTATCTAATTATTTAATATATATTTTCCCTCGCAACATCCCTAAAGCCCCACAGGAATGATAGGCCGAGGGTCTTCAAAAATGGGGACATTACATCAATTCTATTACCTCAGGATTGATTTCCTCCCGTCAAAGAATCTAAGGAACCTCCTTGCAATGTTGCCTCCCCTAGCCATCATATTCCACTCGAAAATGATGAACTCGAGATCGCACAACTTTTTGTGGATCCAACCTCCCCATGCTCCTTCACCGAATGGGGGTTACTGGCCAATGACGATGCCTTTAAATCCAACATACCGATGGTAATCTCGCAATCCGCACTACCTTCACACCGTCATTAATGAAGACTACATTTTATTTCACGTTTAATCACGCCCTTTAGATGTTCTTCATTACTAGCATTGTCAAAGCACAAACACATGCCTTTTAACGACATGCTACATGATCTTTGCATCTTATGATTTTGATCCTTCATCTTATGATACTTGGGATGGTGAGGATGAAGATACTTTGCCCCATGTCCCACCAATTTATCCTCCTTGGGTTCTTCAACAATTTTAAAACTACGCCTCTACGCATGCAAGCTTCACCCCCCAATTGATTCCGTAACACCCGGTTCCAACACTACCCAACATGACTCTTCTCTATCCGGCACGACGGGTCCCTCTTAACGCTACACAATAGATCTAGTCCATTCCAACTATCTCTTTCCGATGCCGCCGACCCCTATGCTACCAACATGGCTGATCTCGTCAGAAAAAGAACTCTTCTTTGTCCCTCATTCGGACATCACTCTAGATGCTAAAGTCTTGGATGTAAGACAAATCAGTTCTCATCAAAGCATCATGATGATAAGCGATATGTAGCTCTCGAAATCGATGTCGAATATAATGGTCCCCTACCCACCTTCGATAACAACAAGGCCATCCTTGAGTTACTCCATGCATGTGAGGACACCCTTCCTCTACAACACTACAAGATTGACCATCTCCATAATAAACCCCCACTCTTCAACAACTTCACACTATTGTTGCCCCTATCGGTGACGAGGTTGCTCAAGCTCTGAAGTTCCATCATTTTCAAGATGGCAACACCATGCTCACCTTGAAAACACCATCAACATCCAAATTGACGACGATTCTTCTCATGCAATCATGTTAGGCGACTGTTTCCCTCATTTCGCATGATAAACATCGTGAAGTCCTTCATAAAAACAAGGAGGTTTTTGCTTGGGGATACTCCGACACGCTTTGGCATTGATCTTGACATTGTGATCCACAACATCATTACCTATCCCGATGTTGCACCGCCAAGAAAAGATTTGCAAATTTCCTCCTAAAATCAACCTATGTCATAAAGAGCTTGTATAGCTTCTCGACACCAAATTTATGCATCTTGTCAACTATTCTCGAAAAGGTATCCAACATTGTCCCCATTCACAAGAAAGTAACATCATCCATTTGAATTTGCATCGATTTTTACAACCTTAACTTGCATGTCCTAAAAATAACTTCCATTTTCCTTCCATTGACGCCATTGTTGATGCCACCGCCGGCCGGGAGATGTTATCCCTTGTGGATGGATTCTCAAGATATAATCAAATCCAAATAGCACCGAAGATCAACATAAGACCACATTCACCACCGAATGGGGCACCTACTTCTAAGTTAGGATGCGTTTTGGCCTTAAAAACATCGGGGCAACCTATCAATGAGCTATGACGCACATCTTTAACAATCTCATTCATAAAATTGTTGAAGTCTATGTGGATGACCTTCTTGTTAAATTCCAACGTGCAGAGGATCATGCCCATGACCTAGACATCGCTCTTCAACGACTCAGAAATATAGGGCCCGCCTTAATTTGGACAAATGCATCATCTTTTGTGTCACGCAAGGCAAACTTTTAGGATTATGCATCTCAAAATGCAGTGCATGACGCGTCGATCCTGCAAAGATCAAATTCATTCTCGACATGCCTCGTCCCCAAGTCTATACTCGACATTTGCACTTTCCTAGGAATGCTTGGGGCAATATGACGCTTGCCCTCGAATTTGCATATCCGACCCATTCAATCAACAATCTTCTCAAAAAGGACATAAGACTTTCGAACAAAACAAAGACTATCAACAAGCCTTTGAAAATTTGAAAGCGTCTCTCCTCACTACTACACTACAACCTCGATCCTCGATCAACCACTCATTCTCTACACCTCATTCACACCCGTTTCTTTTGGGGCAATGTTAGCTTAAGCGGATGAAAAGGGAAGGAGTGTGTCATCTACTACATTAGTTACATTCTCCTTGACTATGAAACCCGCCATACCTCTATCAAATGAGCTTTCCGGCTATTTATTTTGTTGCCGCCAAAGCTTTCTTATACATAATCTACCAAACCACCTATGTTATTATACACATTGATCCCCTCTACCATTTCTTCTTCCATGTCGTCTTTCCAACGAAACACATTGGTAAATGGATGGCGTTACTCATGGAATTTAACTTGCGCATAATTACATGCCCATGCCTTCACTAAGAAATGCAAGCCTTGCGCAGTACATGATGCCCTTACTCACTCTCCATCGTTTAAGCTTCAAGTCCTCAAGCTCGTGGCCTCTCCAAGATGTGGGGATTGGATTGCATTGGTAAACTTCCTCGCTCTCAAGATGGACATCTTTTCATCATTACAACCACTGAATATTTCACCAAGTGGGTCAAGCCATGCCTCTTACCAATATGACAGGCCTTACCACTTCCAAGTTCATCCTTAACCAAATCATTTATCGCTTTGGAATTCCTCACACAGATTGTTTTTGAAAATGGTGTGAATTTCAAATGCAAAGAAATGAAACAACTCTGCACAAAATTCAAAATCAAGCACAAATTCTCAACTCCTTATCATCCTCGATGTAATGGACAAGTCGAATCTTTCAATAAAATCCTTATCAAAATCGTCAAAGACTATTTGAGAATCACGTTCGATTGGCACTCTGAAACTTTATCCAACACTCTAGGCTTATCGTACCATCAATGTCTATATGGCCACCGGGACAATGTAATGTCCCCTTTTTCAAGCAATAATTAATTAATGAAGGTTGATATCCTTTAATCCACTCCCCTTGGATTAAAGGGATTTTATTGAGGGGAATCGACTTTCCTTGTGCATTTAAAAATTAATATTAATTATCTTGGGCAAGTCGCATTTTGAGAAGCAAATCGATTTATTTATGGACCAATTAATTATCATTTGGAGGTAAATCGATTTAATTAAGGCAAGTCGAGTTTATTGAAGGCAAGTCGATTTAAACCATGAGCTAATTTATTATTATTTTGGGTGAATAAATTTATGAAGCAAAAGTCGATTCCTTTTGGGCATTAATTATTATTTTTAAATTCTCTCTTATATTTAATTTGAAAATGCTTTGGAGGGAATTAACATTTTTAAATGGAGTTTGACTTTTCAGGCCATGAAGACTTTTAAATTCAAATCTCTCCCATCTAGAGAAATGCACCAAAATTGGAGGGAAACATTGGAGCTCTACATTGCAAAATCTATAAAAGGAGATGAGGCGTCCCCTTTTTGGCATGTTTGACGGTTCTATGAACTTATCTTCATGCTTGAAGAGGGATGTATGCCCACTTGTGATCCAAAAATAAAAGGTGTTTTTCAACACCACCATTGTGTGAAGTGTGTGTGACCCTCAAGCTTTATTTGATAAGTTCTAGCATATTATTATTCGGTTTATATAAAAGGTTTGTGTGGGAGTTCATTTGCATGCTTTGTGGAGGATTAATTGAAGGATTTATGTTGAATACATGCTGCTGATTTATCCTAGTGAAGTCGACTTGCTTTGGGAGTGTGTTTGCATATTTTGGAGGTCTTTCATGTGCCTAAAAGTTTGCTGCTAATTCCAGCATTTACTCTTGCCCAAATCGACTTGGTTGGAGACTAATTTGGTATAATTTCATGGTGATTTGACAAGGGTTTAAATCTGATTTATTTATGCATGTTATTCCAAGTATATTGTGCTTCTATTGATGATATTTTGAGCCATATTCACTGCTGGAATTAATTAAAGCCAAATCGACTTGCTTGAGGATTTAAAATATTATTTTGAGTGGGTTTTTAGCAAGTTTTCAAGTTGCTATTGTTCAGATATTTATTGCAGATCCGGGGCAATATTTTAAGGGTTTTGGAAGCATCTACAAGGCTGGAAATTATTTATTTAATTTTCCTAACCCTAGGCGACTTGTATACAGATTTCCAGGCAGATTTGAAGTGTTTTTGGTTATCAGAAAAATCAGTTTGATAGTTGGTTGGAAAGATTATATTTTTAGCTTTCAAATGCACTTGGTTTCATGGAAAGATGATAAGTATTGAGAAAGTTATTAATTTTTAAAGTTCAATTGGTTTTTGTGCATTTTATTATTTTCCCTGCTGCAAATTAAATCTGGTTTAGTGAAGTTTAAATTCCAACTAGCTAGCCCATCTAACCCATCACCTTGGCTCACTCCAACCCCATTTGGGTTGAATTGAAGCTAACATTGGGTTATTTGAGGTGAATCTAGAAGGGTTTGCTCTTCTAAGTTCAATTGGAAGTAATTTATTTTCAGATTTAATTAAATATCCCACAAGGGGATATTACAGACAACCCCATTCTCTCTTGTATTTGGTTCCAAAGCAGTCCTTCCACTTAAAGTGGAACCGCCTTCTCTCTCGCATCTCTATATGGGATCATCCCCAATGAGGATATTCACAAACCTCTGTTGCCTCGCCTCGATCTCGATCTCCTTGATGAAAAATGCAATAACATTGTCCATCCTAACCGCAAATACAAAGAGCATGTTGCTAAAAACATAACAAACTTATCAAACCTTGCAAATTCGAAGTTGGAGACCTTGTCTTGAAGTTAGACTATACCCACAACAAAGAAGGCAAATATGCTCAAAAGTGGTGGGGTCCCTATCTCATTAAAGACATCCTAGGTCCCAGTACCTATCGTCTGCAAACAAATGAGGGCCACATCTTCAAAGAACCAACCAATGCTCATTTTTTCAAGAAATTTTATGCCTGATCTCCTCAGTTATCCATTTGTACATAGCCACTTTTCACAACAATCTCTCTAAATTAGTTGCTTCATCAACCTATTATCTTACTTTATGCTCTCCTCGTATTTATCCTTCCCTGTTCAATTTTATTCGGCCATTGCTTCCTCTTGGCAAAGAATTATGTGCACCCTTCTGATTTAGGCAGTTATTCAAATGTCTAAAGGTCTCTACAATAATAATGGAATTATCTTTGAGGTGAGGGACATTAATCCTTGAGATCAACCTCTAGAATAAGGTTGGCTCCATTCCTTAAAATCTCTAGATTAACCACTACTCTAATCTAAATAAAAATTATGCAAAGTTAAGGGAAATAGTACTGAAATTTGACAAAAAGGTGATACATCGAGTATGAAGGGATCACTCTTCCTAAGATCAAGGAAAAAGGGACAAACATGGTGCTTTAGGGGTAGATATGAGCCACATTTGTTGGTAATTGTGTCTTAGTGTTGTCATTGATGTCAAAGGCCATTGATGGCAAAGGGTGTGTCAATGTTACGTGAGTCTCCATAAGGTGTAAATCAAGGTCAAGTATGAAGGTTGATTGGTAGTGTCTTGTTTTGATGAAGTTCTATGGTGTTTTGGAGCATGGTCTAGTAGGCATGGTCATGGTATGTGAGTTCCAAAGTTGGTATGAAGTCTTTATGAGGTCAAACATGGTTGGTATGATGTGTCAAGGGCGTCTAAGAATCTGCATTGAGTCATCATGCTCAGTTTATGGGTTGTCATAGTTCATTCGGTCATTCTAGGCCTATTCCTAGACTTAAGAGCATGTAATTTGCATGGCATGGTGGCATAAGAAATGAAGCAAGCCAGTCCTATCCAAGAATGGGAAAGGTGTTGTGACATGTCTTATGATGTGTATGATGATTTTCAGGTCAGTTCTCGGTTTCATGACGTTTCATGGTCCTTGGGAAAGCAAGAAGATGAAGACAAGCTAAGTAAGCACAAGTAAGTTGTTGTGGTTGGAGAGTTTCAGGCCTATTTGACCATGGTGGTGAGTTTGGTCAATTAGAGGATGTTGTCATGATGCTTCATGACAAGTTTCGGGTTAAAGGTGTGAAGGAATTGCAAGTTATGTCATTTTTGGTAAAATTGAGTTTTGGAGAAGGAGAAATCAACTCGAATTGTGAACTTCAAATGCTCACCCACTCACACACACTTTGCATGGGACCCAAAGGTTTTGGGGGATGTTTTTCCATTGAGCTAAGAGTGTTTTGCAAAAATAATGAGGTCATTTGATCGTCAAGTTTTTATGAACAATCATTAAGAAGATAAGTTGGTTTGAAACCCTAACAAAACCCTCCCTAGAGCGACTTGGGAGATTTGTCTTGTTTGGTCTCCAAATGATCTTGGCATGAAAAAGTGATGCATCAAGGTTGAAGAGGATTCCTCGAGCTCATTTTGGTGGTAGTTTGGTGTTCCATTTGTTTTGGGAAGAGAGAAACCCCTAATTTTGTGGGTTTTTGTAGTTTCAAGGCTGAGATGGAGGTTCCAAGATGAAAACCAAATTGTTCCAAAATCCTTGGGAGGTGCTCTAAATGGTCATAAAAAGTTTCAGGTTAATTCGGTGAAGAAAATTGAAGATACAGGTGCTCAAAGTTGCGCTACCAATTTTGGCCTTAAGGGCTAAAATGCTAGTCTTATGGTTTGAGTTGTGTTTGATCATTTTGCATGATGTAGTGCTTGTTTTTGGTTATGGATAGTTGATTGGTACCTGATATGATGTGATCAAGTGTTTGGAATGGTATGATGAGGTGGTTTTCAGTTGAAGACCTAATGGCCTAGTAAGCCCTAGTTGGCTTGCTCAAGAAGGTGATTGAAACAAGTGTGCTTGAATAGATTTCTCCATGTGGCATATGTTTCTTAGTGCTTGAACATGTTGGTACAAGTGTCCTTGATATGTTCAGGTGTTGGTTGAGCTTGGAAGTGACTTTGGAGGTGTTGGAGCAAGTTTCTCTCAAGACTGGTTCTTGAGTCCTAGAAGCTTGAATGAGCAGTTTTAAAGATTGGCTTGGTTGAAGGCCTTCCACTATGAGTTGGAAGATAAAATGAGTTGTTTCAAAAAGTAGATTCAGAGAAATTTCCAATGATATGTGGTTTGTGTCTTGGTGAGGTGTTTTGATATGAGAACTAGCTTTGTTTTGAAGACCTAGTTTTGGGGTCTTGAAGCCAGTTTGGAGCAGTTACAAAGTTTGAGTTGTTTAGAGGTCTTCCACTATGAGTTGGATGAAAATGTGAGTTGTTCCAGAAAGAGGATTCAGAGACCTTTCCATTGATATATGACTTGATTCATGATGATGAGTTTAGCTATGTGAACTTGTTCGTTTTTTGGGACTGAATTTTTGGGCATTGAAGACCTAGTTGTGCCTACATAATTCTTGAAGTGTTTCATGGTATAGATAGATGTTTTAGTGCTTCCTGAGATTGTTGATGATGTTGAGGACCTATGCCTAACTTGTGTGGAGCTGATGGAGCCATGACAAATATGTTAGAAGACCTTGGAGCTGTTGGTGCATTCGTTAGTTCTTGGAGAGTGCATTTTGAGCTTGTTTGAGCATCTTGGTGCTTGTTGGAGAGGTCTTGATTCCTACCGACCTACTTGAGTCACTTAAGTTGATTTATATGATGTTACGGTTATGTTTTTGAGTTGGGATGACCAACCTACTTGGTCATGGCCGACCTAGGGGTGATTTGATCTAGTGACTTGTATATAAGCAAGTGTTTTGAGTCATTTGTGACTAGTTGAGCAAGAGAGGAAAAGTGTGACCTAAAAGAGGTTGAAGAGGAGTGTAGAGGGGTTATGGACAGAGCTTATAAGAGTGTTGAAGACCTGAAGAAGATAGAGAATCAGATGTGCAAAGGCAATTGACCTAATTAGCCATGAGAGGACAGATTTGAGCAAGTTGAAGGAGAGAGAAGTTTGAAGAGGGTTTGATGTGTTTGTGAGCTGAACTTGGATCACAATCAGTTGTGTGAGCAGCCTATTATATGTGATCATTCTTTTACAAAATCTCTTATGATGTGTAATATTCATAGGAGTCCTTTGTTGTGATTCATATCAGCAAAGTTTTAGGGGTTGGTGCTCCTTGTGAAGTGGGTGCTTCACTAAACAAATCTTGTAGGATGTGTAATATTCTTGCAAGTCCTTGCTTTGTGTAATATAAGCAATGGTTTCATGGGTTTTCTTCCCCTTGAGGGTTTCCCACTTATATTTGGTGTCTTGTGTTCTCTCTCTCTTATCTCATGATCTTGTGAATGGTTAATGCACATCTAATAAACTCACATGAATGGTTAATTGAATGTTGAATGCTTGACATGGTAAAAGAAGTTAAAGTTTTGTAGGACTGATTCACCCCCTCTCTCAGTCCATTGTGCTTCCAACACAATTCACATTGTATTCTACCAGCCTGTAATCCTCTATATCGATGACACAATTGACTAAAATTATGCAGATATAATTCATACACATCATACAATAACAACAAGAGAAAGGTAAGATGCAATAACACAAGCCAAAGGATAGATATAAATCACAATCAACCATATATTATTACTTAAGAAATACACAATCTCTCACATTCATTGAGAAGGCAAAGTGAATGCATTGCACAATTCAACACAAGGGTCCGACATGCACTGTAACACTCGAAACCTTTTGAGAAGAGTTTCTTTGCATTCAAGAGAGGATGGTTTCATTTATGAAACTCATTACATTTATAGGAGAGGAAGGAAGAAGGGATCAAAATATGCCATGGAATATGTCTTTTGGAAGGATCTAGAAGTCCTAGAGATACTAAGAAGAAGAAATTCGCCCAAAACTGCCTCTGAGAGCATATTCTAGGTCTCATGATGATCTCTAACAAGAAAGATGTCTTCCTCAGCAAGCCAAAGCAAATATTTTCCTAGAAGATGAACTCTGAGATGGATATCCACAAATGCCCATGATGCAGGAGCATCTCTCCTAGCTCACAATTTTGGCTTTTCATGTCAATTTTCGCTTAGTTGTTAGTTTTGGGGGT
The DNA here is from genome assembly GCA_018340775.1 of Taxus wallichiana var. yunnanensis. Taxonomy (NCBI): domain Eukaryota; kingdom Viridiplantae; phylum Streptophyta; class Pinopsida; order Cupressales; family Taxaceae; genus Taxus; species Taxus wallichiana. The sequence continues at coordinate 154,790,204 of CM031243.1, read as the reverse complement.
CCTAGAGTCATTAGAAGGTGTTTAGGTTTCATTTCATAGTGATAGGTTAACTCTAGCTCATTCAAAATTCAAATTTTGGCTTTTCCCGCCAAAACGCATTTTTGAATTTTTGAATGGTTTCTTGTCTAGTGAGGGTGCAAAATGATGTTTTAAGGAGCAAATAAAAGGATGTGTTATGCTTAGTTTAAGTCCTCAAAAGGGTTTAGAAGGTTGAACACATGTTTAGACCTTATGTTCTTAAGAGCCCTTCCAAAATGTAGCTCTAAATGCTTAACCATGTGACTTAAAGGCTGATGAAGGGGCTCCAAATTCGGTTGGAGAATTTGTACGAGGTATAATATGTTGTATTTCCCTTGAAGGGACTCATATAATTCAGAGGAGAATAAGAAGACATGCTCCAATAAGTTTCAAAATCCATCCTTGAAATAGTCACATTTTGTAGTTTGAATTCTGTACATGAAGGTTTTGTGAACAAGATACAAATGAATACAGTCTAAGAAGGACTTGTATTGTTGATAAGAGTGATATTTCCCTGTCCTTATTGGTTTTTAGTGTGCATTCATTTTGTCTTCGTTGTTTGGGCTTGGAATGCCCTATAGCAAGTTATCTTTGCATACACACTCAGGTTGGCAACTTCGTTCCAAAGTGAAAACTTAAGCAATAGGGAGGAGTTATTGATTTGGGAAGGTGTAATGCGTTAGCACAAACCCTAAGCAACCTACAGTATCCTTTGAAACTCAAACAAGAACCTAAAAATCTATTATTACCCTTCTCAGGTGGTGCCATGACAGTTAAACCCTTAACTACGGCTTTTGAACCCAAAATCTGTATTGTGAGAGTTTAAACCATGAAATTTGCTCAAATTTGGTAGTTATATGTGTTTTGATGTCCTCTAACGAATTTTAGAGGTTTTGAGAAGGCTCAGTACCTTCAGAATATGGAAAACGTGACAGAGTTCTTTCTAGGGCTAACTAGGCCTTAATATCTGAGACAAAGTTCAAAATAGAGCATCTAAGAGCAAAGTTAAAGGACCAAACTTTCTGGATACCTCAAAAGGGATAAAGGGTATCTGGAATGACCCTCAAATTGTTTTGATTAGGGTTGAAAAGTAGGTTAGGAAGGGCTACAAGCCTTAGAAGCCATTATTGTCATTTGTGCCTAGAGTTGTGATTTGAATCTTCTTGCATAGCTTCTCTGCATCAGCCTACACGATCAGGAGAGATAAGTGAACATTAAGCTTCCATTTGTCTCATAATGCCATGATTGTGTTTATGGGACCATTAAAACTTCTCCTTGTTTGTTTCTAATTTGTTATAAGATCTCCCAACTCCTCTAATCCGGTGTTTTGAGGGACGTTGAAGGAAGATTCCACTAGGGAACGGTTGTGAGCTCAACTAGACCCGAAGGGAAGCAAAAAAAAACCAATTTGGGCATCCCATATTAAGAAAACCCGTCAAAATAGTCTCTAAAATTCTGTCAAGAAGATCTCTTTGATCCCTTCATTATAACCTCTGAAATTGGTCTCAAAACAAAGCTCTTCTCATGACCTTTCCATTGATATAACGTGCAGGTGAAAAGAGTCTCTAGATCAAAAGATATGAGCAAAAGAATAAGGCTCAGTTCGTGCTACAAAACTCATATTTGAAAACAGTTGTGGGCCCTTGAATTAGTTATTTGGTCATGAAACAAGCTTGAAAGGGACCCAAAACCACTCTAATCATGTAGAGCTCCTCAAGAGCTTTCCAACAAGACCAATTTTGTTTGATTTGGTGACATGGATCAAAAGTTACGGTCGATTGAAGATTCTCAGGCCGTGTAACGTAGTTGACACGCATTCACCTCTGATTGGATCTCGGAATCTCCTCTTTGTCCCGTAGCTTTCTCTTTGATCTACTGTTTTACCCTTCCCTTCTACAGATTTTTACACTTCCACGGATTTTAGCCTTTTGGCGGAATTTTCCTTAGGCAGCATTTCTCTTTTGTGCGACTTTTTGCAATCGCGTGGATTTTTAGGCTTCTGCAGTTTTTAAGCTTTTACAGATTTTTAGGAGCGCACAGATTTTTAGGCTCTTCTACTTTTCCGCAATATACTGTTCCTTTGGTCTGCAGCTTTCATCTCAATGCCAAAACAACACAGAAAATGGCCAAGTCCTTTTGATTTCCTAGAAGAGTTAGGAGGCAACAAACTAAGCAAGTTTGGAAGAATTTGAGGCCACCTAAGTCTAATATTTGAAGCAAGTTGTCCAAATGAAACATAGGTGCTTATTTGACAACACCTCCTATCTTGGATACTTGGTAACTCATCTATTTCTTTCGGCCTGCTAACTCTACGGCATCGCGTCCCGATTAGCGCCTTTTATCACACTTGACTACCCTTATAGCATTTACGCATTGGTTCTTTGCGCTCTTCAGCATTGCTATCCACCTTGTGGCTATCATCCCTCCAGCAGCCTCCTAGCTAGGTGATTTATGTCTTATTTTATTGATTATCTTCTAGTGTTTCTTTTCAGTCTTGCTTATTAAAGCTTCCAAACAGCTAATGCGCCCGCCATAGGCAAGCCAAACAACATCGGCAAGGAAGTATGAGGCAGTTGTATTTTATTTGGAGTTCATTATTTTTTTATAGCACTTTCATTTTAGCTTTACTTTCAGCATTTCCTTTCTATTTCGTGTTGCATGGATCTTGTTCCGAAGATAGTCTTGTGTTTCACTATTGTGATACACAATGATGTTCGGTTGGGTCATATATATACACCATATTTTTTATCCTTGCTAACCATTTTGTTTGTGCAAATGGTTGCTAATGTATTCTCCTCCGAGCGGGTGCCTTAAGGGGCATCCCTGAGATTGGAGAGTGATCGGACTTGGTCATGTGGGCTAGATAGCATTTTAGTGATGTCATTATTTCGCCTTAGTTACCCTACCTCGCCTTGTTTCTCCCCTTTGTTCACACATTCAAACTCGTTATGTTTACTTGTTCCATTATCTAGTCACTTATTGATTGCGCGCTATTATCCATTCTTTTAGTGACCATGGACCTTCATCATTCACTTTCATTTACTTTTTGGCCTCCATACCTCATGTTTTGCATCTTTTGACCTTACGGTTTCCAAGGTGACGCCATTGCCCATGGGTGATGGCATCAAGTATATATGCTTCACCAAATTACCACTAATTACAACCAATTTACAATCATTTGTTTACACCTATACTTGTTCTTACTTGTACTATTTCAGACTTAGTAGTTGACTTGGAGTCTTGGAGCTTACCTCTTTTGCATTTGGGTCACCATAGTGAGTTAGGACTAAAGATCTTCTTGTTGAGATTTCCCCTTCTCCACCCATAGTGATTCTCTCTCGATGTTGTTATCTCTAGGGAGGATTATGCATCAGTGATCACACACATGCTACAGGTAAGTATCTCTAACCCTTTTAGTCTCTTATTTTGTATGTGTATGTTGTATATTGGTCATTCATTGTTATAGACTAGAGTAGATGTATGTTTGCTTTGATCTATTGCATTGTCTTATTATATTATGCCCCTTGGCTTATCCACCTCTTGGTTACTCTTATTTATGAATCCTAATAGGATACCTATCTTTATCTTAGTTATAGGCCTTGGAAACCTATAGTTATCATAGTGTTAGGGTTACTATCCTCTAGAATTACGACACTAGCACTCCCGAGCACCTTTGTATCTACACAGTGTGACCAATCTTAGATTAGATCCCTATATTTAAGAATCCAACAAAGAGCCTATCTTTTACCTATCATACGGTCAACTTAATGATAAGGTAATACAAACTTGTATAAGCAACCCATTTGTGTGGGATCATTCTCCCTCTCACTTAGAAGCAAGAGAAAAATATCACTTTATTTTCATAACACTCCAATAGCATTCTTTGTTGGCAAGTAATTTGAGCACATTGGTGTCCCGAGATTTCACCCCGAAATCTGGGCTACCCTTAAATTTTTCGTTCTTTTCAAGTAATGGGTCGTGTTTTGTGTTTTGTGTTTTGTTTTTCCTGCAGTTGTTTGCATTGCTCTAAGGTATCCCAGAGACTCATAAGAGCCACATTTGCCAAATACCCATATGTTGAAGCTCACTTAATTCCTTCGCCAGGCTTTGTTTGAAAACGTTTTATTTATTTTTATATTAAATAAAGTTATTTTAAAAATGGATTGAGCTAAAATTGGAGGATTTAAGTTATATAAAGCACTTCACCCCATCATCATTACCACAGAACATTCACCTGGGGAAGAATTTTAGTAGATCAGCTAATTGGAGAAATTTTTCGAGCAATTGCCTGCAGCTTCTTTCGGGTTTTGTTTTTATTTCTTTTTGTCTATGTTTTGGTTTCTTTCATTTTTCGTTTGGCAATCCCTATAGCCTATTCATTCTTCCTGCCAGACCTTTTCCGGAGGTGACCAAAGCTCGGGATTCCTTTGGGAGATCATTAAGAGGTTACTTGGTCCAAAAGGTGCAATAATGGATTTTATGAACATAAAAATACTGCCACCAATGCATAGAGCTTGAGAAAATATGCACTTTTAGAAAAAATGGCACCAAAAATGGAGCCACGGAGTGAAAGTTATGGCACTTGTAATTTTTTGCCGCTACATCTTCCGAACCCTTTCAAAAATGAAAAATGTATTCTTATCCTTGTATGGAAAGAAATGCTTCTTAGACCAAAACGTAAAAGTGCAAGCTGCCGCACTTTCTATTTTCCATGTTGCCCTTCCTTTGCACTTTCCACGCAAAACATAAGCATCAATCATGAATTTTGCAAGCTGCCTTCACTTATGTATTTTCACGAAACTTTAAAAGTAGAAGTCATGCAAGTCGCAATTTTTCAAAGCTGCCCTTCCACTTGGTTTTCCACGCCAATTTTGGGAAGTTAATTTCAAGTGCAAGTCGTGGAAATTGGAATTTAACGTCAACACTTAAGTGAAATGTGTGAAATTTAGAGAGTTGCCCAGCAGGTTGGAATTTAACGTCAACACTTAAGTGAAAAGTGTGAAATTTAGAGTTGCCCGACAGGTTGGAATTTAACGTCAACACTTAAGTGAAAAGTGTGAAATTTAGAGCTGCCCCAGCAGGTTGAAGTTTAACATTGCCCTTCATGTTTTTCACACAAATACTAGCCAAAAAGTGCGACCCACATTGGCATAATTTCATGCTAAAAAAGTAATTTCTTTTTATTATTTTTAGCAAGTGTTGGCGCAAAGGAAGTTGTAAGCATTAAAAATATTTTTAATTGTCGAGAAGCATCCAGTTTTGGCGCATCAGGTTGGGAGAGTTTTTTTTTATTATTCTGGCTATCTGCATGTTGATGTGAGTACACAGGTGAATAAAATAATATTTTTAGCTTGCTTGGCATGCAAGCAAAGTCTAAAAATAGAGGGCAGCAGGCTTTATAATCAGATTTTGGTGAAGAAATTGGACATTCATGCCATGAACTTCATGTTTGTCTGAATTATTTGCAGGAATAATTCACCGGTGCTCATATTTATGTGAATTAAGCTAGTGTTTATGTCAAATACAAGGGCAATCATGGCAACCTCTGCACAAATAGGTCCAGCTCTCACAATTGCTAAAGATTCAGGTACCGGAGGAGCAAAGAAGGCAAAAGCAGGTTCAAATATGTTGAAGGGTGATGATAAAGTTGATCCAAGCAGAGCCATGCATAGACACCCAAGCTTGCAGAGATTAGTGATACAAACATGGGCCACGAATCTATCAGTGATTTGATTGACAGATCCAGGGCAACCGACAGGACACCTCTCATGCGGGCTATGAGAAATAGTGGAATTATCCAAGCAACAACATTTCCGGCTTGCCAATTGCCGGAATTTGTTCTAGAGTGTGCAAAGTTCTACCATCCTTTATCCAGAACAATTAGGGATGCAGCAAGGAAGACAGATGGAAAGACAATGAATTACATGTTGGACAAATACATTGAGATCAGAACAAAGGGCAATTATGAAGTGTTGCAGCCGGAATTACGTCTTTCTTCTTCTCTTTCTTTTCTTTCTTATTTTCTCGAGACAAAATTGTAAAACTAAAGTAATTGGTTAAAAGCCATTACTTTAAGTTATTTGAAAAGGTCCTTTAATTAAGAATAGGTGGCAAACATACAAAACTTTGATTTAGTCTTCAGATGCATGTCATGCAAAGAGAAAGTGTAGAGGAAAATACTACCAACTGCTTCCCCTTTTCATAGCTTCCACATGTGGCAATTCATTGAAAGCTTCCTATTTGTAATTGCCCTCTATACACTATAAATAGAGGAAGAGGCTACGGGTTGGAGGATAATCACAATTTGTTTATCAGAATTTGTTTAGCAAAGCATTCTCGAGTTGTTCAGACTTTGTGTTGAAACCCTTGGTGTGATTTCTGTGAAAGCTGGGGAATTGAATAAAAGGTGGATTTCCGGAGAACTTTGTGTCTACGGTGCTTTGCTCATCACTTCTATTTAAGGTTTTAGATAAACTTTGTGTTATCTTAGATCTAGGTTAGAAGCTATTTTTTTCCTTATTGTTGAATGTTGTGAGTTTTATCTGTTTATTTAATTTGTGTGGATGAGACCAACTCTGAAAGCTATTGGTTAAATCAACATATCTTCCTTTCTTCTTTCCTAAATTCTATTATTTCCCCCTTCTACAAATACCATCCATAACATCCGTCTTTGCATAATTGCTAAGTTATGGTTCATGAGCTTTGTAATTAAAGTAAAACTCCCCGAAAATAGTTATTAAGATTCACCCTTACCAAATTGATAAACATCTTACACGGAGCCTCACCGGTAAATGAGGGAAATTTATCTCGTGATTGCCTAGGTTTTAAGCTATGCATAAAATCTAGCCAACACACATCAATGCCTAATTCCACGGGTTCGAAAATAACTCCTTTCAAACACCCTTTCAAGATGTTCGAAGTGATCTTCTCTCTTCTTTGCAAAACACTCGCGATCATCAAGGTAGACCACAATTATCTTATTTTTCATGTCATGAAAGGCAAGGTCCATGGCCCTCTAAAAGGTAGTTCTTGTGTTGATCAAACCAAAGGGCATTCTTTTATAAGCAAAAGTAACACATGGGGTGGTAAAGGCAGTTTGATATTGATCTTTCAACGCTTACTTCAATCGAATGTAGCAGAAAATCCATCAAGTATTGACAACATTTCTAAACCTACAACCAACTACAAAACCCTGATCCATAATGGCTAAAGGATAATTATCTTTTAAAGTGTAGACACTCAAATTTGGCAATTTATCATTTTGGCACCGCTAGTTGTGATTGTGCTTCTTGGTTAAGACAAACACCCACATCCTATCTCTACGTAGTACTTCTTGCTATCTCTCCTAACTTGTTTATTCCTACATGATGTTTCGTCAAATCTTGAATATAAATCCATAAAATCAATGTGTAACCTTTGTCCATCATGATGCAACTTCAAATTTCATCCACCATCTCCTGTTCAAAGTAAATGCAGTAAGAAGGTCGGATGTGGAATCCAATCTGGCTGACCTATATGGTCTTGGACCGACACATCTTCCAACTCTACTTTCAAATGCATTATCTTTGTTGGGTCTTTTCATCTTCTTGGGTTGGCCTTTACATGAAAATTTACCTTTGGAGCCCTATATAAGCAAGTTAACATCACCTCATTTACACACCTAGCAAGAATATAACAAATCACTTGGTACACTCATTGCAAATACATATAAAAGGCACTCAAGGCTCCCTAAATCTTCCCAAAGTTGATGCACATCCATTAGGGCAGCCACTACTACAATTTTGAAGCACTCAACCAAGTCAAGGAGTTCAGCTTCCTCATTTCCAAGCACTCAAAGAGCCCTACTCAATGTCTTAGCAAGAGCACAACCATCTCAAGCATGTTCAAAGTGATTCAAGTTGTCAACTAGTTGCATTCATCTAGATATCACATGCTAGGTGGATAACTACGTGTGGTTTGAGGCCTCTTGAGTAGTGCCGACGTAGGTGGTGCACAGATTGCACTTTAACCCAAACACTAACCTTTTTGCAGGTCTCCCACCCATGGTTAGAGTTTGAGTTCGATTCAGCTGGTTTCAGATGACTTTGAGATTGTGCAACACTTAGGGTTTGATGGTGAGACATATTTTCAAACCACTAAAGGGCACCGAGTTGCAAAACTTCATTCCCAACAAGTCTAAGATCTGACGACAGTCCAAGACCGTATAGTTGATCATGGCAATTTTGTACCGTCCATACCAATGCAGATTCAAGTCACAATTTCCAAAACAAAGCATCTACAAGTTCATTTACCCCAGCTTTTCCTAGTTTGTGCACCCAAATCTCTCTAGAACCACTCTGTGTAGCTAAGTACATCTTCCCTCTTGTGTTTTCAAGCTTGTAGCATATTATAAACACTAGTTACAAGTACCAATACTAGATCCGACATCAACACTTTGTGTCTTTCCTCCAGGGAACAAGATCTAAAATCTCATGATGTGAGCCTTTATTAAGTCTCTCCAATCAATTCTGCATGCTCCATCAAAAATAAACACATTAGCACACTAAACTCTTACTTCTAAAGATATATCTCTACTCTAGGAAAGCAAATAAACTTAAATGAAAACAAACTCACACCTTAATGATTGGGCCAATCCTCTACACAACCACCCCATCAACTTGTCCGCATGACACAACATCATCATTGTCGTCATAAGACGACCTCGCAACAACCGTTGTCATCTCTCACACGTAACTAACATCATCAACACCTACTTGTGTACTCGAGCCACCTCGTTGGATCCTGTGCAAGAACAACACCGATCTCTGCACCTATAATGTCCCCTTCTCAACGCTAGTCACTTTGAAGACCTTGAGCCCATTCCACTTACCATGGGAAAAAAAAAGGAATGAGCAAAGGAAGTTAATGTCATGTTTTTCAGTTGTTTTTGTGAGCTTTGCATTCTTTTTTAGTAATTTTTGTAAGTGTAGTCAAGTCGGTTGGGTAAAGGAGAAAAGCCAAATGAAAAATAGGAGAAAAAAGGGAACTATTATGTCCCAAGGAGGTTGGTCCTCTTTAGAGGATTCTAATTGGTTTTGGCACATCTAGCTATAAAAGGGGTCGCTTGGCATGGAGGAGGTTATGCATACTTTTGGAAATTATTTCTCTTGGAGTTGGAGCATGTTTGCTTTCTCTCTCTTCCATTGAGGACAAAAACCCTCTTGGAAAACCTATTGAGAACGAAACCTCTCAATAGTGGGCTGGTTTGAGGACGAAACCCCTCAAGCTTGCAACAAGGTGATCTCATAAGGAGTTGTATTCAATTTTGAAGGCATTTCCAGCCCTCTCCTAGGGTGGTGACTTGCCCTAAGGTGGTGTTTGGGGTCTTCTAGGGCACGACAACTTCAAATTCAGCCATCATTGTGTTTCTCCTATTTTTAGCAACTAGAATCTACATTTGTACTTCAATTTGGCATTTGAATTTGTAAGGGTGTTCATTGTTATTATATTTAATTAAATAAATTTTAGTTGGGGTTTGAAGGCTTATTTCTTGGTTTATATTTGTTCTAAAATATTTCTAAAGTTCCCTACATGCTTTGGATTGTGTAAAAGATGCATTTTTGAGAGATTGCATTTTCCTTGTTATAAAAAATCAAATCTGTTGTACATTGCTGTCATAAATTTCAATTGGTTGTGGTAATTTTCAGTTTACTATCTATTGGGGTTGAGTGCAATTTCCCTTTTGTTTCAGTTAGAACAAGGAAAGGGGCATTACAGCACCACAAGGAGAAAATACCTCCTGGGCCGCCGCAAGCTCCGCTCCTAGTCCCATCCAAAAGGCCGCAATACCTCTTCCTAACCTAGGGACACCCTCTCCAAGTTGTCCCCCACTTTTATAATCTGCACCTACCCGTAGGTCCCTCTACTCTCCTTCATTGTCGTCTGCCTTGAGGCTCACCTAGGTTGATGCAGCCACAATGGTGTGACCTCTAGTCCCTCACCTTCTTAGTCCCATGGTTCTCTTTAATGCATCGTCTTGTACGACGGCCTGTGCAATGGCATAATCGGGTGTGATCTCCCAAACAGCCTCGAGACTCTCTCTGTTGGATGTGTCTCTACCCACCTATGATCTCTATGATGTATTTTGCCTCGACTATCATGAGCCATGAGGGCCATGCATCTACCGGTCTCATATACAAAGTCCATATAACATGATCTCGACACACTATATTTAGAGCCAAATACCCAACTTTGGCTTTGACCGCATCCCCGCTCTTCCACCTGTAGCATCAAAGGGACATCTATTGCTCTGACAGTGTTGTCCCTACCGATCATACATCAGAAAATGCTCATATATCCATGACAATAGTAGTATGAGAAGTCCAATAGTCCGATGATGCCTACCCCACAACCTAGATAAATCATGGGCTAGTTGTCAGACTCGCCATGGCTATGCCCCAACCGAACTCTGGGCACTCTAATCTAAGGCCTACCTACAAGCCACCAATGCAAAAAGTGGTATTCCATCTAAATTATGACACAAAATACATGTCACAACAATACCAATCATTGCCTTCCGAATATCCAGAATCCTTGAAGCATATATAGTGCTAAGATAGATAATCACTGGCCTTTGGTGGTACACATTAGATCTTATAGCCCACTGTGTCAACTCTCTCCACTCATATGTCGACTCGGGCACATTACAAACATGCATGCCCCTTGGAAGGATATTATACATCATATTTTTATGTTTGCTAACCATTTCTTTTGTGCAAGTTTGTTGATGCATTCTCCTCCTAAGTGGGTGCCTTAAGGGGCCTTTCAAATTGGGGTATGATCGAACTTGGTCATGTGGGCTAGACCACAACATTTGAGAGATGTTGTTATTAGCCTTAGTCACCCTATACTTGCCTCGTTTCTTCCCTTTATTCACACATTGCACTCATTATGTCTACTTATCCCATTATGTCTACTTGCTTCCTCTTATTGCATGTTATTATCCTTGCCTTCGGTCATTCTAGACATTCGTCATTCACCATCTTTTGCTTCTTGACCTTCATTCCCCATGATTTTCAGCCTTTGACCTTAGAGCTTCCCCAAGGTCAACGCCATCGCCCATGGGTGATGACACCTATTTTGGCTTTTTAATAACGACACCATCACCCGTGGGCGATGACGTGTGTACAACTACTTGCTTACATACAAATTGTGCATAATCTGCTCTTACACTATTTTGCACTTGTTAGCTAACTTTGGAGTCTTGGAGCTTGCCTCTTTTGCATTTGGGTCACCATAGTGAGTTAGGATTAGAGATCTTGTTGAGCTTTCCCTTCTCCACCCATAGCAATTCTGTCTCGATGTTGTTGTCTCTTAGGAGGATTATGCATCAACAGTCACACACATGCTACTGGGTAAGTATTTCTAACCCTCTTTAGTCTCTTATTTTATATGTATGTGTTTCTTGTTGTTGGTCATTCATTGTTATAGGCTAGAGTAGATGTATGTTTGCTTTGGTTTATTGCATTGTCTTATTGTTACTACGCCTTTGGCTTTATCCACCCCTTGGTTATACCCTCTTTATTTCAAAATCCTAGTAGGATACCTATCTTTATCTTAGTTGTAGGCCTTGAAACTTATAGCTATCTTAGGGCTAGGGCTACTATCCTCTAGATTTACGACATTAGCACTTCAGGCTCCTTGAGCACCTTTGTATCTACACAATGTGGTCGGTCTTATATTGGATCCCTATATTTGAGAACCCAGCTAGGAAACTCTATTTTACCTATCATACACCAATATCCCATGGACATCCTCCAAGATGAAGGTCATCTCTATCATATCCCGACCAGCACGCCATTTAAAAGTGTAGGCGCGATACTCCCATGCACCAAAAACATCTATATCAAATTTGGATCCAAAAGGAGCCATACCATCTCGCATAATACCCCAAAACTCAATAACCGTAGTTGTGCCCTATCATGCAGTAGATAATATATCCAATAAAGTCGGCAACCATCCCCGATCTATCAATCTCACAGCTAGATCCTCTGTGGGATCTGAAAAATATCAAACAAGCACCCATCAATCTCAGTCAAAAAATACATAACAAATTATCATTTAACGCTACAAAATTAATCCACAGTAACTATACAAAATCGGCCATGCTAGCTTAATGACATCAGCCCCTAACAAAATTTCTTCCTTGCACTACAACATCAACCAACCAGGGAATTTTTACGGCATCAAGCATCGTGTTAGATAGTATCGGCCATGCTATAGCATCAAATGCCATCAGCCACCCTATGATGTCATCTTCCTACCATGGCCGATGTCATTTGCTAGAAAGTCGCGCACCTTTTCTCATTCACATTCAAAATTTTGAACCTAAAGACACCTAAAAATGTGCACCCAAACCCACCTCTATTTCAACCTTATCTACATTTTGGCACTTCTTGGGGAAAATTTCACTAGCAAATTTTGCCCTAAGGCTTACTTATACACTTTCTACCGATCATCATTCGTAGATTCGAACACATCATTCCAAAGCAAGGGAAGTGATGATAAAACAAGCACAATTGTTCATTTCAAACACATTGCACACATCCAAACTTAGGGAGTACAAGAGATCGAAGCACATAAAAAAGTTTCAAATGCGTAGCATAACAGAGAGACAAGTGGAAATTTTGTGTAATCAAGAAAAGCAAGTAATCAAGTGGCTCAAGAAGAAGGAAAGGGGAAAATCCAAAGAAGTTAGGGCAAGTGGAACACAACAAAGATGACTAACCTTTTTTCGACGCCAATTGGGCTAACGATCTGGAGATAATGCAATAAACGGGAATACATTAACCCTTTCATACGTAGAGGAAGAAATGGGGATTCAACAAGCTTTTCTACAAATGTGAGGGGTTGACCTCGAGCCAATTGATTTGGATGATAAGACAACAAAAGAGTGGTTCACCACTCTATCTACAAGTCATCCCTTAGGACAAGTGGTGACATGGCTCACACAATTTGAACCACTCAAGGACTCAAAGAAAAGAACGGATCATGCACCTTCCAATCTTTGGAGAAAATCCCAAATTATTGCAAACCTTTCTCAAAGAAATATGGTGCGAATCAATTCACCTTATGCCAAGAGTGTTAATCCCAATAAATATTGTGATGTTTGCTAAGGCAACCGAAATACCCCTCATTGCCAAGTCTATAATGTCATATAAGATCATATAAGACCACAGATCCTTCAAAGATATACCCTACGATGAAGCAAAGATACAAGGCAAAGGGAAAAACTCAAGAATCCCCATTCATGGAACTAGGGACAAAGTTGTGTGGGCAATGGCCCAATGATTATGGAAAGATATTGTCATACCACCATGTATCGTTGGGTGTTATAGACATCGCACATCGCACATTCCACAACACAAAGAATTCAATCAACCAAAATTTCTAGCCAATGAGCTATAATGGAAATTTGCACAAAATATTCAAGAGAACAATGAGGAGCTTCTAGTACCAATTGTTAATTTTCCTCGTCTACTTAACACTGGAAGACTCTAGAAGGGTAGGTGGATGTGGATGCAACCTATTGGCTGCACATTAGTTTTAATAAGTGGATATATAAGCATAAAGAGGATTCTTTTAATCAAGGGCATGAGTTTATAGGTTGGGTAAAGGAAATCAAAGAAATCGTTAGGGACAATCCTCGGTCCCAAAATAGATTTGCGGTATATCTCACACCATTGGCCACAATCACATAAGATTGCATGATGGAGTGACCGTGCAATTACATTTGGATAAGCACCAATCTGCAAAGAATCCCCACAAGCTACCATTCTTTGTCACCATGGAGATGGTTAAGTCGGAGTTGAACTACTAAGAAGGATGATAGGCGAGAATGTCGACCTCTACACGTGATTCCACTAGAAGGCATAAAGCAAAAGCCTTCAAAGGAAATAAAAGAGACAACATCGCAGCAACCTCGAGTACATCAAGGAGAAGACTCGCAAAACAATGGAAGTGATTGCGAGAGGTCAAGTTGAGCAAATAAAGGTACCTTCAAATCCAAGACTACCACGTTTGTTCATAAACCTAGACTATGAGAGCGTGGGGTTATCATAGAGCAAGGTTCACACCATTTCACCACTGAGTAAATGGGTGGGGTTTGGAAAGCACAACAAATTGTACAAATTCATGTTAATATGAGCAGAGAGAAGGTAATCGATCTCCCTTTGATAAGATCATTGAATGTTAATACTAGCCTCCAACAACACGCAGTGATGCTAGTGACTCTCTCCAATGCACTGCAAGACAAAATTGAGCACATAGGGTGCTCGTAAAGGTATTGATGATCGTCAATGAGCCCCTACAGCCCACTCGAAAGAAGGGAAGCAATCACAACACAAACCCAAAGCCCACAATATGTGTTAGCACATGTGGAGTTGTCGAGCAAAGATCTACAATGACCAAGCCCATTTGCATTGGTTAGCAAAAATCCCAAGGGAGAGTAGGAAGCACTAACATAGATGCCAAATTGACAAAAACAAAGGTGCGCCTAAAGAGCATGGAGGGAACTGAAAAGGAAAGCAGAGAATATGGTAGAGAAGGAAATGAAGGAAATGACATAGAGAGAAGAAAGTGGGATAGGGAGGGAGCAAAGGAGAAGAAAGAATGATTTAGGAAAATGCTAGGTGCTGAAAAAAACTATCATTGTGGCACAAGGTCCGACCTCCTTCGCTCCAATCTTGTCTCCCTCAAAGACCATGGCCCCATACCCACTGCATATGCCGATTCCACCACCACCATAGTCCCCTATTCCATCTCCACCACACTTCCCTCTACCGGTTGAGCCATCACCCCGCATTCTTCTCCACCCCAAACTATCTCTTCTCTAACACAACCTCCAATAAAGACGCCTACTTCAACATGGAATCCACCAAGAGCATCTTATCTTTTTTTTTCATTTCAGATTGCGTTTGCACAAAAACCCAACCCAATCATCTCAAGAACATTTCTTGGGGCTATTTTGTGCAACAGGATAAGCCACCATCTCCCATCCATCCGGATCGACAAAAGCCATCAAAAGATGGGGAAGTACAAACATCTAGGGAAAAGTGTAAAATCGCAATCGCCGGAGCGAACAAAAATAGATAAGGGCAAAAAGGCACAAGAAGAAAAAGATGGGGAAGTACAAACATCTAGGGAAAAGTGTAAAATCGCAATTCACGGAGCGGACAAAAATAGATAAGGGCAAAAAGGCACAAGAAGAAAAAGAAGTGTAAAAAAGCAATGTGCAAGAAGAAACCCAAGAATCAAAGACGGGCCAAGAAACATGCACCGAGGACATGCAAGATCAAGGTGCGGGAGCAACAACAACCCAAAGCCAAGATACCTCACAAAAGGGGAAACCAAGAAGACCCCCAATCAGAAGGTCGCAGGTTCAGCAACTGAGCAATCAAGCTTGCAAGGGAATGGTTCGTAAGGGGATGAGACCTTGGAATCATGGTTGTTGGACTCTCAAATAACAAAAGGCGAAAGACAACATTTATGTTGTTCACCACACATTTTTGGGCAACCAAGACTAACCAAATGCAATCAAGCATGTGTCTAAGTCTCACCACCCTCCCTGAAACAGTAGCATTTGATGTAGACAAGATCTTGGTGGAGGCACAAGTAGAGATTGCACTAACATTTGGGGCCACACTCACAAACACCACGTTGCAGTTGCACAAAAGAATAAGCTCCTTGAGGACACCCTAGCCAATGTCATGCAAGTGATCAACGAAAAGTGTCCTTAATTAAGGAAGTGATCGACAAACAAATAATGTTCAATCAACATTGTTTGCAGATCAGTTAGTGACAATTTTGCTAGAAGACTGACATGCAAATGAAAAAGTTGAAAAGATCAAAGCTCAAGTGCGAAAACAAAAAAGAAGACTCCCAGTGGATCATATTTTTATTGGAGGAGTGCCAGAAAGTGTCGAAAAAGGCAATCACGCAAGCAAAGAATACTGTGATCCAGCAACTAAGCTAGACTTCACAACATGATGAGATGATGAAGGAGATCAAGGAAGAAATGGGAGCAGCAAGAATTACCCGAGCAATCATTGCTAGAATTTCTGAAGACCAAAATAGAGAGGAAGCATTGGAGTTTTAATTGAAGCAGCAAAACAACGTTATGGAGCAGACCAGACAATAGGAAATGGACATCCCTCACAACACATTTGCAGGAGTGCAATCAAGAAAGTTCATAAAATGGCTAGATCACCTAAAACAAGAAATTGATAAGAGCACAGCAACAAATAAGTCGCTGCTCCAAGTTGTGGGTGAGGAAGACTGCTTAGGCGCAACATAAATCATGGCACAACTGGGCACATATTTTTAGTGGTCTAGGAAGGGATAGAGGACTGGACATCATTCAAGTCTAATATTCTACACCTGCTTCCCTCCCTGAAGGATCAAGTCGATGAGCCATTATACGCACTACCACCGAGCTACTAAGGACAATCACTACATCTAGTGCACCCAGCTCCAACGTATTCATTGCAGCAAGGCACCAGCCAGCCAACATAGTTTGCACCACCACCACCTCCAACAAACTAAGGTAGTAAAAGTTTGCACTGTTTTGTTACAAATTTGGGCTAGTACAAAATTTTGAAGACCAAAGTATGTGTGTGTGGGGCCAAGAAGTTTGAAAACACACAAAAGGCGGTAGATCGGTATGCTACTTAGTTGAAAACCCACAAAGGTGGCTAAGTAGTGCGTGGGAAATGAAAACTGGTAAATGATAATTCCTGTGATACTGTGCCTAGAACTCCAAGGCAGCGCACAGAAGAGGCAAAAGAAGAAGAAAATCTAATGATCAATTGCACAAATGACACTTCTGAGCCGCAACAACATCTTTATCTCACGACGAGACTATTTTTTAAGACTGGGGTTGGTGGGACATTGGAAATTGTACCTTGGAAATATTGTGTAATATTAGGATGTAGAAGTTCTCTGCAATACACGAATTTTTTTAAATTGTTTTTCATGTAGAAAAAGTAAAAAGAAAATTCAAATCTGTGGAATGTAATGTTTCAAAAGAAAGAAAGGGAAACTAAAATGAAAAGGTAAAAGATGAAGATTCATATGAAATTCTAAAACTATTGTATAACTCACACGATGACAGATGATCTCCCCTAGCCTTTATACTTTGCTTTGAATGTATGAAGATAGTTAGTATTTCTGTGCATTAACTTTGTGTGAATGTATACTTAACTTTCGTATGTCATTGTTTAGTTTGTATTCATAGTGAATCGAAACTATGGTTAAATTTCAATAATACTGTGTTAGATCGTCTTCCTCTGTGTTTTCCTACCAATTATGGCTTAAATAACTTAGACTAGAAATTTTTGCAAGTCTTGAAGGGTTTCAAAAACATTGCTAACTGTAATGTCCCCTTTTAGGACAAGTTAGGAATTAGCATAAATCTGATCACACACAGCTGAAAAATAATTAATATTCAAACCCCAACTGCTGCAATTTTCAAAAATTCATAACTTTGGCTAGAGAAGTCCAAATGAGCTGAAATTTTGGATATTGGGCCACAAAAATATGAAGAATAATATTCTAAAATCAGATTTTGCACAACCAACACGAAACCCTAATTTTGCCCTAAAAAGTAGGTCGCCCAGCACATTTAGGGCATCAAATCAACTCCAAAAATTATGAAATTGTTTTCTCCTTATTTCTCCTAATTTCTACAACCAAAACCAATATTAATCTGACCCCAAAACTGCAGATCTGAAATAAATATTAATTTATAACAACCAAATAGCTTGCAGACAGCTGAAATCTTCTAAAATTCATAACTTGCTCAATACTCAATGTTTTTTCATGAAGTAAAATGCAAAATGAACTAGAAATGAAGGGCTTTCCAATGAACTATGAAACTGAATTTTCTGATCACAAAAACCCACTCAAAATTGCCCCTGAAATCTGCCTCCAAGTCGCTAGGGTTAGAATAAATGCTATAAATTAATTTCAACTCATACAACCCTTCCAAAACACTCAAACAATCATCCCTTGATCTGAAATAATTGATTAGACACAGCAGCAAATAGATCTAGCATAAACAACCTCAAAACATGATAGATCAAACCCCAAACCAAGTCGATTTGTCTCTAATAAATTGCAGCAGTAATAACAATCACAAAGTACCTCAAACCCTTCACAAAAATGCAGATTTATCTTCCAAACAAATGCGCCAACACCCAAGACCAAGTCGCCAAGGCAAAAGAGCATAGATCTAACACAAATCGATTCCAAACCAACTTCAATTAATTGCAAGAGATCTTCAATGAAGAAACAAGAGAGCAAGAGTATCAAATTTGGGCATACATCCCTTTCTCCACGCAAGGAGTAAATTTCAATAATTCATCAACATGCCCATAAAGGAAATGCGACCCCTCTTTTATAGAAATAAGAGGTGCAATATCCAATGACCAATCATTTAATGTTTTCTCCCTAAGACATTAAAATAAAAATATTTAATGACTACTACCATGTGCACTTTATTATTTTAATTAAATAATAAAGATAACTAGCCTAAGTGCACATTAACTAACTAAAGAGCCCTCCAAGGGGTTACAAAATAGATAATAGACACCTTAAGACAAATTTCGAGCTCAATCCTCGAACCCATTGGGTTGAGGGTCTTCAAATCTTCAATGTGGAAAATGTCCGAGAAAGGGACATTTATCTTCTTTATTGTTTAGTTTTCTACAAGTGCCTTAAACTTCTTGAATTTACTGAAAAACATCATATTTCTTTTAAAGGAGATATACCCATGTTTTCCTTTGGAAATCATTTATAAAAGAAACATAGAAAAGAGATTTTCCAAGTGACAAAACAAGCACCGGTCCAAACACATCACTATGTATTGTCACATCCCTACTTAGAGACTTATGTCTTGGAGACATCCAGGGATTAGGTGGTTTCCGCCACATTTGAAACAACACTTTAATTGCTTTGATTTGCTTTAGTTAGCATTATGACATGTTTTAGGAGTAAAACATTATTATCAATTGATTTAATTTCAGTATCGATATTGTGGATTTACATTACAATTTTGGGATTATTGTTTATATATGTTGTTTCAGTTCATTTCAATTGATTTGATTTTATGAAACGGATAATGCACTGGGTACTCTTGTCTGCATGTGTACATGTTTTCTCCATATGGAGAGAAAGGGTATCATCAAGGAGAGGCGGAAAGATGCAGCAAATGGGTACGGATAGAGAGATTTTCCATGTATGATTCAGTACATGAGAAATGGTGTCAAAAACCATAAGTTGAGGTCATAGATTCCCTTCTTATGATTCAGCTTGTTTTGTAAGTGTCATTATGTGCAATGAGATTGATTTGGTGGCATTGAACAATGAGATATTGTTGTGCGCTCTTGCTACGGCGAGGAGCACAATGTCGCATTGTGCATTTGTCAGCGACGCATTGTCGTTTTTACGATAATGGCACGCTTGCATTTACGTTGTCATCTTATATGTTGTATTATAATGCATATGGTATTAAGCAATAAGAAATTATTAGAATTTCATTAAAAAAAAGGTGTGGATTCAATCCTTAATGTTATTGATTGAGCTCTTGACTCACTCATTTGCATTGTTATAGCGAAGCCTAAAATTGCATTGCATTGGTGAAACCAACTCGCCGAGTTACCTTACATTGATCCAACCGAGCTAATTAAACCTTGTATCTTTTCAACTCGATCGAACTTGTATCTCTCAAATTGCATCACATCATATTATGTTACCTTGCATTATTAACCGAGCAAGAGCAATTAAATCTCATTGCATTATATCGGTCAAGCTCATAGCCAAGCTAAGTTAACTACCAAGCCAATTCACCAAACTAAGAGAGCCTAGCACACACGAGGAACAAAATGCATTAAGGGACAAGTCTTAAGTTAAACACGTAAGTTTATAAATGAACAACACCTTTACCCACCTTGCATGTGGGATTAAACTTGCAAAAAAATCATACACAAGGTGTATCGATGGGTGCAACATGTCGTGCATCGGCACACCCCAAACCTTAAGCACATGTCAAGATTCAAATGAAACCTAAGACATGAGAGCGTCAATTGGTGCAAGGTGGCACCAATCGGGAGCTCCTTGGTCCATTCAAGGTCTCAAACGGAAAACCATGTAGTGCAGACACACCGATTGGTGTGATGCATGGAAGCACCACCAGGAGCCCTCAAGATAACCGTTTAGAAAAAATGAAACGTGGTGCACAAGGACGCCAACGCCCCACATGGCACCAATCGGAGGACTTCCCTCTAAGCTAAAAACGCCACCAAGTCAAGCATGAAATCAAACACGCTAAACTTAGCCAACGATGAAATAGACTTCAAGGCAATAGGATAAATTTAGCTACGTAGAGTTAGTTTAAAGGCAGTTAAGATTAAGCAACTAAAAATTAAAACAATTGCATGAAATCTAAACAATTAAACGACTAA
This sequence comes from Taxus wallichiana var. yunnanensis, assembly GCA_018340775.1. NCBI lineage: Eukaryota > Viridiplantae > Streptophyta > Pinopsida > Cupressales > Taxaceae > Taxus > Taxus wallichiana. The sequence goes on along the minus strand of CM031243.1, from coordinate 154,769,688 downwards.
GAGTTAAACGAGTTGCATGAGTTTTGGAGGCACGAGTTAAAAACAAGAAACAGGAATAATCTAAGCCAGAAATAGATTGAGATAAGCAGAGATAAACTTAGTCAATGTAGAATAAACAATGGATAAAAAGCCACAGAGAGCTTAACAAAGAGTTAACTCTAAATTTAGAAAAGTTATAATTAAGTTTAAAACCGCATAAAGAGAATGAAAATAGGGCGGCAAAGCTAAGAATAGCTCAAGGAAAGTTTATAAAAGAAGAAAGAAGCAAACCATAGAGGAATGTACCGGTTTTATAGATTTGAATTGCAAAGGAACAAAGTTGAAACAAACTAGAACAATAGGATACAAAGAAGGAAAAGTGTGCAGTGGCAAGGAGAACCTTTATCAAACAAATAATATTTTTCTTCCTTTTTCTTTAAAAATTGGTTTGCAAAGATGAATAGATTTCTCTATACTTTGATGTGACTTGGTTAGGTCGTCATACTTGTTGAACCGAGGTCTTGAGTTCGAGCCTTGGCTTTTTTGGCTAAAAACTAAATTCTGTTATCAAAAAGTAAAACCAAAAGGCAATAGTTTCATAGAGACTATAGTGATGCGATCGAATGGCCAAGACACTGAGATGTGAAACAAGGGTTAGCGGGTTCAACACGCCCCTAATATTTTCTTGAAATCCAAGAGGTTAAAAGATAAAAATAAACCACCTTCGTAATTAGACTAAGTGTAGTCTAAACTAAGATAGCCTATGTGGCCAAATGGCTAAGACAACAAAATAGTAAGGAGGGGTCTCGGGTTTGACTCCCTCCCTAAATTGATTGGAACATGAGAAAATTATAAAGGAACTAATTATTATAAATTTAAAGGGGTAAATGATTAGTTAAAAATCAAGATATGATATTGGGTTTTAGTCCACCCTAATGTTATTAGCATAAGGGTTTAAAAAGGATGGCTTCAATAATGCTTATATATATTGAATCATAAAAGTAAAATGTTATTTAGAGAAACATTGAAAGTTGTTATGACATATGGAGACCTAATGCAATGTAAATATCATGAGAAAGTGGGTTTTGATAATATACATTTATTAACCATGAGATTTCAACTATACTTTATGAGAAGTACAAAACCAAGAAATAAGGCCATTGGGCTGAACGAAACAATGGTTATGATTTATTCTCCTAGAGTGATAGGTAAATTACGAAAACCCTTTTGACATATTATGATTTAGTTGTATTCAAAACAAAAGTAATCGTGTGGATTATGAAATAATGTGCCTAAAGGCTTATATTATCAACGGAAAATAAGATGATCATTTGTAATTCCAACTAGGGCACGCTCTTTTGGGGCTGCCACATTCATTTCCAGCTTGGACAACCCATTTGGAGATTTCGGGACAGCATTTCAAAGGGTTTTGTGGTTGGAAAAATCTGCTTTTAATTTTGTTTGATAGCTGCCATTTTTGTGGTCATTTTGAGCTATCATTTGCATTTTATCTCCAAGTATTTCGAAGATATGGATTTTTGAAGTTTCAAGTTGTTTTTGAGCAATAATTAATTCCAACAGTCTATATTTTGTTGTTGAAGCATTTATTTTGCATGATTTCATCAAGGGTTTCATGTTGTTGATGTATTTTGAAGATTTGTGTGTGGGAAATACTAAAATCTGAATTTTACCTAGGTCGCTTAGGGTTTTGTGGACCTAAAACAGGTCGCTGCCCTAATTTTTGCATAAAATCATATTGTCATAAACTTTCAGGTTTATACATGTGGTTGTCATAAATTCCAACAATGTTCCATTAGGGTTTTGGGAAAATCCAAATTCCTCAAATTTGAGCCCGAAAGGGACATTACAGTGGTATCAGAGCATCGTTCCTCCCATCTTGTGTGAGGGTAAATTCAGATTTTCAGATTTGCATGAATACCGGTGAGGAAGGGTTTAAAGTTTATCAAAGGACTCCAACAAAGAACATGGGGGATAAGGAACAAAGGCCTCCACCTTCCGATAAAATGAGCTACATGCAAGAGTTGTTGAGGAATCAAAGAGACATGGAGCAAAGCTTCCAAAGGACCATGAGGGCTTCAATGATTGAATTGATCCAAGCCATCCAAGGTGCTCGGAATTGAAGAAAACCCTAGGTGAGGGCAGCTCTTCCGACAATGAAAGAACTTCCATTAATCCTCCCACAAGAACCTTCTAAGCTAAATTTCTAAAGGGAAGAAGAGGAACAAGTGGAAGTAGGGCAGCAAGATGGAGATGATGAGATGGATCGATTCTATGTGGAATACCAAGCTTTGAGGCCAGCCATCCACCAAGAGCTTTCTTTCCTTGATTTTTGTACCTTGAAGTCAAGGAATGGTCACAAGGGTGGAAGAAGACTTCATAATGATCAGCCCAGAAAGATATTCAACAAAGGTTGGGAAAATAACCCTACCTACATATGATGGATCAGCAAAGTGTTCCGCTAGGGCAAGGCTCCAAAAGTTGGATACTTATTTGCCCTTGAATCCAATGTATGAAGAGGAAGAAATCATGGAGCATGAGCCAAGGAAAGAAGAAAAATTTGAATTGCAAAATTGTGGAGAGAATTTGGTGGTTGAAGCCAAATCTCCAATGGTTGATAATGATAATGTTCAGCTTGCTGGAATTTTCCGAACAACAATCAATGAGAAGCAAATTGATGGTGTTCTTGACTTGGCGAGAACCATGTTGATGTTCCATACATGTGTCAACAAAATATGGAAGGAGTCGAGCAGAAAGATCTTCACTTGTTGAAGAAGTGAAGGCAAAGGAGGGTGAGCTCCTTGTGGGAAGCCCAAGGTATGACAATGATGACCATATTTCCAATTTGTTGTTTCCTCCTATGTCGCTGCCATATTTTTGTCATCATGGAAAATATTTTAAGAAGCATGTTAGGTCCAAAGAGACAACTTGCAGCTATGGGCATGTTGCTTCTTCTATTCAAGGCCAAGATTGCTTTGGCATGGGAGTGGTCTTCGGAGGATCAAGGTAAATGTCATCTCTTGCATTTGGAATGGAAGGAAAATTATGAGAATGCATATAAAGTTTGTTGAACATTTGAACCTCATTGTGAAGGATGAGATGCTACAAAATGACTTCATCATCCCTTGCACCAAGAGGATCCAACAACTCAAGCTCACCTTGGGAAGGCACATGGTAAGTAATGATTTCTATGTTGTTGGTATTGGAGATACGGATTTGGTACTTGAGATACAATGGTTGCATTCCTTGAGTGAATTTAACCAAAACTACCGATCTATGAAGTTAAGATTCAAGCTTGATGACCAAGAGGTTGTGCTTCAAGGCATGACAAATAAAGCTCCTCAAACTGCTACAGCCAAAAGGATGGAAAGAATTTCTGCAAAAGGGCAAGACATATGGGCAGCCCATGGTAAGAAAAATTCCCCACTTTCAGTTTTAAAACAGCAGTCACTTCATAGGAATTTTCAGCTCCTAATCAATGCACATGCTCTTAGAAGAGGCCTTCCGATAAAAGTAGATGTTGAGTTCATGAAATCAGCGTTTGGAAGTGAGCAAGATGGATGTTATCTTGTTGTCCAAAGCATTATAACTCAGCATGACAATGATGGTATGATTGTTGGTAGTAGGAGCATTAATGTATGGGTTTTGAAGCATGCCGACATAAGTTGGATTCCAGCCACTGTCATCTCGATTTGGAGGAAGGAAATGCATGGTTACAGCTGTGTTTGGGGCAACATGATTGAATTTTTGGAAATCCATCCCTTGAATGAAGATTGGGAGGTGGTTGCAAGCAATGAAAGAGAACTTGCCATCATGTCTATGAGGCATGAAGGAGGGAGGTTGAAAACTCTTGTTTTCTTTAATGAGTTTGTTCTATGTGCAAGCCTAGGAAAGGAGAAGAAAGAAGGGAACAAGGAAGAGCAGCTGAATTTGTTATCAGCCCAAGCAAGTAATAATGAATATGAGATTGCAGCGGAAGATGAAGAGATGTCTCCACAAGCCCAAGAAGCACACCAAAAAGAAGTTGATATGGAAACCAAGGTAAAAGAGTTGATTGACACATTTGGGCAGCTTCAAACAACATTTTTTGGACAGCCAAGGAGGCTATTACAGCAAGGTAACTCTCTTGAGTATTCTACTTTGGGTCAGCTGTGCATGGTGTTTAAGTTTGCATTTTGAGTTTGCTATTGAGTGAAGAATGCCATCAAGAGTTGGAGAATGGTGTGGGATACATCCTTCCTATTGAGGAAGTTATGAGCACCATAAGAAGATCTCAAGGGGCAGTCCACATGGATATTTATGCAAGGGATCCCCAACAATGCATGGAGGGAATGCGGGATGATGTGTTACTTCCTGCCAAATGATAGAGGAAGTATATACAAGACAACCATGCATCAAATTGCCACCATTAATGCTGTTGTCATCATTTTTAGCAGCCCCCACATTATTTCAGTTGCATTCATGTGTATGGTTAGAGGATGCTCTTCCACCATAGTTGACAAGGTTGAAACGGAAAGTGAAGATGCCACATTGGAATGTGTTTTAGCTTGTCAAGCTGCTGATTATTCCTCAATTTTTTGCTCTATGACTAAGATTACAACAGATTGGAAGGCTTTTTGTACAGCTGAGTATGCAAAGAGAAAAGTTGCTAATGTTATTTTTGAAGGTGAAAGTGAAGAGGGCAGAATTGAGGTAGCAGCTGATTTCTTTTTCAAGGAAGTTGTTAAACTTCACGGGCTGCCAAAGTACATCAATAAGAAGAGGGACAACAGATATATGAGCTTGTTTTGGCAAGAGCTCTTTCATTTGACAGGTACAAGATCTAGATTATTGGAGCATTACAACATATTTCTTCACTTTGGCATGATGGTACTTGGGCATGAGAGCTTGCATTTGCTTGAGGGCAAGCAAATTTGGGGAGGGAGGACTATAATGTCCCCTTTTCTAAATTAGAAATACTTAATAATATTTTTAAGTTGAGCCCAGATAACTCTCTATTTATGGGCAACTTAATAATATTATTATTAAAATAAAATGTATTTTTAAATACTAAAGCAGAAAAAGAAGACCCTTAGCCTATTTTCATTATTTTCAGTTGGCTAAAAGGGGAAGGAAGTAAATTAATAATTTAATTTTAAGTGCTAAAGTAATTTTAATTATTGGCACTTTAATTAAATTATTAAAAAGTGGGAAAATTAAATGTTAAAAAGGAAATAAAGTGTCCCACATGGAGTGCTCCACAAGGAAAAGAAAGAAAAAGGCTATAAAGGTAAATGTTGGGGCTCATTGTAAGGATGATTTGGTGAATTTGATACTTCTCTTTGGAAATTGGAGCATTGAGCTCTCATTTTCAGCCTTTGAGGATGAAAACCCTCATTGGATCCTATTGGGGACGAAAACCCTCAATAGTCACAACACTTGGGGATGAAAACCCTCATTTGTTGCATTGGTGGCTTCATCTAGGAGTCACAAGTGAGCTTTAAAATTCAGAATTTCAGAACAAAAGGGTTTCCATCCGTGTTAGGGCACAAATTCCAACTAGGGCACACTTTTTTTGGGGCTGCCACATTCATTTCAGCTTGGGCAACCCATTTGGAGATTTGGGATCACATTTCAAGATGGGTTTTGTGGTTGGAAAAATCTGATTCTTAATTTTGTTTGATAGCTGTCATTTTTGTGGTCATTTTGAGCTATCATTTGCATTTTATCTCCAAGTATTTATGAAGATATGGATTTTGAAGTTTCAGTTGTTTTTGAGCAATAATTAATTCCAGCAGTCTGTATTTTGTTGTTGAAGCATTTATTTTGCATGATTTCATCAAGGGTTTCATGTTGTTGATGTATTTCTGAAGATTTGTGTGTGGGAAATACTAAAATCTGAATTTTACCTAGGTCGCTTAGGGTTTTGGGGACCTAAAATAGGTCGTTGCCCTAATTTTTGCATAAAATCATATTGTTGTCATAAACTTTCAAGTGTCCACATGTGTGTTAGCGTAAGAAAACTCGAAAGAAATGAGAACAAATTGGAACTTCCCGAGAATGGACGTGACAAGATATTTATTATCGTGGTGGTTACAATCAGTTTTAAGTTTTCATTCGGGATTAGAGGCGTTCCCAACCTGCCTAACTCGATAGCTTTTTAGTATAAATATTCAACAACCCCAAATGACTAACCCAAAAATAACATCAAGTTTGTCAAGAAACTTTACAAATAATAAAAGGACGAAGGGTTTAGTCATTATAGAGTAACTCCTTAAAAGGACAGAAATGAAGAGAAACATCACCCGAATCAACCAATTGTCAAATATAGTGATGATGGATTTCAATATGCTTAGTGCGAGCATGATATATAGGGTTCTTTACCATTTTTAAAACACCTTGATTATCACAAAAAGTGAAAGAGGTGTAGCAGTAGCTTGAGGAAAATGAAAATCAATCAAAATCCTACGAAGCCATACTGCTTCGCAACTAGCACTAACAGTTGCCTTGTATTCTGCTTCAGTGGAAGAGATGGCTACAGTGGGTTGAAGCTTACTCTGCCAAGAAACAACTCCTAAACCAAAAGAGAAGATATAGCCAATGGTGGATCTTCGAGTATCCACTAATCCTCCCAATCAGAGTCGGTATAGCCAATCAATTTGAAGTCTACAACTCTCTGATATAAAATGCCAAAGTCAAGAGTTCCTTTGACATATCTTAGAACTTGTTTTGCTGCTCCCCAGTGAATGAGTTTTGGTTTAGACAAAAAATGAGAAAGGTAGCTAATAAGCAAAACATAGATCCGGTCATGTAGTTGTGAGGTAGATCAAGCTACCCACCACCATCTATACAATGATTCATCGATCAGTGGTGAATCATCATGAGCTGAAAGTTTCAACCCAACCTCCATAGGTGTAGAAGAAGAATTACAATCATACATCTGAAATTTTTGTAAGAGGTTTGTGGCATACTTAACTTGAGAAATGAAAATCAAGTGAGCATGTTGCCAAAATTCTACACCAAGACAATAGTGAAGGAGGCCTAAATCAGTCATGTCAAAAGCAGCACATAAATCTGATTTTACCTTATGAATCACAAGCATCTCCATTGCTTATGATGGCAAGGTCATCAACATAAACAATAAGAATCACAATGTCATCACCATCACTTTTGACATAGAGATTCGGATCAAGAATGACTCGTTTGAAGCCCGAATCTCGAGATGTTTATCTATTTTGATATACCAGCTCGAGGAGCCTACTTAAGTCCATACAAGGACTTAATCAACCTGCATACTAGATGCTCACGACCACATGCCCGAAAACCCTCAAGTTGTGTCATATACACCTCTTCCTCCAAATCGCCATTCAAGAAAGCACTTTTGACATCCATCTGATATACTTTCCAACCAAATTGAGCTGCAAAGGAAAGAAGTAACCGAAAAGTGACCATCTTCGCAGTAGGAGCAAAAGTCTCCTCATAGTCTATCCCCTCTTGTTGCGAAAATCCTTTCGCAACAAGCCAAGCCTTGTACTTATCCAAAGTACCATCTACTTTACACTTGATTTTATACACCCATTTACAACCAATGGGATGTTTCCTAGAGGCAACGGTACCAACTTCTAGGTATTATTTTTAATCAAGGCATCATACTCTAGTTGCATGGCAGTTTCCCATTCCTAGTATGCCTCGTGCTTTGAGTATTTTTGTGGCTCATGAATATGAAGAAGATCAGAAGCAAGAGCAAATTAAGCTTGCTCGAATAATCAATCTTCTTACCAAGTTTCGTCAAGACTGGCCATCTAAGAGAGGAGACAATTCTTCCTTTCGCAGATCCTGAATAGTGGAGTAAAACCACTTAGGTCGCCACTGAAACTGAGGATGTGGGATCCGGTTGTGGTGCTTCTGAAGGCGAAACCAACACAAGTTGATTTCCTAGAGACTCAAAAGTCTCGGTGAGAGTGCATAGATTGTACCAAAGTCCGTGGAGGAGTATGAGAAGGACCAGACTCATCATTGGGCAAGGAAAGAGAACCAATCTCCATTACTACCCTTGCTGATTGCTGCCCCCTGCTGGTCCCCTTGCTGATTACAGCCAAAGAAAGACTTTGTTTCTTTTACATCAACATCCCGACTAACAATGATTTTATTAGTGGAAGTATCAATCAATCTATAGGCTTTAGAATGATCACTATAACCAGCAAAGAAATATCTAGAACATTTGGAATCTAACTTACTCCTCTTACGATCAAGAACCAAAGTATAAGCAACTGAACCAAAAACACGAAATGTTGATACCTCAAGTTTGATTTTGGACCAAGCCTCTTCCGTGTGATCTCCTGCAAGGCTTTGCAAGGACTCCGATTGAGAATATATATGTTATTGTTAACGGCTTCTCCCCAAGTACTTATATGGCACTCCTCGACTGTGCATCATGCACCTTGCCATCTCCATGATGGTTTTGTTCCGCCTCTCTACCACCCCATTTTGTTGTGGGGTATATGGGGTCATCACTGTCATTGAATCCCTTCTTTACCGCAGAAATTGTGAATTGTTTAGAGGTGAACTCACCCCCATTATCGGATCTCAAAGTCTTGATCCGCCATTGGTTTGGTTCTCCACCAAGGCCTTGAACTTGACAAAAGAAGCAAAGCAATCAGACTTCTTCAAAAAATAGACCCACATTTGCCGGGAATGATCATCCACCAGCAAGAGAAAATAACGTGCACCAAGGACCATGGGAGTCTTCCATGATGGCTCACACAGATCTGCATGCACAAGATCCAAGAGCCCCTTTGCACGCCAAGCACCTTCAATGGGAAAAGGCTTTCGCTTCTGCTTTCTTGCAAAACAGCCAACACACATCCTATTTTTCCTGGATAGGAGGCAAACCAACAACCATGTTGGCTCTATGAAGGTGGGCTAGATATTGAAGGTTGAGATGTCCATATCTCTCATGCCAAAACATTGGTATTGCCTTCCACAATTAAGGCATGCAAGTTGACCGTGGCAGGATCAACAAGCCTATATAGACCACCATGCCCAATCCCTAGGGAAACAACCTTATTTTGCTTGATATCAGACACAATACATTGTTTTCCAAAAAGTTTACAGAGATATTAGGATTATCAATTAGTTGACTGATAGATAACAAATTCTTATTCATGTTAGGCACATATCTAACATTTTTCACAAGCAGTTTGGTGTTATTATTCAACACAATACGGACATCCCCAATCCCTTCTACAACATGTGATCTCCCATCCCCTAAAGTAATTGAATCAAAAGAAGAACATAAATGAAAATTGACATACCAATCTTTTGACACGTGAAGTGTCGTGATGCTCGGAATCAAAAAACCAACACCGAGTAGGGCTGCCACCATCCATGCAAGATGCCATGAGGGCATACTCATCTTTTGACTCGTGTTCAATTGTTGCCACATGTGCCTACCCCTTTTGCTTCTTTAGGGCATTGAGTTGTTTCCGACAATCCTTCTTCACATGACCAAGTTTGTGACAATAGTAACACTTCACTTGAAATTTAGGAGAGGAAGTAGATGTATCAGCCTATCGCTTCCACTTTCCTTTGGACTGAGCAGCAAAAGCGCTCTCAAATTGTCCAGAACTGGACTCTTGAGCTTGTGTCTATCTTCGTTCCTTTTGCAACAGGTAGGAACTCACCTTGTCAAACGTAAGAGTTTGACTCTCAACCATTAAATGGAGAGCCTCCACAAAAGATTCATACGAGGAAGGTAAATTGTTCGAACTAGAGCCACCATATCATCTTCATCAACCTTCTTGTTGATGGAAGCTAGCTGATCTCAGAGGTCTTTCATCCAAAGTAGGTGCTCGACAATGACCCACCTTCCTGTAACTTGACGGAGAAGAGCATATTCTTCAGGTATAAAACCCAACCCTTCTTTGATGTTTGATATTTTCTTTCAGACTTGTCCACAATGTGCTTGCCACAGTGGCATTCCGCACTTCCGGTATCATATCATCGACACCAACAACTTGAGAAGTAATAGAGCCTCTTTATGACGTTTGTCATAATCAGCGAAGTTCGTTGTTGGTCGACCTTCACTACCCGTGATTATCTTATCACAATCACGAAATTTTGCAAGTGTTAGAATTTTATGGCTCCATACATTGAAATTTGTGCCCGTTAACTTTTGCAAGTCCAACAAAATCAGGTTCGATATATTTGCCATTTATTACTCCAAAACAACGGAAATAATAAAAAATATTTAGCCCGCTCAAACAATTAACTTATGTAAATATGTTATGAACAGCAAACTATCATGAAGCAGTTTTATGCCCTAGTCGCAACTGATAGAAAATAGATAGACAACACACTAGAAACTGGAATTCGCGATAGTGAAAAATGTCACCAAAATGGGCATACTAGAAATCGCGACTATGAAAAACATTAAGAAAATGGCTTCTACCCTCGCTTTTTCCCTGGCGACTGTATTTTCTTTTGGTTTTCTTTGTTGTGTCTTTAGAAAAAGGCTTTAAACTTCTCGTGCAGGCATTAAATACCCAAAAGCGATAGTTATTTTCTCAAACGCGGTTGTATATATATGATTTGTCTTTGCCCTTGCGACTGAAGACAAAGACTAAAACCCGCGACTGTATATACACATGTATTGACTTCAAAAATAAAACCCGTGAGTGTATATACATTGGATTTCTTAAAACGTGAATGCACCAGACTTTTTTGCAACAGACGTTCCCCTTCTCGTGAATCTTCTTTAACAAGCAATGAAATGACTACTTCAATTTGTGCCCTATCAGAGGTTCCTCAAACACTATTCTGATCTCTCGTACCCCTTCAAGGGCTTCCTCAGGAAAATCACTCTGATACCAACGTTAGCAAAAGAAAACTAAGAAAGAAATGAGAAGAACAAATCTGCACTTCCTAGAATGGATGTGACAGAGTATATTTATTATAGAGAGGTGGTTACAATCGGTTAGAGGCAGTTCCCAACTCTCTACCTGATGGCTTTTAGTATAAATATTCAACAATGTGGCTGTCATAAATTCCAGCAATGAGCTAAGGTTTTGGGAAAATTCAAATTCCTCAAATTTGAGCCCAAAAGGGACATTACACAATCTTTCATGAAAATGAAGGTGTGATTAAATTAGTTTGATGTGGGAAAGTGGTTTGACACTAAAAATGCATCCACAAACCCACACTACAACACAATAGGAGTCTTAATCAGAATTGATGAATAAAACATAACTAATTGCATGAAAGGATGACTAATCTGAACAATCTAGATGATTTGGAATAAGAGAAAACAATAAATGCATGAAAGTAGAACAATGGTAAAGAGGAATCAAGGATTGGAAGGAGAATACCCAATTCAAATAAGTATGTAGATAACTATGGCAGATGACCTTAGAAAACAGGTTTCAGCATCTCCATAAACGAGGCTTGAAAAATCAACTGCAACTATGTATTGCACCACTTGCATAAGGATAGTAGTCAATAGTGAGCCATGCGCAAGTGGTCCCTATCTATCGTAAATGGCAAAACATGTGCAAAACAAATTCTGACTTGATGACATCCTATAAGTTGCCTTAATGTACAAAAACTTGTCTTGGATTGTCTGAATCACTCTTTTATCTATAAGAAATCTGGATTGTCAGAATCACTCTTCTATCTGTAAGAAATCTGGATTGTCTGAATCACTCTTTTATCTACAGGAAATCTATCTCATCAGATGAAAATCTAATATGGCCTCAACACCTAGCCATACACTCAAAAATGGAAAACAATATGCAATATTACTGGCCTGAGCTGCCCTAAGTTGGGGGTCAATCTACATATCAAGCTAGGAATCATGGCTCATGTAGTTATATGCATGCAAGGGACTGATCCCTTATCTAATAATGAATGAGAGAAGCTTCAACCTTCTCTATGTGCTCCTCGCCTTATGCTTCTAGACCATTCTTGATGTAAGAGTACTTCACCAAATAAATCAGACGTTAACTCTACTCGTATGCCTTCAATATAATTCTCTATAATCTCCTTGTGATTGATTCTCTCTTGTTCTTCTTCTTAAATGCACTAATGCACTTGTGTTTATATAGATTTGTTGAAATTCAAATTAGGACCCTGTGGGCTGGCAAGTTGACACGCAATAGGCAAGAAAGGTCAACAACAGAGGCACAAAACTCGACAAAACAGGACCAAGGGGCAAAGGGGAAGGGAACCATTTCCATTCAAATATGACCATTTGCACGCCACAAGAAAGTGGTCCATTTCTTAGAAAAGACCAAGGACAGAGGAAAAGAGATGAAATTAAGGGAATGAGGTAAAACCAAGGCCAAGGGAGACAGAATAGAAAAACCCTAAAAATGAGCTTGACAACACAAGCAAAGCAAGGATACAAGGGAAAACCTGTCAATAAGAGCCTAACTTGAACAAATGAACAATAAACATAAAACCACACTAGTTCCACAGCAAATAACTAATCCCTTACCAAATTTAAGTGTCTACAACAGGAGAAATCAAGTTTACCATGCCATAAAATAAGTGAAACAAAATGGAAAGATAGTGTTAATATATTGTGCAACCAAAACAACCATAAAATATATTCGTAAAACCTATGCCCCCTAAAATTTAATAAAGGTTAGGCCAATGCTTCTTATTTAGTCCAATACAACCACAACGTTGGGTAGGATACTGATCATACAATATCGGGTATATCATACAAACATGTAGTATTGTTTTGGAACACTAACATTGGCATAGGAATTAAGTTACTTTTGTTTGTAGTTGATTCATGATATAGAAGATCAAGATTCATGCAAATAGGATCTTTTGGTCTTTTTTTATTTGCACATGAACTGTTAGCTAGTGAAAGGTCACTCAAATGTCTATGTATTTCATCCTTTTGCATATGGGAAGGATTGGAAAAATTCTGCAACGCTTGCATGTTGTTGTTTTTGGGGCTAATTTATTCCAAGGCATCAATGATGTTTTAGGGTTGCAAAGACAAATAAGTGTCTTTTTATATCTTTTTATATATAATGCTTGAAAATCCATAATTAAGCTTGCTTATAGCAATAACTTTCTTTTGCTGCCTAGCAGTAAAGTAGAGGGTTGAGAAATTGTCATAATGATGACCCAAATTCAAGTGGCATTGCGCATGTTACGACTCAGCTATCTAGATGGATAGAGAGAGGCGGGAGAGATCTGCTTGACTATTCTATATTCTAGAGCTGTCCCCGATAGTTATATAGGCCTAAATATCCCTATTGGTTGACTTGCAATTGAAAATATAGCTCTCTCGGCCGCAAGGAAACAATTATGGATGTAAGTCATAGGCATATTTTGGCAAAAAAACCCCTAAACATGGCTTCTTAGCTAACGGCAATTGAAGCTCAATATTACTTCCTTCTCCAAGGTCATGAATCCCTCTTAATATAGTGCATACTCCCCAAGCTTTTACTAATAAGTAATAACCTTGAGTTAGAATTTTCCACATTTACCCAAAAATATACTTTCTTTTTCCATTAACTTCTACCAACCAACATGTCATTTACAAAGAGTTAAGTGTGTGATGAAGATGCTTAAAGAACTTGTCTTCTCCTCCAATAACTCCAATATTCCGGCCTATAACTCTATAGCCAGGTTCACCTCCAATAACTCCACTATTCTTGCCTATAATTTTATAGACAAGAGAAGTTATAAGTCAAAGAGGTGACACCCATTAATTTGAATGCCCATATTGCCTTCAAGAGAACTATTGTCCAGCCTACAATAGTTTCAAATTCACTCACTTACATAGAGTGGTCATCAAAGAAACAATTCTAGTGTAATATATGAAATTTAAGCATCTATCTTATATACCTATGACTTAAGTGACTAAGTCTTTGATCTCAATGGCCATAGTCATACAATTAATATGCATAATGAGGAATAATAACAACAAATCTTCAAATTTCCTCGATCAAACATATAAAAGATTAGGATTTTTAATCAAAAATTCAAAAAAAATTAAAATTCTAATAGAGATCATTATTTTGAACAAGATGCAACAGCCTTCTAGAAGCATATTTTAGTGTCGTCTAAGGTTTGGAGATGCATTTTTTTGGGTCTTGTCTATGTCTTTCTAATTTTCTTTTTGTTTGTGTACGTACATCTATTCTCTTTTGAGATATCAACACGGAAGGTCTTGTAAGTTATCAAACATGTTAGATTCAACCTAGACTCATATTCCTTGAGGGATCCACTCCAAGGGTCCAAGGACTCCTAAGAGATTAGATCCAAGTGCAGTAGATTCAGAAGGATCAGATAACAGAGTCACAATTTACAATTTCTCCTTACTACAACCATGGTTGATATTTATGTTGAAATGGTAGACACTAAAAGAGGTTGACGTCTACTTGTTATAATCATGATTGTGGACATGATCTCGTAAATATATGCCTTCAAGCGTAAAGATTTCCATCTTGCTAGAAAACAGTGCTCCTTACCCTTTAAATTACAAGCCAAAATGTCGTATTAATAATGTTAATATGCCCTTTCTCTGAAATCTTGACATCGTATCTTGGAAGGAAATTGTGATAACCCAAACAGCTAAACCTCTGTTTCCAAGCTAAATGTCCATGTCTCAAAGAGTTAAATACATTTGTTTCAAAGTTAGGATACTGCAACATCAAGAACAAGAAGAATTCCAGAGCCTCAAAATGGTTCTGATATAAAATGCCTCAAAAAACATTAGAATGTTTCCTAGCTTTCTTCCAGGTAAACATCCTTTTCTTAACATGATTACTTTTATTGTTTGAGAGTGGTGTTAGGTTCACTATAGGTGCTAAAGAATGCAAAAAATCTAAAAAATACTCCTGCTCACTGAAAAAACAGAATATTATAAATAATATTAAATTTACCAACAAATCTGACAAAGCCATCCATTACAGATAACTCCTATAGTTAGTACTTACATCCATCTATGCCTATGTATAAGCAGCATACACACTTGCACATTAGTGCGTGATTTTACATAATTATAATTCTTTGTCATTGGTCATTCTCATGGAATTCGAATAAAGTTGTTTCAGAAAAAAACACACTTTTACCATTTTGAGTTATTCTCCATGTAGTAGCGTTTCCAGCAGAAATCGAAACATATAATATGCAGCTCATAAGGAATCCCAGCATAGTTACCTGTTTAAACTTTAAACAGCTCTCCCATAGTTCACCAACAGTGTCAACAAATCATAATAACATTTGGAATTTTAAAGGATAAAGTTGTGGACCTCCAAATAGAGAGAGAAATTCACAACATCCCCTACTCAACTGAAAAATTCTAAAACCCAATTTTATGCTCTCCCATAGTTCACCATCAGTCTCAACCTAGACTGCCCCGAAATGTCCCAGGCCCTCCCATACCAGGCCTGATACATGCCTGGTACGGGTACATGTACGGCTGCAGTGCCAGCACGCTGCGGGTACATACCCACAAGTCCCGGGTACAGACGTACCCACAGCGCACCGCTAAAAAACATCTTTTTGACATACAACTTTAAAAAATTAAAAATAAAACATTTTAACTTAAAACTAAAGTAACCTAAACCTAATTTAACCCTAAAAAACCCCCCAAAAGCCTATTTATACACCCAACCCCTCATATTTTGCTATTTTGCTAATTTGAGCTTGAAGGAGAGAGAGAGCTTGAAGGAGAGAAAGAGAGCTTGAAGGAAAGAGGGAGAGAGCTTGAAGGGGAGAGAGAAGGAGAAGGATCAACTACAAGTCAACAAACAACAAGGAGGATTATTTTCAGGTATTTTTCATGCATCTTTTTTTAAATCTTTTGATCAATGTTTTGTATGTGATCAATGATCAATGATGAATGATCAAACACATCATTCATAATTATTGATCATGATTCATGATCTATTTTATTTTTAATATTTACTTATTTTACGTTTTTTTAATATTAATTAATTTTTTCTTATTTAAAGATTAGTATTGAAGTTCTATTTTATTAAATGTCTACCCTCTATGTATGCTCTCACCTCACACCATTTATGGCGAACTTGGTGATCAGAATCAGAGATTGACATGTAGGGCTAACTGTTTAATTTTTTTAATTAGTTATGTATTCATTTTTTTTTTAGTTTTAAATTGAATTCATTAAAAACTTAAATGTTTACCCTCTGTGTATGCTCTCACCTCGCACCATTTATGGCGAACTTGGTGATCAAAATCAGAGATTGACGTGTAGGCCCTAGGGTTTAACTGGTTTTTTTTAATTAGTAATGTGTTTATTTACGGGTTTTTTATTTTAAAGTTTTAAATTGAATTCATTAAAAACTTAAATGTCTACCCTTTGTGTATGCTCTCACCTCGCACCATTTATGGCGAACTTGGTGATCAAAATTAGAGATTGACGTGTATGGGTTAACAAATTAATTGTCTAATTTGTATTTGTTGTTTTTAATTAAATTATTTAGCAATGTTTTAAAAATATCTCTTATTGTAGGTTAAAACAAATTAAACCTACAATCATGGCATCCAGTTCAGCTTCTGGGGCATGGGGGAGCAAACAATGAGGGAGGAACACAAGGAAGTGTTTTGAGTGGCCTGATAGTGAAAATGGATCCTCATTCTCCTTTATGGAGGCATGTGGAAGTGCTAGAGCTCATTGTTGGTGGTGGTGTTCTGTATTTGGATGTGCCCCCTTGTGACACCACATTTAAATCCTCGTATACCCGTTTCAAAGCTCATCTAACCTGCAGATGTATCAGGGGGATGACATTAAAGCATATAAGGTGGAGAAGAATACAATAACTATGTACTTAAAAGAGCAAGAGAAGGCAAACTCGAAATAGCAAGAGCTCGCTCTAGAACCATTTCTTTGCAAAGAAAGGACTATAGGAAAACCACCAACACCACCACCATCATTCAATCCTTTCATTGATAGTAATGCTAAAATTGTTCCAGATGAATCTCCTTATGATGAAGATACCCCATCAAGAAAGAGAACAAAAGGGCCTTTAGAAAATGCATTTAACATTGAGAAGAGAGAAATTACAGATGAATTGGTGGCTCGGTTGTAGACACTAAATCACGCACTTTGGGTAATTATCTAGTCTTGGTTGCATACTACTATTCATATGATTCCTAAGTAAGAAAAGTAATAATTAACCCATGTCTTTGGCCACCTTTCTTTGCTTTTTGTTACCACTTTTGGTCTTGCACACCTCTTGCTCAATCTAACCTCCGACCCTTCAATTTTTTCGAGTCCTGGACACCAACACCTGGGCCTAGGACGCCGCCGCCAAACGCCCCGTCCCCTCTGGGCGCTCCTGACCTCTTTATACTTTACTCACCTCTTTTGGGTCATTTCTAGTCATTTGAACACTTTATATTTTTGGTAGTCGGCCTTTTCAAGGTTAATTACGAAATTCAAGCAAGGGAATCATATAAATATAAAGTTATGTGATCATAATAAAGGACCAAGCACTAAGCATTATCTATCACCACCTAAGGTTGCATCCAAAGGCTATCAAAGAGCATCAAAACATCCATTCTAAAGCATCCATCACAAGGGACAAGGGTTGGTTTTCTACATCACACTTCATAGGAGGGGAGTTCATTCTATTCCACGCACACATTTACTACATTTGCTTACATCTAGTTATTTGCTCGCTATCAAGTGCAACACACACAAGAGCCACCTAGGGCACGATTCCGCACACACACACATAGAACTACATTGGATCTAAGATATAGTGCAACACTCGCCGTAAGTTCACCATTGTGACAATACTGAGACACCCGACCCCTCATCTGTGCATCTTTCTTTTTTGGGATTTGATGTCTATTGAGGGTTTTGCAGTTCGCATTTCATTCCGTGTTTCCAAAGAAGTTCAAGCGATCTTAGTGCAAAATCCAGAAGCGACTCAAAGGCGAGTAACAATGAATAACTTCCAACCATAAAAGTTGAGATTCCGACCATTTTCGCAGACTCGGATGCCCATTTCCAATCAGAGCTCCCGTGGGCGCCCTATCCCTTTTCGAGCGCCCTTGTCCGCCCTAATCTTCGGTTCTACATTTTTAGGGCCTCAGACAACACTCATGCCTCTTCGTTGACTCCGTCAAGCATCTCGGCATAGTTCGAATTCACTGCGAATCAGCTAAGTACCTTCTTCTTCTCTTGGCAATTAGGGTTTCATAATTTATTGCTTAGTTGTTTGGGTGTTTATTGTTGTACTTAATTATTATTCATTCATTATTCTTATATAGATTCTGATTAGGCTTATTATTTACATTTTAGCTTAATCATTTTGGTGAACCCGACGCTTTCACGCTTAGGATCCTCATTTTTCCTCTATCATGGGTCATAAAATTCCTCAAGTTTCTTTGTCTGATTTACTTAAGATGCATCCCAATTGCCAAGTTGTTTTGCAAAAACCTTAGACACCATGTATCTTCCTAAAGATACACCGCCACACGAAGTCCTATCTTCGATTGTTTATCTGACAACCCTAGCCTTCCTCCATCCAATCAACCCATATTGGAGTCAATTCAAACTCTACATTCTTTATTTTACGACAAATTTCAGGCTATGGAATCCACGATCGCATCTCTTAAATCTGAAATCCAACAACTTAAAGACACTTCTCAGGCTCATGATGGTTCTTCTCATTTTCATTTTGTCTTCTACATGTTCTCATATCAGTGAGCCTCAAGTCATACCATTAACGGATCCTCTCACCTTTGATCGCATACTAAGCAACATGACATTCTTACTGAGCTCCTTAGTCATCAATTGATCACTTTACCGTCTACTCATTACTACCCTCCTTATCGGCTTGCAAAATATCAAGGTCTTCCATATCGATAATAATCATCGATCAATGGACATAACGACAATGATGATTGTTACGCTTACAACGAAAAATCAAGCAACTTAAGCATCAAGGTTTTATCTCATTCATTATGACAAACATCATGTTACATCGTCTTCTCCAATTGTTACATCTCAGTGGGTTCCTAAATCTGATTTGTCTATGTCTAATGAGCATCACGCCATCACTTCTAATGGTCGTTCTACGGAAAGTCAAGCACCGCCTAAGCAACCGCCTCTCAAAATCAATATAACATCTCCTCCTCTCAAGTCATCTGCGACATCACCAAGTCAAACTACGCAACCGCCTCTCAAAATCAGTCCACCTTCTCCTATCAAGTCTTCTGCAACGTCATCAATACCACCAAAGCTACCACCATTCAAGATTCCTCCCCATCCTACTCCACTTCCGTTTTCAATTCATTTTGTCAAAGCAACTACTCCTTCTGATGGTCAGGACACATTTCAACCTCCGCCATCATCGTGGTCTACTATTGCTTCTACCTAGCATTGTGTCGGCTCTCTCTTGTCATGACACAGATAACGCTCTCCCACAATGGTGAGGTATCTCTCATGTCGCTACATAGATCTCCATCATTGACACACTTGGGGGCATCATACTTATCTCCCCCTAACACTATCAGATATATTACATGCTACACATGTCACATATAGTCTCTCACATACATCATACACGCCTTGACACACTTTGGTATCGTCATTTCCCGATGACGCACTCTCGTGTTTTGGTTCACACTGGCGAGGTTGAGGGCGTCCTATATGCATGAACCTCACACACACTACGCATCATATTACACACGACACTGGACACACTTCTATCATGTACTTCTTACATGTATTCATCATTACACAATCAACATCCTTACGACTTACTCCTTCCTATCACGTGTATTCAATGCACACCGTAATGCCCCCTTCCTCGACATTAATTAAAATTAATTATGGAGGACCTTTTGGTGTCCCCAAGATTTCACCCTAAAATCTGGGACTACCCCTTTTAAATTTTTCGTTCTTTTTAAAGTAAAGGGTCATGTTTTTGTTTTGTTTTGTTTTGCTGCAGTTGCTCGCATTGCTCAAAGGTATCTCCAGGAAGTCATAGAGCCACATTCGCCAAATACCCACATGTTGAAGCTCACTCAATTCACTTCCAAAACCCAGTCTGGTTTTATAAAAGCACTATTACTTTTTTATATTTAAAAAGTAAAAGTTCGTTTAAAAATAGATTGAGCTAAAATTAAGAAATTTGGGTTATATAAAGCACTTCACCCCATCATTATTACCACAGAGCATTCACCCAGGGAGGAGTTTTACAAATTAGCTAATTGGAGAATTCTTTTTGAGCAATTGCCCGCAGACTTATTTCAGGTATTTTTGTTTTTTATTTATTTCTTGTGTTCTGGTTTTGTTTTTCTCCATGTTCCATCTGGCAATTCCCCGTGGCCTTTTCTTTCTTCTATCGGATCTAGTCCAATTGCATAGGGTTTTGAAAAGCCATCCTTTGCCTCAGACAAAGGGAAAATTAATTAATATACGCTGGTTTTCAAGCTATTTTCAACGCAGCCCTAGGGAAAAGAATGCAAGTGTTTTGCAAAGGAAAGTCTTGTTGATGTTTATGGTCTTGTCTGCCAAATTGTAAGGAATCCAATTGCTTCAAAATCCACGAACTACCCTCTCTAAGCTTCCACGCAATTACCTAGACCAGGTCAAGGTTTTTCAAAGCAAAAGTCATTAGTGCAAATCGTGATTTTTGAGTTGCTCTTCGTCCAATTTCCACGCAGGTTTAAGGCAAGAAGTTCAAGTGTAAGTCGTGAATGTTAGCTGCCCTTCCACTCTAATTTCCATGCTGCCCTTCCATTCCAACTTCCACGCAAGTCTAAGGTAAAATCGTGGTTTTTCTAAAGCTGCCTTCCATCTCTTATTTCCACGTTGCCTTCTTCAGGATTCCACGCAAATTTAAAGCAAATTCACTTAACCAAGTCGTAGCTTTAGCTGCCTTCCATCTCTTATTTCCACGCTGCCTTGTCTTATGAATTTCCACGCAAATATTAAAGGGAGTTTGCAAGTTAAAATCATGGTTTTTACAAGTTGCCTCTCCTTTCCAAAATCCATGCAGCCTCTTGTAATGAGTTGAAAATATTTAAAAGAGACTTGCGTGAATGATAGCTGCCTTCCAACTTCGAAATTCACGAAATTTTTAAAAGGAGTTTTCACTTTTGTAAGTCGTGGAAATACAAGCTGCCTTCCACCTTTGAAATTCACGAAAATTTTAAAAGGAGTTTCACTTGTGCAAATCGTGGAAATACAAGTTGCCCTCCATCTTCCAAATCCACGTTGCCTTCCTCTCGAATTTCCACGCAATTTTTAAAGAGCCAAGGAAAAACACTTAAAGCAAATCGTGGATTTACACGCTGCCTTCCACCTTCGAATTTCACGCTACCTTCTTCCTTCAATTTCCATGCAAATATTAAAAGAGAAGTTGTAAAGCAAGTCGTGGTTTTTGAAGTCTTTGTCTTCCTTGCCAAGCTGCCCTTCCTCTTCAAAATCCACACAGCCCTTTTACTATGAGTGAAAATTCACTTAAGTTTTGTCGGGATGTTTTAAAACTTGTCCTCCGGGTCTCAACGCAGCTATTCACATTGCCAAATCCATGCAATCTGCTAAATTGCATGCTAAAAGCCCATGCATGTTGTCTAAAATCTCCCAGTTGAGCCCATGTTGAGCCTACTTCTCTTTGCTTTCATCTGAAGTAATTCCCAGAGTTCAAGGCTGCCCATATGCAATAAAAAATAAAAGGGGGATGAGTTGAATGTTTGTCTGAATTCTTTCCGGACAATTCACTTGTGCACATACTTGAGAAGAACTGCAAAAGCTTCAAGGACAAGAGGTGAAGACAGGACAGAGGCAACATCCGCAAGCAAATCACAGTTAGCTGCTCAGGGGGAAATAGATGGAATCATTATTCCTCTCACGGGTAATCCAGTTGAGAAGTTGATAAAATCTACAGTGATGCCAGACCCAGTTTGATGAGAGTCGAATGAGAGTCAAAGGAAAGGATTCAAATGACATATGGGAGAAAGAGCTTCTCAGATTCAAGGCAGAGATATCATTCATGAGGCGGAAGTACAATACATGTTGGATCAACATACAGAGTATGGAAGGAGAACAAGACTGAGAGTGTTGCAAGCTGGATTAACTTCTAATTTCTTCTCCTCTTTCTTCTTCTTTCTCTTATTTTCTCCGACAAAGTAATTGAGTAATCAATTAAATTGTAAAACTTAGGTAATTGGTTTAAAAGTCGTTACTTCGAGTTACTAGAAAAATTCAATTACTTGGGAATAGGTGGTAGACATGCAGGGCATTGATTTAGTCTTCAGTTGTAAATCATGCATGTCATGCAAAGAGGAATTCTAGGAGGAAGATTGCCAATTGTTTCCTTTCTTATAGCTTCCACATGCAGGAATTCATTGAAAGTTACCTATTTGTATTTTCCTCTATGCACTATAAATAGAGGAAGAACCTACGGGTTAGTGGATCACAATTTGTTCATCAAAACTTGTTTAGCAAAGGCTTTTGTAACTAGAGCATTCTTGAGTTTTCAGACTTTGTGTTGGATCCTTTGATGTGATTTCTGTGAAAGCTGAGGATTGAATAAAAGGTGAATTTCTAGAGAACTTTGTGTCTACGATGTTTTGCGAGACATTACTTCTATTCAAAAGTTTTTGATAAACTTTGTGTTATCTTAGATCTAGGTTAGAAGTTATTTCTTTCCCTTATTGCTAAATGTTGTGATTTCTCTGTTTATTTAATTTGTGTGGATGAGACCAACTCTGTTAACTATTGGTTGATTCAACACATCTTCCTTTCTTCTTTCCCTACTGCTTTTCCCCTTCTGCAAATAACCCATCACAGTTGCTTACTTACTGCCAAGTTACCCAGTTGTGGTTCATGAGCTAAGGGAATTAAAGTAAAACCCCTGAAAGTAGTTATTAGGATTCACCCCTGCAAAATAGATAAACATCTTACACGGGAGTTTCACCGTTAAATGAAGGAGATTTATCTCATGACTGCCACGTTTTACGTTGTCAATATAATCTAGCCAACACCTTTAATCCACTCCCCTTGGATTAAAGGAATTAATTGGGGAAAATCGACTATCCCATGAGCTTTTAAAATAATATTTAATTTAATTGGGGCAAGTCGACTACTCCATGTGCTTTAAAATTTATATTTAATTCCCCTCTCGTGTTTTATTTAAATATTAATTGGAGGGAATTAATATTCTATTGGAGTTTGACCTTTTACAGGTAAAGAAGGCTATTATTAAATGATATCTCTCCCATCTAGAGATTGGTGCCAAAATTGGAGGGAAAGCTTGGAGATTTGAGTTGCAAAATCTATAAAAGGAGAAGTGGCGTCCCCTTGGAAGGTTGTTGATGATTTTATTGAAATTTTTCATGCTTGAAGAGGGATGCATGCCCATATGTGATCACAAAAAGGTGTTTCTAAACACCACCATTATTGTGGAGAGTGTGAGACCTTCTAAAGCTTGCATTGAGTGAATATTATATCATATATTCATCCTATGTGTGGCGCATTTATTAGAGAAGGATATTTGCATGTTATTGATGAGTTTTGAAGGATTTAAGTGTGCTTTATGATCTGCTGCTACTGCTGAATTTATTTATACCAAGTCGACTTGCATAGGAGGTTATTTTGGTATGATTTGGTGGCTTTCAAGTTAGATCTACAATCTGATCTGTTTTAGTATATTTTTCCAAGTGTGGGGCTCATGATTTGAAGGTTATTGTGCTCATATCTAATGCTGCAATTTATCCAGGTTAATCGACTGGGTTTGTGGTATTTTGCATCATATTTTAAGGTATTTTTGATAGATCTGCAAGCTGCTGCAAATTAATAATTATTTCAGTTATATGGGCTGATGTTTTGAGGGTTTTGGAGTGTTATTAAGGACTGGAAATAATTTGTGCAAATAATCCTAACCCTAGCGACTTGTATTCAGACTTTGGGGTCTGTTTTGAGGTGGTTACGGTGATCCAAAAATTCAGATTTATAGCTCTTTGGAAAGGTCTTAATTTATAGAATAATCTGCATTTTATTTGGTGGAAAAATATTGAGTTTGGAGGAAGATATAAAATTTTGAAGTTTTCAGTTGTTTTGGTGCTTCTAAATTAATTCACTGCTGCAATTAATTTCAGATCTGGAAAAGATTAATTTCCTAACTAGTTCTCCCATCTAACCCACCACTTTGGCTCACTCCAACCCCATTTGGGTTGTATTGAAGCTAACATTGGGTTATTTGAGGTCAAACTAGGAGGGTTTAATCGTTTTAAGTATTAATTTGGTTAATTTTTTTCGGATTTTTGAGGGTATCATATATGCATGAACCTCACACACACTACACATCATATTACACACGACACACTGGACACACTTCTATCATGTACGTCTTACACGTATTCATCATTACACAATCAACATCCTTACGACTTATTCCTTCCTATCACGCGTATTCAATACACACATAACACATACCCTCGCATATTCAACACACAACACACTCAACATATTTACCACCTCTACACACTTTCGCAACATACCTCTTTCAAATCATACAACACATCTCTCACCCCATCTCCAGTGCTTTGGAATCAAAACCTCGGAGAGGTGGATTGAAAAAATTGTTTCGGGCTTGTGTAGCATGCT